>JBBPCX010000040.1:26695862-26716359 GCA_037974365.1 Hydrocynus forskahlii | reverse complement strand
ATTTTTTTTTTCTTCAGATTTGCGATTGACTAGTTAATTTTAATTAATCCCTAATGTATATACATGAACAATGAATGTATGTACACAGAAAAGAATTGGAGTGTCTTTAGTTGTATGGTATGGTAATTAAGATGGTCCCAAATATGTGAATATGTTAGGATGCATATGGAATTTCTGGACTGATAGCAATCAGTTGTAGTGAACCAGTGACTTACTAATAATTTTTACACTTTAAAACATACACACCTATAGATCATCATACATATACAACAAATGCAGTAAGTTTAAGAAAAAAAAAATCTCTAAAGGTTTGAGTAATTTATTAGAGCCATGAAAAAAATATCATCACTTATATTCATAATTTTTGCCAGTTTATTCAAATACAACTTATGTAGCATTTATTGTTAACTATTAAAAATATATAAACACTTCAATGTTTGACATTGTAATGTTTAATTCAATAGTTTAAGAGTGCATTAACTTAAAATTACATGAATACACAGCTGTTATCAATGTATGGTCATTTCTTGCAGTAACGAAATGCTGTGTGTGTACTTTGTATTTGATGACTTTGGTGTGTCGTTCCAGCTGCAAAACCAGGACACTATGAGACTGATGCTGCAGCAGGCAGAAGAGGAGCTGATGGAGAGAGTGTGTGAGCGGCTGAAGCTGCTGGACGATCCGGTGCAGAAACAGAGGAGCCAGGTGGATGAGGAGAGACACCGATATCTTGCCATGGAGGAAAGCGTGCTGCTCCAGCTGGGGTAAGACGGCCCAGAGCAAAAAAAGAACTTTAAGCTTAGTGCTTCCCAATTCAGTCCAGTCCAATCAAGACCAGACTCCCAAATTTTGCAGCCAGTTTTCTCCCAATTTAGTTATTGCTAAATCCTAGGTAGTGTGAGTATTAACGCAAGCTAACTGCTCAATTCCGTATATGTGAACTAACGGTTAGTTACATACTATCAAGTACACTATATGAACAAAAGTATTGGGACACTCCTCTCAATTATTGACTTCAGGTGGCTCCTTACTTCCAGTGAAGGGCAATCCTAATGCTTCAGCACATCAAGACATTTTGGACAACAGCAACGAGAACTTTTTGGACACAGTTTGGGGAAGACTCTTTTCTATTCCAGCGTGACTATATCCCAGTGCACAAAGCAAGGTCCATAAAGACGTGGTTGGATGAGTTGGGTGTTGAAGAATTTAATCGGCCCACACAGTCCTCAACCCCATCCAACGCCTTTGGGATGAACTGGAATGGAGACAGCCCTTCTCGTCCAACGTCCTGACCTCATAAATGCTCTACAGAACGAATGGGCACAAATTCCCACAGAAACGCCAAAAGCTTGTGGAAAGCCCTCCAAGAAGAGTGGAAGCTTTTATAGCTGCAAAGGGGGACCAACTCCATATTAAAGTCTATGGATTTGAATGCAATGTCATTAACGTCGCTGTTGGTGAAATGGTCAGGCGTCCCAATACGTTACCGTATAGTGTATAGTTACCACTGCACACATGCAGTAAGCATCACATGTGACTGGCCAGCGCTGTGTGCAGCTGACTTGGTCTGGCTAGAATCACAGCTGGCCTTTGTGTATTCCTGTTTTACCTCCCAACACAACTGAGCCAGGTAATCATTCTTTTACAGCATTTGAATAAAGGCTTGAGTGTGCAAGAGGGCAGCATAGATCAAATATGCGCACTGCCTTGGGGTCCTAAACAACTGAAGCTGTCTGGTTTGGTTGACAACATAAATATACCCCTGAATAGACTCCCAAGCGCTCCAGCTGTGTGGACAGATGATATACGTTTGGTGTAGGCAGTGGAATAAGATTGGCCTGAGTAAGTTATCAGCTGCAGAAATATTGTCCAGTACAACCAGTTACCTCAGAATCTTCTCTGAAATGCACGCATATTAAACACATCCCAGGGCCCCTGTTGGCCATTGAGTACTCTAGGGCCTAACGAACACTGCACCCTTTTTAGTTGTAGATCACATGATTAAAATAACACGTTACCTGGCTGCCTAGAAATCTCGCCTTTGGGTTAGTTTAGACATAGTATTTTTCAGAGCCTTTGATTTATTATCTGTCACATCATCTAATTATGACTTGCAGTAATGCAGTGATATACAGGGTTATAAATCTCTGGCCTTGCAATTACTTGATTCCATTACAGTTCTTTAGTTAATGATTCATGCCATCATGGAATTTAATGTCGGAATATTTTGTACATTATTATTATCTGTTTGTTTGTTTGTTTGTTTATTGTGATACAATTCAGAATGTAAAAGAATGCACTATTTGTGTAACAGTTAAACACATATGGCAAAAACTATATAGGAATCAGTTTAAAGTTAATGTAATAAATAATATGTTAATGTATTTTTGATCAAATTTTTACTATGTGCACGTAATGAGCTTTATATTTGTAAACAATATAGGAACCGTTTTAAAGTTAATGTAATAAATAATACGTTAATGTATTTTTGTTCAATTTTTTACTATATGTATGTAATAAGCTTTATATATGCAAACAATATAGGAATCCTGTAACAAATAACGTGTTAATGTAATTTTGATTACACTTTTATTGTATGTATGTAATTATATTTGTAGATAATTATTATTGAATTCTTTAGTGTTTGTCTCTAAGTCTAAAGTAGGGTGGTCAGCTAAGGGGATTCATGTCCTTGAATAACAACACCTTGTTGGAAATCAAGCTGGTATGAACTCTTCCTGCTCTTGTATTCCTAACGTATGCGGCTGCGTGTGTGTTTGATAATCTAACAAGTCAGATTTGCTGCGGTGCCTGGGAGTGCCCTGTAACTAACCCAGGGGGGTTCAGATCCTGACCTAAATCAGGAGAAACAGCTCTCATTTTCTCACACAGACACTCATTTGCTAGCAAGCGATGATCTCAGACTGTGCACAGGCAAGCAGGTTCTTGCACTACAACTTATGTGTGAAAGATTTTAGCCTTAGACTCATATGCAGGTAGGATCTGAGGCTGAAAACTTTTGCCCATCTACTATTTCAGCAGGAAGGGTGTCGAAAGATACTGTTTCTGGGAAAGAACGCAGTAATGATGGTTCGAACGCACTTTTCTCCTTCCCAAGCTCGTCTCATAGTGCATCAGTGCAGCGTACAGCACCAATAACAATAACCACTCCAAACAAAGGCCTTAAAAACATGGACAGCATCAACAGGAGCTTGAAAACAGACTAAACGATGAAGGGCTTAAGAGGCGCGCGATGAAATAGTAACCGGTTCATTTGACTGGAAACATTTATCCCTTGACATTAAATAAATTGCTGACTCTGTTGGACTGAATGGAAGCGTTTGGCATAATTATGACAGTTTATTTACTGAGCGTGTTTGTGTAAATGTCAGCATTAGCAGTTTGTAATCTGAATCTTAGTCTTTAGTTCTACACACCCAAATATCTCTCTCTCTCTCTCTCTCTCTCTCTCCTCTTACACTGTCAGCAAACCCTCTCTGAGCGTGTCGAACAGGTTTCAGTGTGATTCGCTGTCTGCAGCTTTCCCACTCACACCATGCTAAATCTCAGCTTAGTGAAAAAGCCATGAATACGTTTATATTGGGCTCTCAACGCAGCAGGAGAGTTTAACCCTTTCAGGCATAGTCTGCAGTCCATCAGACATCAGCCTGGCCTGCACTGCCCTCTGATGTATAATAGTCATCATCAGACAGGCATCTTGGACCACACTGCCACACTGATAAAAGTCCGGGCACTTCTGGTCAAATGACATGTTGTGTTAATTTTCTAAGCTAAAATAATTATTTAAATAATCATTTAACTAGGTAAGTAATAGAAATAATTAAACCTAAGATTTTGCAGTTTCTACTTATTTGAATTTTTAATATTTTTAAACTAGACATAAAAAGAAAAATATTAAAGTAAGCAAAACATAACCTCAAAATATAAAACTAAAATGAAATTATCTTATTTTCCCCACTATGCTAATTTCAGCAAATAAAGAATAATTGAGGATAATTATTGGCAATATTCACAAAGCAGCACTGCCACGAATGCTATCACACATTCACATATGTGATTTTATTTTATTTTTTTGCCCTAAATAAACCTGCTGAACCGCATTTCTCAGTAACCATAAAATGAGGTTTCACACTGTTCAGGATTTCCTTCAGTTCTGCCTTTTAGGACTGTTCATTACAATAAAAAATGGAAAAATATTTAAATGTAATATTAATTATCATTTGAAATAAAATAATTGGTTAAATTCTATTAATATAAATATATAAAGTGTCAAATTTCTTTTACCAACAGAATGGCCTTGAGGGTCTGAAGAAAGGCCCCTTGAGGGCCTGTAGAAAAGGGTGATCTTAAATCTATTGTGTTGTTGCAACAACTGTCAAAAAACATGCTTGTAGAACTGAAGCAATGGGTATTTTCCATTTTATAGATACCAATACTGATACCAATGTCAGCCCATACCAGTACTAATCCGATATTTTTTCTTCAAAAACTTTGAAATCAGCTATTTAGTGTGATTGTTCTTCTTAAGTTGCATTATTATTATAACTTTTTGGTGCCGCTATTGAATTTTGGCAAAATTCCAATCAAAATGTCTGTTAGTATCCGGTGTGTTGTGCTTGTATTTAGCTAATCAATCAGACAATCAGGGGTCTCCTCTGTATGGGGAGACAGAGAGAGGATTTTTAGAGGAGTCGCCTTTAAAATGTGTGTCAGAAAGAGAGTCTATGACTTCACGGGTAAGGAGGCCATAAAGGGGAAAGAAACGCAGAAACAGAAATTTGGAGCCAAACCCACAGCAGACTAATAAACAGACTTCAAGACTGTAATGGTCAGGTTAGTTATAAAAAAAAAGCCATGTCACACTGATGGTTGTGGTTTAATTAAAAATAATCAGCCCGTGAACGATGCTACATGTTCAGCCGTACTCATAAATGGCTCAGTAAGAGCTGGTGATTTTTTTTTTTTTTAACACAAACTTAGCGTTTTTGCCCATAAAACCAATGTTTGGGGTATCTCAAAACACTGGTTTTATAGCAAACACACAATCACACGTTGCAGTTTCTCGCAGAAATGCATCTAGTTTTTATTGAAGCCCTTCACTTAAGATGAGTATCTGGTATTAGATAGGTGCCATCTCCACTTACTTGTATTAAAACAGATTGAAAAGCTTAAGTTGTGTTGGACTTTTGATGGGCTCTCATACAGCGCTGTACTAAGGTCAGTTGTCTTTAAAGTGAAGACCTGGTGCTGCATGAATGTGGAAGTGTCCAGCTTGCATTTGTCTAACTGCTTTGGTGAATAGAAGCGAGGATGAAGAAATCTAGATCAATTGTGACAGTTTCCAACAGCTGACTCTGAGGCTTATTGTAGCTGAAATGAGAAAAAGACGAGACAGAATATATATGACACTTGTAGAAATCAATCACATCCTCGCTCAGGACTACTTTCCTGTTGCTGTCTGTACTGTCTTTTTTATTTAATTTTGAAACGTCAGCTGCCCTTCACATTGTGTGTCCGTTTCATGATGAATTAATGCGCCAGCTGAACCTTTGACAAGTAAACCTGTCAAGGTATTTAGTATTCATTAATGGATGTTAAGAAAATTGATTTTTCATTTAGAAGGGAATGAATTTATCTCATGACAGTGATATACAGCTATCATTCTCTTTATGCAAAAATCTCATTCAGCTTTATTCAAAATTTCATTTTGCCAAATCACGCCATCATCAGTTTCAAATGCTTGTACATTTTGGACAACATCATGCTTCCAACTTTGTGGACACATTTTGGGGAAGAACCTTTTCTATTCCAGCATGACTGCACCCTAGTGCACAAACAAAGCTCCATAAAGACATGGTGTGATGAGTTCGATGTGGAAGAACTTGACTGACCCACACCTCAACCCCATGACCTCGACCCCATCCAACACCTTTGGGATGAACTGGAACAGAGATTGCGAGCCAGGCCTTCTAGTCCAACATCTGTGCCTGACCTCATAAGTGCTCTACAGGATGAGCACAAATTCCCACAGAAACTCCAAAATCTTCTGGAAAGCCTTCCAAGAAGAGTGGAAGCTGTTATAGCTGCAATGGGGGACCAACTCCATATTAAAGTCTATGTATTAGAATGCAATGTCATTAACGTCTCTGTTGGTGTAATGGTGAGGTGTCCCAACACTTTTGTCCATGTAGTGTGTATGTGATCATACTGTTATGAACAAGTGTAGCTTTTTTCATGTAATAAACTTAATGTGTGCTTCAGTTAGTTAAAACAGCAAAGTGCAGCTCAATAGCGTAGCATTTTAAACTGAAAATTAAATGTTATAAACCAACTCTAAACAAACACAGGAACTGCACAAAGTATTTACTTTTATATATTTTGACAAAGCCTATCCTGAATTATTTGGATATTCAAGGATTTGTTCATTATGTGACTGTTCAAGTGTCTTTAGATAATTCTTGGAAGGGTTTGGAAGCTTCTATCTTTTTAAGCCAAACAAAATGGTAGTTTTAAGTCACAACACATCTCAAATCAGCAAAGAACTTTTGAATGACAGGTTTTTTACATATCATATGTTTAAACAATTGTGGTTTAGGCTCTAACATCACCTCATCTCAGAGCCCCAAAAAAAGGGTTTCACACAGCTGCAGAGAGGCCAGAGCACAGATGTGGGAGCACTTTAAATGATCAGATGAGAATAATTCTCAGTGCTTATTTTTACAATAAGAGTTTGTAATGAGGACTTGACAGGTAGTCATCTCAAAAATGTAGGCTGCTAATAGTCTCTGACAGGGGTGACAGAAAACCAGGGAATTTGAAACTTGTTTATTAACTGACCTGTTCAATGTCAGATTTAGTGAGTGTGTTTGAGGAGTGGAACAACCAATTTAGGTTTAGGATTATTAGGCACGCCCACTTAACTTTCTGCTAATATTAAATTTTAAGGGTGACTTTTAGCATATCCAAGTACCTATTTGGTAACACCAATCAATCTCCTAAGGCTGTAACTGCTATTCAGGCCGGGCCTAATTTTGATAAAAAGATCTCAACTTTTCATTAAGTTGAATGCGATTTCTGCCACCATTCTGTAAAACATGTTCAACCTCACAACAGAACCTGCAGAAGAAGACATCTGAGTTCTGAGCATGGATAGGTTAATCAGTCCCAACCACTCACTCTGCCTTCACATTACAGGGAACTGGAGAAGCACGTGGAGAATCTGAAGAGAGACTCCACATCTAGGACAGCTCAGCGGCCGCTCACCTTGCGGGATGTGGAGGAAGGGGCCGTCAATCTGAGGAAAGTTGGGGAGGCCCTTGCTGCACTAAAAGGTCAGCTACATGACATTTCACTCAAAGTGGTGAATTTAAAGCAAAATTTTGGTTAAAAAATGCAGCCAATCAGCCAGACATGGAATCTTATACCCACCAATTAGCATCTTGTAAACCGTACATTCAGTTATAACACGTATTGTCTAAATGCACATATGAAATTGATTAAAGCATTCTACAATTGGACCCTTTTTGAACGGGCCTTTATAATTGCAGTTAAAGGTTATGTAGGTGTCATGCGGCAGAATGAATGCTGGCCCAGTTAAATGTTACCGTACAGGCTGAGACGGTGTTTTGAATGTTATGAAAACTGGTACACACTGACATCAAATACAGCTGAGGCAAATTTCACAATTTTACTTCCTTGTCTTGTTTGATTTCACAATAAAAATTGTAGATTTGAGGATAGGAGATATAAAACTAGTTTGTTCAGTATGCTTGTGTGTGTGTGTCCCTCAGGGGAGTTCCCAGCGCTGCAGCTGAAGATGCGCTCTGTGTTGCGAGTGGAGGTAGAGGCTGTGCGCTTCCTAAAGGAAGAGCCCCACAAGATGGACAGCATGCTGAAGAGAGTCAAAGCACTGACCGAAACACTCTGCAGCCTCAGGAGGTACACTGCCTGGAGAACGCTCTCTTTTCAAAAAGTTTTTAATGCAAATGAACATGTTTTCTATGTCTGTTTGCAAGAACATACCACATTTTAGATTTAGCAGGTTTATGTAAAGGAAAGCAGTATTACATGTGTAAATATTTTTAACAATATTAGGGACAGTGCCACTTTAGAATAATGTTAATAGCCTTTTTTTGGTCATGTTAATAATAAGGCAAAGGCCAACACAAAGCTAAAGGTTACATAATAAATACATATTTGGAAACAGTTGCTTATGGTGGCAAAACGTGCATAATTAACTAACGTGCGTAATTAACTAACAAGGAGAGCTTTTTTCAGGAGCTTCGTTTCTCATTGGCTTTGCAGTAGCACAGATCAGTCACAAAGTAAAGAGAGGGTGTGTTCAGTGTGGTTTTCACACTTCCATACCTTATTAAATTATAACTATATTTAGTGATCAATTTACCGCTAGATTTCATATTGAGTCATTTTAGCATTATCTTCAGCTCTGTTTATCATTCCGGACTTTTTATTTTTCAGTTGTGTAACTGAAACAAATTATCTAAAACCCGTTCTACTGGACCAGCATATTAGAATCATTTTGTATACACTGTTTTTAATGGGGTTTTTTTATTGAACACACTAGAACCTTTTGAATAGTACCACATGACTATGTGTTATGCAGGTGCGCTACAGAGGGCCACAGTGATCCAGTCTCTACAAAACCTGAAGAGCCTGATTCCCCTAGCGTGTCCCAGGGCTCCCCTACCCCTCAGCCGCGTTCTCCAGCGAGGATGGCACATTCTGAGCTCACACCCTCCTCTCCCGTGCTGGTGCAGCGTGCCCGGAGTGCTCCTGTTAACCTGCAGCCCTGCCAGCTCTCTGCAGCACTGTCCCACCACGCCAGCCCCCCACTCACACCCACCCATGGCCGTGATGCCCCCACTGTCGCCAAGGTCAGTCCCCAGAGCCGTGAGGACAGCCCAGCCCTGCAGAAGAAGGGGGTCCCGCAGGTCCAAGAGGGGGCCAGTAACCTCCTCACTGCTGAAAACACCACCCCTCCACCACTGGATGAGGAAAACACCCTTAGCACAGTAAGAGACAAGGTAACAAACAATTCTTTTTCATAATTATATGAAGTTTCAAAAAATATATTTAGGAGTATAGGATTATAAAGGTATAGGATTTGCATTGTTGTTTGTGTCTTCTCAGTGTTATCTTCTCCTTTTAATCAGAGTGTTATCTTCTCCTTTTTATTAGAGTTCAGCTAATAAAAATGGTGTAAAACAAACTAAAACTGGTGTTTGCTGCTCTTTCACGCGTGGCTCTTCGGAGCCCCACCCTCTGTGGGTTTTCCCTACCCAACTGTGGGAGGAGACAATCCTGAAAGTTCTCCCGGGTTTAAAGATCTTGTGTTTTTTCTGCTTGTGCCTGAGACCTAGAATAAAAGAAATGTGGGCATTTTTGTTTTTTATGTGCAATTATGTGTGACACCAGTAGTGGTTAATATTTTAAATTACAATAACTTTGGTTCTACGTGACATAGGAACACCAAACAAAGCTCCGCATGACATCTTGACACCTCCAGCATCAACACAAACTGGTGGAACTTCCATATAAGGACTTGTTTGGCCGCATGACAATAATTTAACATTTGTTGCACTTTCAGCATGGATCTGTGATGCTTGTAATCTAAGGGTTAAAACGGCCTTTTAATAAGAGTCTTACTGTGCAGCATTTCTGGTTGAAATTTTTCTGAACTGAACCGAAAGATAAAAATGAGAAAAGAGTGCGAGACATTCAGTAGGTAAAACAATGGAGAAAACAGATTCTTTTTCTTAATTAAACAAAAGTAAAAAATGAAATATCATAAAGCAAGCATAAAATAAACTAAACCAATGTCTGTCACTATAATTATGATGGCCTAGCATCAGGATTCTGACTGAGCAGGAGCCTTGTAGAAGGACATGACTGCTCAGAACATCTTAGTTGGTGTTAACTAAGAGAAGTAGCGCCTCTGTTGGTCTGTGGTTTCAGGCGGCAGAGAAGGAGCAGGCGGGGGCTGAAGCTGGGGCTGAAATGGAGAGGATTCTGCAGCAGGCCCAGGCCAACCTCATGAAGGCCATTCCTGACCTGGAGGTCAAGACTCAGGACAGCAGAGGTACAAACCCGCCGGCCAGCGTCACTTTGCCAGATGAAGTGGACTCACAACCTCCAGCTCCAACCCCAGGTATGTCTGTCTATCTGAGGGATACACCTATTGTTGAAATTGTGGGGTTTTTTTTATAAATCTGTGTTGTTTTCAAACATCAAACTCCTTGAAATTCACGTTGTTTCTGCATAAGGGTGGTTCTCTTATTACTGATTGCCTTCACATTCATGAGATTTAGGATGTGTCAGTCCTAGAAAAAATCAGTTTTACACAGGTTTCCCAATAACACCAAGCATTCCTGATAGAAGACTCATGTTGAAGGTTGTGCTACACAGTTATAAATAGACTTGCTGACGAAAATGACTATTTAATGTTACCGAAGAAGTTGACACAGTTGTGGGTAAACAAGTGATGATCTGCCTTTGTTGTGCATTTGTGCACGCCTTTTGATCTTTGTTTCTGTTCATGCGCTTTGCACACAGAGGAAACCACACCAGCAGAACCTGTAGTAGAAAAACCAGTCCAGGCCAGCGTGGAGAGGCTTCAGAAGCCTCCTGTGGAGAAGCCTCACAGAGCTAGTGTTGACAGAGCCAAGCCCTGCGCCGAAACAGCCAGCAAGTCCCCCCCGCCGCCTCCCCCTCGCAGATTCTACTCTCAAGGCACAGGGCTCACAACCGGACGCTCCGGAGAAGTCATTTACACCAGCCGCAAGGAGTCCACCCCTGCTCAGGTACACATGAGTGTAAATGTGTGTTTTTGATCCTGCTGAGCAACATTCCCCAACACCTGTCACACAAACACAGACTCCTGCGAATGTGAATATTGAGAAACCTTGGCCAGAACAGTGTTAATGCACTAATGCAATATAAAACCTCAGCATAGCATTCTTATTCTTGTGTTAGGGTGTGCCACTCTCACTAACAGGGTTGGGCATTTAGCACTAGAAGATGCATCTGCGTGAGAAACTGTGAAGTGTGATTGCGTGGTTGCAATAATATCATAGTTTGGAGACACTCAAACTTTCAGTTTATGAGCAAAAAAGTTTGTGATAAAAATTTTTTTTTTTTTAAATTGCTGCGCAAGTAGACTCAAACCCCGCTCATCTGGTCCAGCGCTCTACCTGTTGCGCCCCCTGAGCTCTGAATAAATGAATGAATGGTAGTTGTGGTGATTACAGATGTGATACCTCTGTTTCTTTACCAACGCCAAAACTGGCAACCTGTCTATGAAACTATTTACGAAAGACTAAAAACTACGTAAATTCAGCTGTTTCTAGTTTAAGCACAACATCTATAACACAGGTTTCCAATCTTATTTCCAAAGGGCAACTGTTCATTCTAAAGAATAGCAGGAGCATGCAATCAATAGTTTGAATACTGAGATTAACTGAATAAATAGAATAAATCATGATCTAAATGTAGTTTTCCATGCTTTTGTCCCAAGAGCTTTAGAGTACGGAAGCTGTTTTTAAACCCGTGTGCGGTCCAGAGTACTGACAAAGCGTGGCAAACCCTGATTTCAGTCTTCAGCATGTGTGAAAGTCTGGTGTTGAGTCTGGTAATGAGTTCATTACTCCCTGTCCCCATAATGTATTGGTGTGATAGGATACAGAAAGTGTTCTGAGTTCTCGCACTGAAAAACGTGTGCCATTCTACATGGCTGAAAACCTTCTCAACTTAGAACAGCTCCTCATTTGCAGCTTCTGAAGAGCTTGTCCCTGACATACTGAACACCCAATAACCGCTTCTCGTTGCTGTTTGAGTGTCTCTAGCTCACCAAAAGGACCATAACAGTAATAAAGCTATGATCCTGTTGTGATCTACCCTCCTTTTATTGTCAAAAAACCGCAAGGAAGGAATCTGTTATTTTGTTAAAACAGCACAGACGAATATGACACGGAACAGCACCATTCTGAAAAATAGTATTTAAAAAAATAATAATTTTGTGTTGTAATTGTAATCTACTTTATATGTTATTTTATGTCTGTAATATTTGTAACAAAACCAGATTCTGTTTTGTTTTTGGTTTTTTTGTTTGTTCTTTTTGTTTTTTACCAGTACTGGGTATCAGACTGGTGCCATCTGTAGCAGTGAT
Source organism: Hydrocynus forskahlii (assembly GCA_037974365.1). Lineage (NCBI taxonomy): Eukaryota > Metazoa > Chordata > Actinopteri > Characiformes > Alestidae > Hydrocynus > Hydrocynus forskahlii. The sequence continues at coordinate 26,704,154 of JBBPCX010000040.1, read as the reverse complement.
AAATGTGCTGCCTGTGTATGAGATTCCTGTTGCCTGTGATTGTGAGGGGCTCGGTGTTGGGTGAGGGTCTGTCATGCTTGGTTGGTTGTTTTTAGCAGCAGGAGGTGGAGGAGGGGGCCATCCAGCCCAAACCCCTCAGAGTTCCCCCGGAGGTCAAACCCAAACCCCACACGCCTCCCCCCGTCTGCGCCTCCGCTGCCCGAGACGAGGAGGATGACGATGAAGATAAGATCATAGCAGAGCTGCAGGTGGGTAAACCCCAGCCTTGTCCACTGCACACACGTACGTACACATATGACACACTAACAGTGACTACACCTGCTGAGATTAAACATGGGCATGAAAGAAAGCTGTATTAGCAAGCAAAAACAGATGCCTGGTTATGAGGAAACACGGGCAGGGCAGAGGTGTTTTGGAACAAACCTCAAACAGTCACACCCTTGCTGACATTTCCACAAAAACAACATCAGAAGCATCATCTGAACCTCTCTGCATGTTGTTGTCTGTTCTGCCCTCTAGTGGTGTCAAATTGCTGGAATTATTATTTTTTTTTATTTCAAAAGTGTTTTACAACACCCTCAGCTCAATGATAAAGCTCCAATTCAAACAAAAAAATAATGTGCATTAAAAATATGCACAAGACATGCATCGCATCTTTTAAACAATATACACAAACAACTATCAAGGAGCATCATCTGAAACTGTTCATACTGCTTCTCTGCCCTCTAGTGGTGTCAAATAACAGAAATGATTTTGAAAACCCTCAGCTCAAGCATCCAGGGTTTAAGCTTGAAATGATAAAGACCACAATCACAAGGTAAACATAAAACAACAAATAAAGAAAAATGTGCATTAAAAAGGTGCATCAGACATGCATCTCTGTATTCCACAAATTTATATTTTACAACAAACAAGTAGGTTAACATAGTTCACAGTCATCAAACCCTAAAGTGGGTTTGCCAGAAAATCAACAAGCAACTTTTAATGCTTGAGTAAGTGCTGAATAATCAAGATGACAAGCTAGTGGTTTTTGTTGGTATAAGTAAGTTCTTTTAAAGAACAATCACAGCTGTAGTGTAGGTTGTTGATTTTAATTATTGTTTGTCATCGCACGCAAGTTGAAAGTGAAAGTGGATGCATGTCATGGCACGAGGTGACACAGCACACCACGTTTCTACATTTTGTTGTGCAAGATTTATACAGTCATATGCAGAACTTTAGGCACCCTGGTCAAATGACAGTTTGTTCATCCCCAACAGAGAGAACATTTTAATATATGGTCTCTGCAAAAGTCAATTCATGGCTTATTTCATGGTGTGTTAAACTCCAATAAACAGAAACTGTGCATTAATAATTGCAGAAAAATGCCACATTTATGTTCGTTCCCTTTATAAGATATGGACAATTTGTCTAGGGCTTTCAGATCTGTGCAATTCTTCAAATCTATTCTTTGTTTGTTTTGAAAGTTTGAATGTGAATGTACGGACATATTTGAATGTATTTCATATAAGAATGACTACCCAAACCAACTAAAATGGGTGCTGTATCCACACTGAGGAGTACTACGTGTGAAGCTTTACTGTTAGAAACTGTTTACCCAAGTTTGACATATTGATTCCCAGTCTTATATGGGTCTAAATGTTTGTTCCAACTAATCAAAAACACATGTTGCTCAATAGATGAAAGGTCGGTGAAGGTTCATGTTTGATTTGCCGTGAAAGAAGCAGTTCCATCTCACATTATCTCTTAGAACATTCATCTAACCAAGTCCACATTCACAGCCAAATTTGTTCACGGTCCTATCTGTACACGCTTTGATCCAGGTGTTTGAGAAGTGCCCAGTTAAAGATCTAGAGCCCAGATATGTGGTTGATCTGACCACCCACGAGCTCCCTGACACTGAGGCAGTGTTCGCTCTCTCCTCATTCAACCCAAAGGTAACAGACGCCCTGCAGTGGCACCTAATAACGCCAGTGGCCCACCTGGGTTCCCTTTTAACTGCTGTTACTAACATCCAGCCTCCATTTGGCTTTTAACCATGGTTGAGTGGCTGCGATGTCCCACAGAGTGTGGGATCTGAGTGTGCATCTAACCTCGCTCTCACATTCATGTATCTGCAACTAGAACCCATATGTTTGAGCCAAGGCCAGACAGGGTTACAGAGGGATGGCTCACGGGGAGGTGGGGTGGGGTGCATTGGTAAATGGCAAAGGCAATTTATTTTCAATTCATGAGAGTAAAAAGTGTTTACAGTCATAAAGATAGTGTGTCCTAATAGAGGTCTCGATAGATGTATTCAGTTTGACGATGGCTGATGATATTGTTCATATAACTTTGTGGTGTAACACTGATAAAAGGTATGTAAGGACTTGCACATGTCTGTTCTTAGACTATTAACTGCATGTATCTAATCCCAATGTCTAGGTCCTCCTGGAATGCTGAATGAAATGCACTCCTTTTCCTAACTTACTTTTTCCATTAGGACTCCCTGTTCTCCCTAATGGAATACTGACAAATATTTTTTTCCTCTAAACTGAATCCTAGAAACTTATGTCTTTCATATGTTGCATGTGATCAGCCAGGTCCTAAGCTTTAAAGTTCATACAGTGACATTGGTCAAATATGTTTTGTTGATTTTGTGAAAACATCCTCGACATATAACAAACTTAATGTGGTATTCTGCTAATTTAAACATTCAACATTTGTTGTATCTTTCTCATATGCTGCATTTTAGTTCGTGTTTGTGTGTGTTAAATAAGTTAAATTAAGCACATAAAGAGTAATTGTGCGTGAAAATTTACAGAAGTATGTTCTCTGCAGCGGATGTGCACTTATGTTCACTTGGAAAGTCAAAATCGCGTAATTTGACCAGTCATTGCATCTAACTGGAAGGTGTAAATCAAGTAATGAATTAACTATTTGAATGAAGGAAGAGTAAGAAATGAGGAATGAAGAGTAAACAACCTCTAGATGGCGCCATTTGTCTGTATTGTGACTAATGTAGCATTGTGAAAGTGAGATGTTGCCCATTTTCATTCTGTCCCTCACGAATGTTAGAACACAGCTCAACAGTGTGAAGATGGAAAAGACACTCCCAATACTTCAGCTGCCTCCGGGGTAAAACATTATGTTCATTTGTTGTTATTTCTTCCAGTGTGTATTTAGGTTACAATGCATTCTATTAAAAAAAACAATCCCTCTCTTTACCATCAGGTGCTATATTACATCACTGGCACATCAAAGATACCCAGCAACAATGTCCCTAAAGAACCTGAAGTCCAAACAGAGTCAAAGGAAGGAATCAATTCCTCCTCTAAGGTGGCAAATCTGAATGCTTCTGACTTTTCGCATCGGCCAAACATACTAACATCATATGACTTAACTTTAGATCCTCCTGAATTAGTGGGGGAAGGCCAGACAGATTTAACTAATACTCAGCAGATATCTGTAGGTCCTCCTAAGCCTCTGAAGGATGCCTGCAAAGCTGAGAATGATGCAGTTCTCGTTCTGAAAGGACAATCAACTGAGATCACAAATAGACCAGAAAAGCAAGTTGTTTCAACTTTAGAAAACCTTGTCACAGAGAAATCTTCCTGTGTTGGATCTGCGGTGCAGACCGTTGACTCTTCCGTGGCATCTGAAGCCTTGGTGTTGTCAGAGAATAATGGGTGCCAGGAGAATGAGCAGCAGGTGGAAATGAAGCAATCTAGAGGCCAGGACAGGTATACAGATGATGCCAGCTTGAGCCCTGACCTGCCTGGAAGTGAGGCTCCACCTCCACCTCCACCCGACAACATCGCTTTCATGATCACTAAAACCAGAGTGAAGGCTCTATCCAATGGAGAATACCAGCAGCTGGTCAGCTCCAAAGGCCAAGATGTTGAAACCGTTAAAGTGGGCATGGACACGACTGACTCTTCCTCAGAGGATGGTGGATTCAGTAAGAAACCTGTCATCATTGTCTTTGATGAGCCTATGGACATCCGGCAGGCGTACAAGCGTCTCTCCACCATCTTCGAGTGCGAGGAGGAGCTAGACAGAATGCTTTCAGAGGAACCCATTGACGAGGAGACCGAGGACGTAGAAGAAGAGACACATTTGCAGAGGCAAGTAATGTCCAGGACTGAGGTAGCAGACGAGTGTGGGCCAGAAAGAAAAGCAAATGGCAGTGGTAGTCGTCCTCCACTGCTTGATCAACAGCGGAACCCCTCAGAGTGCTCTTCCACAGAGTTTGAGGATGGATCCAAAATAGATATTCCAGGTGATGCAAAGCAAGAAGCTAAAAAGAAATTTAAGTTCAAGTTTCCCAAGAAGCAGCTAGCAGCTATTGGCCAAGCCCTCCGCACTGGCACAAAGACTGGCAAAAAAACCCTGCAGGTGGTGGTTTATGAGGATGAAGAGGAACCAGATGGTACATTGAAGCAAGCAAGAGAGGCCAAGAGGTTTAAGATCAAATCTCAAACAAGCTTTTCCAGTCCTGATGATTCTGCCAGCACCACTTCGCAAACTAACACCATCAGTCCCGTACCCACTAAAGGACGGACTAACGAGATATGTAAAACCACATACAAAACCTTGGACAGCCTAGAGGAAACCATTAAGCAACTTGAAACAACCATCAGCGACATGGACCCTGCAATATCTGCAGAGATTTCACATGAAGATTTGAAGACCAAAAGAACCACTGTTCAAGCGGTGCAAGGTGAAGGGAGTCCCTCGATGAGGCCGACTCTTCAGGCACCAAAGCCCCAAAAATCTCCACAACGAAAGAAGTCCAAAGCGCAGCCCACCCCTCGATCTTCTTCTTCCAGCTCCTCCAGTTCCAGTGGCACTAAACAGGTCACTCCCTTCAGCTCACCTCAATCTCTCATCTTGGTGGCTTGGGTTTTGCTATGAGGTTTTGCCGCTCTAACCACTGACTTTAATCCATCGTGAATGTGTTTTGTAGGTGCCTGTGGGGGAAATTCACATTGGGGCACCCTCTCTGCTTTGTCCTGTGTGTGATTTTTCAGTTGCCATGATTTGTGGAGTGAGGTGTCTTGACGGACTTGCTGTCCTTGTCTTTACCACTTCGCTTTGGCTGCGAGTCCGAGGCGGTGAAGGTTCTTCTCTATCCAAATGACTGGCTGCGGTTCTGATGTGATTAATGACTTTACTGTGCATGCTGTCTTGTTGGGGGAAATGTTGGTTTACTTAAGCATGCTTGGCTGTATCTTTCTGGGCACAAGAATTTTCAAATCAGAAATCTCACAGAAGTCTGTTCTCACTGTGTCGCACTGTGTCGTTTGCTTTCAGCGTGTTTCTGACTCTATTCCCTTATGATTTTGTTTCTTGCAGAACACAAGCAGTTCTCCTTCCCCGAGTCGAATTTCCTCACCTAGATCCCGCCAGCAAGCAGGGAATGCTGACAAATCTGGCAAACCCCAAAAGATCCAGGACTCCCAGAGGCAATTCCGACAGGTAGTTTTACTGTAGGGCTGCCTGTGTGAGGGACTTCCATCTCATGGCCTAAAGATGCAGACGCGTGATGTCCTTTGGCGTCTTGTAGACTGTGAATCTGTGGCTGTTTTCTTGTTGAATGGATCTGCGTGGATCAGATATGATGTCCCATTTTCCTCCGTCTCTTTGGTTATGACTCTTCCCCTAAACATCTCATCTTAAACCATTCCTGTTTACATTCCATTGTAACTGCAGGCATGCCCATCACAATGGACAAACACATCTATTTGTGAGGTGAGGTGAGGGAGTGGCTTATAGTTACCAACATGAAAACTGGTTGACTTGGAAGTGTAATGTCAGCACCTGTCTAATGCAGTGGCAAAGTGATTTTTTTTCTTGCTTGTACTGAAGTGCTATATTTACAAGAAAAACATGCAATGATACAAACTACTCTACCTTAATTTCTCTTAAGAGTACAAGTATTTTTGTTGGCATATTACAGTTAAGTATTTGTACAGATATTTACACTTTCCAGCCTTTGTATTTCCATCCTTGCCTGACACCGCGTGTCTTCCGGCATCTTTGTTCACAGGCTAATGGGAGCGCTATCACAGCTCGTGGGAGTAGTAAACATGCTTTCCTTGCTTTGCCTGCTTCTAAGATCCCAGCCTTTTGTCCTAGTTCCGGGAAAAGCAGCTCTGCTTCCACTCCTGTCTCTAACACATCTAAGCCTACTAATCACCTTTCTCCCTGCTCCAAGTCCTCTCTCCCGTGTCTCAGCCTGAGCCGGCCTGGCCGCAGCCCGACCCCACCCTCTAACGAGCCCCAGAGAGTCCCCGGCCCTTCACAGCGGGTGAAAGGGTACGGCCTGTCGCTCACCCAGTCTAGCCACTATTCCTCCTCTTCCTCATCCTCATCCCACTCCTCCTCCTCCTCAGTGTCTCCCACCTCTACCTCTTCTTCTTCATCCCCGTCTTCCCCCTCGCTCCTCTCCCCCACCGCCATGAGCCGGCCCAGCAGAGTCCCACAAGTCCTTGGCTCCAGTAGCCCAAGACTGCATCCTAGGACCACCAGCAGCTTGCCTACTATCACACCAGCGCCGACCTCAAAGGACACGGCATGAGCATTCTCTTTCTGCTCTCTATATTTTTCTGTTTGATTTCCCCTCCTTACTGAGGTGTTACCTTATATCTGTCACAGAACACACTGCCTGTGAAAAGTCTGAGGATGCCCTACCTTCTTTTGCAATTTATTTAGGTTTATAGCTTTGGATTGTCAGTGTTACTTTTCAAAAAACACATAAAAGTGACTTTTTCTATTTGTTTAGGTACAATTTTCCAGGTTCATGTTCATCAAAGTGTCTTCCTTAGTATAAAGACCAAGTTTTTACAATTTGACCACTTCTGTTTTCCAGACTGTTGAATAAGTTTGGGCCTGGTAAGTTCTGACACAGCAACATTAAACGCATGAGCTCTGTAGCGCTGTCATTAATATCGGCAAATATTTGTTTGATTTTGTTGAATTTTGACAAACTGACAAAAAAAAAAATAATAATTTATATGTTTGAAAAGCGAGCTGTGCTCAAACTTTTGATAGGCAGTGTTCATGCGACCTAAGTTGACTTAAGTGGTAATGCTGTCTTCAGCAGTAGGGAAGCTAGAAAACAATTACCAGTTAATTGGAAATATGACGGTAAACTCCAGGACAGACTAAATTACGCAGGTGTGACGTACTGTGTAATTATTTTTGGTTGGTACCTATTTATTACGTCTGAACAAACTGAACTGAATCAGGCTTGTAAAAGAAAAAGAAAGTGATCATTCCTTAATTGCCAATTAACTATATTTGTGTGTTTGTACTTAACTCCTTGTTACTCCAACTAATAGATAATTTACTATGTTCATCACCTTAATAACTAGTTAGTAATTTTAGGGTTTTCTACATAGACAGTCATTGTACCTACTATCATTTTAACTTTATTACACAGCACTTTAGTGTTTGAAGTTCACACCCTCTTGGCCTTTCACTGTAATTTAGCTACACTGCTTTGGAATATATCATGGATTCCAAAATCATTTTGTATAACTTTGGAGTTTATACCTCATATTTACCTGGTTGATGCCTAGAATACAGGGATCTGTTGAAGAAAGCATTACTACTTAAGTCTTCAGCTGAGGAAAGCTGTTTGGGTTGTGGTCTTTCTGTCAAATGTTGTAATTATGCACTACTGAATTTAGTAGTAAACGCAAGATATAACTCTAGATCTAGTGCTAGATATGGTGCTTGTGAATAACATTTTTATTTTAAATGTGAGGGATCAGTTTGGACTGACAGTATCGGATTTATTTTTTATAAGAGTGTGAATTATTATATCGTTTAAATACACTGACTATAAACATGTGTACAAAAAATATTTTTGAAAATAGATGAATATAGTATATTTCCATCTATTTTGTTTTAGGTTGCCAAAGTGGAGATCAATCCTAGTATACCTTTGTTGATATAAATTAAATTCTTGAACTTCCTGTTTAAAAAGGAGTAAATAGCATTTTAAGGTGGTTTAACATTATCTTGGGTTTCAGTACAATGCAGGTTTGAACTAACACACACGGGTCGATCCTAAGTGACCTGCTTTTTTTTTTTGTTGTTGTTGTTATTCTTACTATAATACCAAAGTTGTTTTGTTCATTAATGGCTATGAATAATGTTAAAGACTATGTAGTGTGAGTGAGAGTATGTGTGACAGCAATAAGATATTTCCAGTAGTGTAGATACATGTTGCTTTTGTTTCTGATGTGTAAAAATGCCCAGAAAGTGTGGAGTAGTGTAATAAGAGGCATACATGCTTGCATC
>JBBPCX010000040.1:26661623-26676339 GCA_037974365.1 Hydrocynus forskahlii | reverse complement strand
GTATGTATGTATATTCTAAAATTCATTCTCAAAAAAAACTGATGTTCTTTAGATAATAAAACAATAAGATTAAAAAATTTATGTTCAAAATTATATTCTTTCCCGGGAGTGTGTCTTTGCAATAAAACAAAGATTTTAATACGATCATCATCCAAAGGCTACAATTGAAGTTAAATGTATGCATATTTGGATTAGATGTGTCTCAGTTGCATATCAGAATGTATTTTTAGTAACAAGTAAAATGACAAAAAATTAATAATATCCGTACGGGCTGGTAGGGGTGAAGGGGTGGCTCAAGAACTTTAATAATAAATAATATAATACAATTTTTATCAAGGTATCTGCTGTAAAAGTTTAAATCCGGGTCAGGAATCGCCAGCATTGCCTAATATCAGTTGTAAGACCAATAGACATACTGCTAAATATTGTATGTATTGGTGGTATAGCTCTTTATGACACCATCTGTTTTTCTTTTGTTTATGGCTTGATTGTTTTTGCTTAATTACAGGAATACTGAAGCTTTTTTCAACCTGATCTGTATCCACTACAATTACCCCACAAAATCATTTCACCCATTACCTTAATTTAGAAAAGACCACTCATTGACTTGAAGCTTCTGTAACATAGAAGTCATTGGTTAGATGCTGAATTCCATAGATAAATAGTTCAAATCTTCCTCTACTTTCAGCTGCTCCCGATTAGGGGTTGCTACAGCAGATTAACCATCTTCATTTCCTTCTGTATCTTCCTGTCTCACACCACCTGCCTTCATAAACCTCCTATCTGGCCTTCCTCTTCTCCTCTTTCCTGCAGCTCCATCCTCAGTATCCTTCTCCCAACATACTCAGAGCCTCTACTCAATATCATTCTCCCAACACAATCAGAGGCTCTCCTCAGCATCCTTTCACACTTCCTGCTACTCTGGACTGTTGGCCCCAAGTATTTAAACTCCTCCACCTTCACCAGCTCTACTCCCTGTGTGCTCTCTATTCCACTGTCCTCCGTTTCATTCACACACAGGTATTCTGTCTACTGACCTTCATTCCACTCCTTTCCAAAGCATATCTCCATCGCTTCAGGGTCTCCTCAACCTGCTCTTCACTCTCAGGACAGATCACAATGTTATCTGCAAACATCATAGTCCATGGGGACTCCTGTCTGATCTCGTCTGTCAACATGCCCATCACCACAGCAAACAAGAAAGGGCTCGGAGCTGATTTTTGGTATAAACCCACCTCCACCTTGAATGCTTCAGTCACTCCAACTGCAGACCTCACTGCTGTCACACTGCCCTCGTACATAACCTGTACTACTCTCACATATTTCTCTGCCACTCCTGACTTAGTCCCTAGTCATATGCTTTCTCCAGATTCACAAAGACACTTCTAACCTTCTCTGTACTTCTCCATCATTACCTTCAGAACAAACATGTAGAGCAATTTCCTTCCATGAAACGATACTGCTGTTCACTGATCGTCACATCTCTTTTTATCCTAGCTTCCAACACTCTGTCCCATAACTTCATGCTGTGGCTGATAGGAGGACCTGTCATATTGAAATATCCAGCCCTCAAACGTTGGAATAACGCAATAAAAAACAGTTCTCATGGCTTTCCCTGTGACTTTCTGGTGTAGCATGTGATAACCCCACCCACATTACTAATAATTAATTGCCAACATTTTTTTTAAAGTTAGTCCCATCTGTGTAATAATGCTATAATTATATAAACAAATACAGAGTTTGAGGATTTTTCACAAACGCTGGAGTGCTTTTTTAGCTTTGCTTTGTCCCTCAGAAATTCTGTACATCTACATTGATTTACAGTGTTGATCTTGGTTCCCTTGTGTGGTTATTGTACATTGAGTGCAGATTGTGCTTATATTGTGTATTTGTAAAAATAAATGCATGTCTGTGTGAGAGAGTGAACGAGTGTGTGTGATCACTGTGTGTAAGCTGTGGTGCGCATGAATGTGATATTGGTTTGTAACTCAGTGAATGGAAATAAAGGTGTTATGGCCATTACAGCTATTTTTATCCACTGATATTTTTTGGCTTCGGTTATCTGCAAACAGCATCTTCGGCTAATGGGAACAGGACAGACCCCACTGTGTTTAATGGGGAGAAAGGTTTTCATTTACATTCATTTATTACATGGAGGTTACAAATTTGTTGAGGACCTGCCACCCATCAATAGAAGCGGCCTTAACCCGGAGACGGCACTCACACTTTAGCTTTCACTGAAACTTCAGTAAGAAGTGAAAAGGTCACAGTGCAAAGTATTCTATGAGCATTTTCAATGTATTATATGAAATGTGGTGTAAAAAAGTATTCAGTGTTCGTACAGATCTCCAAACACACATTTAAAGGGAAATCCCACGTATCTTTCGAAATTTAGCATAAGTTGTAAATTTACAGTGATTTGATGTAAAATGGTTAATTGAAGAGAAACATACACTATATGGACAAAAGTATTAGGACACACTTGTTTTTCAGGATTTGGGCTAGGCCCCTTACTTACAGTGAAGGGCTATCTTAATACTTAAGTATACCAAGACATTTTTTGACAATGCCATGTTTCCAACTTTCTGAACACAGTTTGGGGAAAACCCTTCTCTATTCCAGCATGACTGTGACCCAGTGCACAATGCAAGGACCAATGAGACATGACTAAATTAGTTTGGTGTAGAAGAACTTGACTGGCCTTGACAGAGCCCTGACCTCAACCCCATCCAACACCTTTGGGATGAACTGGAATGGAGATTGCGAGCAAGGCCATCTCGTCCAACATCATTACCTGACCTCATAAATGCTCTACAGAATGAATGCGCACAAAACATGATAAAATAGGTTTTGGGTGTTTTACCTGCAATGTATGTACCTCTGTGCCATGGTTAGATAAAAAAAAACATATACTTTAGACCAAAAGCTTAAATCAAAACTCTCATACAATGCCTCATAACCATATTATGGAATAATTTTCTTTGGTTCCATTCACCATTGCTGTACACAAAGCTGACTTGGGGAGTCTTTCTCCTTTTGTTTTCTGCAGGCTGCTTGAAAGAAATCTCAGTGCAGTGCAATGCGCAGAAGCATATTAAGATGTTTGTTGCATGTGGGCATGAGTGTTAGCATCAGCAGGCCCTGCAGCTGCGGCTCATTCTCTGAACGCACTTGTCTGTTCACTTCAGCATTGGAGGCATTACAGATCACTCTTTTTCAGAGGCAGTGAGAATGACGTGCAGTAAAGCTTGAGTGATGGGGAAAGGAGAGTTAGGTGGGAGATCATAGTGTTATCTACAAGCCCACAATACAAAAGGAATCATTTTCAGGGCTAATTGGATCATGAAGTGTCAGGTAAGAAATTTGCTGGTGGAATGGAGATATGAATAATGCATGTGACAGCTTCTTAAACACAGCACACACACGCACACGCACACGCACACGCACACACACACACACACACACACACTGGTTGAAACTGGTTGCATAGGCCAGAAAACCACACAAGCAGTAACATTAGTAACAAACTCACATACACACTATATATATAGATGTGGTCTCGTATCGGAACGGGCTATGAAGTCGAGGGGCGGGGTAGGGCACGCAGGTAAGCTTTTGCGCTGTGAAGACTGAAGACTGACGTGCATTTGCGTACCACTGATGTCAATGCGTACCTGCATACATTGCATACATATATATACATATATATATGTGTATGTATATATATATATATATATATATATATACACACACATGCAGTAACCCCCGCTTTAACACGCATCAGCACGGTTTCAGGCTATCGTGGATTTTCTCCCACCTCTGAGTACAGCTGAGCAATCAGACACCTGAACGGAATGAGCCTCAGCTGATCGGCCCCAAACATAAACAACCAACACCAGGACAAAGGGGCGTGGCGCAGGAGGCCCAGATGTCACAGTCAGCTGTACTCCGAGGCGGGAGGTTTGAAAGTAGACAATCCGAGAACGATATTTCTCCTTGCTGCTGATTGGCTGCTCTCCTGGGATGCATCTGTGGCAGCTGCAGTCCAGAATTTCCCCCTTGGAGCATCTTGAGTGTTCTCTGTTTTTCATTTTGTTCTTCTTAAAGCCCTGTATTTTTATTACTGTAAATTACAGTACGAATATGGGTTTACCTTTACATTTTATTTAAGGGTAATGTGTTTAAAATGAAATTAAAGAGGGAGCATATTTGGGGGCATATTTATGGTTTATGCAATAAAAATAGGCATTCTTAGGTTTTTTTTTAACACATCACAACAACTATTCGCGGGTGCTCTTGGAACATAACTGTACATCTATATATATGTATATATATATATATATATATATATATATACAGACAGTATTGTGCAAAAGTCTGCAATGATAATATTTACAAACTGTTTTAATGAGTAGTAAGTGAACTAAATATACAAAATAAAACAAAAAAAGAATGAAGACAAATAACATTATACAGTAAATAGTGATTTTATGTACGGTATACGTGTTTAATACATATTTCTGCAACAGAATTGATCTTAATATAAAACACAACCCTTTACATTACTTTAGCATGTGTACTTCTTACATAATGGTAAAAAGAGGTAGCTGTTTTAGATTTATCTCACTACACACTGTAGCCCCATAATATAGTGGACTGCAACACAGTCTGACCAGTAATCAGAACTAAAATACTGATTGTGTTCTTGTGAGTCTGTGAAAGTTCCACCCACAACCGTGCTCATTCTTCCCTCTGGAAAACTAGTTCCACTTCTATAGCTGCTTATTTAGCACTAGCAATCCAGACTTGCAAAAATAGATTTTGAAAAAACTATGAAGAATGAGGAAACATTTCTGGTTAAAATGCTGCAACTGCTCCATTGTTTCCTTGGTTTCCTCAGAAAAATATTTCAGATTGCTGTTTGTTGTAATCAATAATGTGAAAGACATTTGGCTGAAAAATTAAGAATAAATGTCCTTTTAATCTGGAAATCTAATACTTTCATCCAATCATACTGCTCCCACTGTCAGAGGGAAGTTGCATGCTATGTCATAGACACTGTTTATCTCTGAAATCTCTAATATTGTTCTGGATTTCTCAGCACTGGAGTTACTGCTGTGACCTTAGACTTGTGTGCTTGATTGCAGTGTCCATCAAACATCATGACTAAAGACAGAGTAGAAAAAAACTAGCCATTGTGAAAGTAACCAAGGAAACGTTATCTCGTCCAACAAGCAGAAAGGTTTGTTTGTCCAGTGGATTTTATTAAATGATGGAAAAAAACAGAGAGGGACTGAATCTATTCAGCAGAAACATCTGACATTTATTTGTCGTTCTTTATTGGGCAGCAGCCTGGACGCAAGAGCCAACACCTTCTATGAAAAAAAAAAAACATTTTCTCAAAATAATGAATTCAAGGCATAATCACTTGCACATTAGTCTTATATGAAATTAAATACAGTTTTTAAAGGAAGGCATTTCTGCCTCAGCATTGGCCCACTGGCTACTATTTGAAATTAGTCAACAGGTTTTCTGTTCTTTTCTAATGATTCTGTACCTATGAGTTGTAAAGACATGCTCTAGGCATTTTGTCAAACCAATCACTATCCTCTGGACCTTTAATGTATGATTAGTTACCACAGATAATATTTTTGATGAGGACGAGCAACAATTAGGCAGCTGCTGAATTCTGTTAAATTGTCAAGGTTCAGGGGGTTTTGCGGGGGTCCCGGACCCCCTCTAAGAGTACTGAAAATCAGACAGGGGTGCTGTGTTATTTCTCTGAATGGAATGTGAATATTTTGGATGTGAACGCCCTGACCGCCTTAATACACTAAAGTCTGACCAATCGACCAACAGGGATTTTAATGACATTGTATTCAAATACATAGATTTAGTGATGGAATTGGTCCCCCCCTTTGCAGCTATAACAGCTTCCACTCTTCTTTGAAGGTATTCCACAAGATTTTGGAATGTTTCTGAGGGAATTTGTGCTCATGCATTCAGTAGCAGATTTATAAGGTCAGGCACTGATGTTGGACAAGAAGGCCCAGCTCGCAATCTCTGTACCAGTTCATCCCAAAAGTGTTGCATGGGACTGAGGTCAGGGCTCTGTGCGGGTCAGTCAAGTTCTTCCACACGGAGCTCATCCAACCATGTCTCCATGGACCTTGCTTTGTGCAGTGGGGCACAGTCATGCTGGAATAGAAAAGGGCCTTCCCAAAACTGTTTCCACAAAGTTGGAAGTATGGCATTGTCTAAAATGTCTTGGTGTGCTAAAGCATTAAGCTTGCCCTTCAGTGGAAGTAAGAAGCCTAGCCCAAACCCTAAAAAACAGGTGTGTCCCAATACTTTTGTCTATATAGGAAATCTACATTATTCCTCCTGGATAAAACAGGAGCTACCCCAGCCTGAATTTGTGCTGCAACCGTACAGTCTAGTGCACTAAGCTGCCTCCATCCAAGTTAAAACTAAATAAGCTTAAAGCCAGAGCATGCCTCAAATTACTGAGTAACAAGCACAAAGATGCATAGAACATAATTACTGTTGGCAGCCATGCTACTAGCAAACAAATACATTTTTCTTGCTAGGAGTTTTCATTTTATGCTGTTCAAGAATGTTCCATTGGTAACATTTGCACTAGCCTTTATGTGTTGTGGTGTAACAAGCAACATAACCAGATTTTCATCACTAGACTAATTTATTATTTAGTTTTACTGTTTAAGGGACGCACCAAACCTGCTGCTGAGGACTAAATCAGGTCTTTGGTACCTAAGTAATACATATTTTAGTTCAACAGCTGAGGAAAGGACCTACTTACCATGTCCTCTTATCAGCTACTAACAGCTAACATGTACCAAATGAGGATCATGTAGCAGATACACTACAAAGCACAGATAATACCACACTGAATGGGTTGCAGCTTTGTCAGTAACCGCCAAGTTATTTTTATACTCTACTCATATATGTGTAATGGAATTAAGCTTTTAACATCATTTATGAATTTATCATGTTTGGTGTCAGCTAGGAGTGTGCAGGCCAAACTGGATCTAATATTGTGAAAGAACACATACATGCTTAACTAAATTTTGAGCAACAGGCCATAAAGAGAGATATACAGATGAGCAGTAAAGCTCTGTCTCAAATGGACAAGTAGAAATTGCAGTGCAGGCTCCTGATGTCGCGCACACCAGTCACATGACTTGCACAAGGCCCAGAAGTAGGCACATCACCAGGCATATAAACAGGTAAGCTGCGTTCAGTCTTCGCTCAGTCATTGAGTCCTCATGCCGACTCCAGCCCAAACCTTCTCAACGTCCACTGTTAGTCCTTATTCCCTTTCGACTGTGTGTGTGTTTGAGAATGTGGCTTCCCAGTGGTCAACTTTCTAGCAAGAGCGGTATTTGTATAACTACATGGTTACTTGCTCTTTTGTGTTCGCTCTGTGTTTGAGTTTACCATCCACGCTACACTGAGCTAACAGCTGATACCAGTTATTCGTGACTGAATGATTGAGCCTTCTGTGGTAAATCCAGTGGAGTTCGCTTCGCTCTTCAATACTGTCGAGAGGCAGACAGCCAAGATTGATGGGCTCAACCTGGAGGTCGCGAGTCCATCGCTCTCCAAGAGCACTTAGTGGCTTGCGGAGAGGTCGCCCAGATCAGGCAAGAGGTCGCCCAGCTCCACCAAGAGCTTGCGTCTCTCATTGAGAGCCTATCATGACCTGGCTGCTGAACGGTGCGTGCTACAGGCGGTGGCCCAAACCATCCACCCCTCCCTCTTCACTCTCTGAACCACAGATTGCTTTACCGGATACATGGAATGGTGTAGACTGGAAGTGTGAGGTTTTTTAACCAACCTTGACCTTGTGTTTGATTCTCCCTGTTGGTAGCAGCAGTGCTGCTATCGACAGAAGTTGAAGATGTCTGCTTTTTAATAAGCCACCTATGCCGGTTTTGGTCTTACCAAGCACAAAATAAAATAAGAATGGAACTTATGCGTTGTTTTAATTAAAGAATGCCGTCAACAGGTCCACAACATGCTGCAGAATGCGTGGCGAAGTGAACTGTGTCAGCAGCAGCATGGTGAGGGACACGCCCCCTACTCAAACGGGCCAATTGGAAAGCAGCTCAGTTTTGAAAACCAATTTTTTTTTTCCAGAGTTTTCATTGGACAGACGGAGCATTTCGTGGTATAGAGCTGGCGGATGAATTTGGAGTATGAGTGAGCAAAGTCCAAGTCTGATTTAGGACCGCCATAGCCCACTCAGCTGTGCGGTGAAGAGAAAGACAGGCAGGGGCGTGATCACGGGGGGGCTGGGGTGGGCACTGCCACCCCCAGAGACAAGCCGTGCTCACCCCAGACCGCCCCTGGGTATGCCCCTGCATGTCTCCCTCGTCACCGGGCAGCTGAGTGAGCTATGGCGATCCTAAATCAGACTTGGACTTTGCTCACTCATATTCCAAATTCATCCGCCAGCTCTAGGCCACTTTCAAGAGCAACTCATGTCTATACTACCTGCGGCAGTGAGACTGTTCCGTGAGTCGCTACACCGCGGAGTTTAGGACCCTGGCAGTTCAGACCGCCTGCGGAGACTCTGCCCTCCGGACGGCCTTCTACAAGGGATTGGTTCCCTGCTTAAAGGATGAACTTGCTGGACCACTCCAGAGCCTGGGAACCCATGCAGCTAGGATGCACCTCTCTGACTGTTGAGAAGAGGGAACGACGAAACTGCGAGGGGCTCCACGCCTACAGCGCCTCCCCTAAACATCATCGAGCGTTGTGCCCTCTCTGTCCAACCAGGTGAGTAGGGAGACGAACTCACCTGTTCCTATCAGCCTCTTCTCCACCCTGCCAACTGTTTCCCGCTTCACAGTCCAGATCCACCTCCAAATGAGATGGAGGTCTCTGCCTACGTTGATTGGGGATGGCAGGCAATTTCATTAACCAGCCTTATGCTACTCAACTGGGGGTGGGCCTCAAAGCATTATCTCAGCTGGTTCAGATCACCGCCATTGATGGTCAGCCCCTGGTCTCCAGTCCCATCACCCACCAAACCTTGCCCATTACCCTTAGCATAGCCACCAACCAAGAACACATCCGACTCCTCGTCACCTCCCTCTCTTCGCCTCCCATCATCCTCGGTCATCCCTGGCTCCTGAAACATGACCCTAGCATTTCCTGGACCCAGGATCAGATTATCCAGTGGGGGCCAACCTGTCAAGGGCTCTGTTTCCGAAACCTGGCTGGGACGTGCACTAGGGAGTCAGAGGCCCCAAAAGTTGACCTGGAGGCCATTCCCCTATTGTACCGTGACCTGCTGGAGGTCTTTAGCAAGAGATGTGCTGTCCAATTATCACCTTATAGCCCTTATGACCTAACCACTCCGCGACGGACTGTGGGACATACTAGGTCGTTGGGCTATCATCTACCTCGATGATTTTTTCATATATTCCCGTACCCTTGAGGTACACACCCAGCATGTGAGGGCAGTCCTCAAGAGGCTGCTCAGCCACCAACTGTACTGTAAGTTGGAAAAATGCACTTTCCACCAGCGCTCCACCACATTCCTGGGGTATGTTATCTCATCCCAGGGTGTGGCCATGGACCCCTTGAAGCTGTAGGCTGTACGTGATTGGCATCCTTGCAAGTTCTGCTCTAGGAAATCAATTTAAAAAGCGCATTGTGATAGTATGCATAAATACAAAGGGCTTCTCAAAGTTGGACATTCACCATAGAAACACAAGACCTCAGTTTGAACCCTTGGGAATTGCTATATAACATAAATGAAATTACAGCCTTTTAACAATGCAGGTAGTATGAAGAAACGCATATAAAAAGTCATTCCAAATTTGTTCTGTCCAACTTTCAGACACTGGTTTTAAAGTTTCTTGAGCTTGCGAGTTGACCTTAGAGAGATCGATCAACAGATAGGTCCATCTAACATCATAACAGAATAAATATCGCTGAAGACTAAAAATATCCAGTCTCTAACTGTTCACCAGCAAGGTGGAGCTACAAGGGGAGTGTTTCCAATAAAGTGGCCAAAGGAAGTCAATCATTGTAATTATGCTTATTTTCACTCTACTTTGCATACAGATAAAGCCTGATCACATCCTTCACTGACATGCTAAATCACCTGAGGAACAGCGGCTCTTCTGTTTTTTTTATGTGTCACACTAATGTACTTTCGGTTATAATTTCTAGCCTTGTTTACTGATGTAATAGCTCTGAATGCAGATGTCACTTTAATCATGGTTTCTATTAAAACACTGGCAGGTTTAGCAGCATTTTGAAGCTCCTGCTCTCCAATAAGAAGTCTTCTTTCAAATTAACATAATCTTTTCCTCTAACTATATAAATTCAAAATTGAGGTCAGCTGGGCCTGCTCAGCATATTCATACCTGCTACAGAGGGCCCAAGCCCCATTTTAGGAAAAAGCAGAATAATAGCCACAGATAGACAAACAGACATAAATTAATATCTGTTTTGAAATGGTTTGTGCAAACAATTGTAAATAGTATAGAACAGGAATGTCCAAACCTTTTCCCTTTTCTCTCTTCAGACTGAGTTTTTATTCTAGAATATTATTCCACACTTGTTACTAAAGTGCTCCAACAGAATTTAGTCATAAGTAGTATAAAACATTTGGGTCGGGTAACTTTCTAGTGGATCAAATCAAACCTGGGTAAGCCCTACTATAGAAGTTTTACATTAAGTGAAGGATCTTTAAGAAAACATTAATAAAATGGCTCTCTCAAGAGCCATTTATCAAAAACAAAAACATTTATGGAACCAAAAGTGGTTAATCTGTGACATCAATCCAAAGAACTGTTCTTGGCATCTTTATTTTTATAAAGTGTGCTTGAATTTGCGCTTCTTCCAACAAGACCACAAAAGTTTTCAAGGCATTTTATCCGGCTCAATACATCCTGCTCCTGGCCTGCTTTTGGGCCTGACCTCAGGGCATTCTGAGACTGCACTGTATTCTGCATGGAAAAGTGGCTGAAATATCAATTTTAAGGATTCAGGGACAAACATCTGGCAACCACAGTTTCATATGGGTAAAAACTGTAAATTACAGGATTTTGCAAAATTAACAGGACCTTCAAAGGTTCTTATTGGTGATAAGAATCGACACAAGTAGACAAAGAAGGTTGTCGTCATGCTAATTGCAATATCATTAATGCATTAGCAAAGCGCTATTTCCCCATAGATATCAGGCTATTAAATTTTCAATTACCTCTTAAACATCCACAGCAATAAAGTCTGATATGAACACATTGCTTGATTAACAATTTTCTGCTTTTTAGATTTTCAGCTAAAAACTGTAATTGATTTGATCAACTTTGGACAGCCTTTCTGTTCCTTTTTTTACTCAACACTCATTTGATTGAATTCTTAACTACACCAGGAGAAGCTGATGAGTCTATGAATTGCTTTTCAGCAGTGACAGCATTTACTCTCCTAAGGTGTTTTCAGGTCTTCACACAATGTTGATTTTTGCTGTTGATCTATCCATGTGGTCACTTTTATTTTGAACCTGTTACAGACTGCTCTTGACTTTCTTTGTTGTGCAAACCTGCCTCCTGCTGGACACTCATGGTTAACACTGCCAAAACTTTTTGTTTCATTGGGGGCCAGTGTGTAATGTTTTTGGTGGGAAAGTTATATTTGTGATAAACCCTCCAAAGATAGGATACAGAATACACCCATGACAGGTCAAGAGACCTGACATGAAAAAAATATATGCTCTTTCATTTGAAGAGAAAGATATATATATATGGAATCTGATCTATATATTGAAACATACAGCCACCATTAATTTCTTACTAAAAATTTGGAACAAATGTTTCACCACAACACACTGCACAATGCCTAAAGATACAAGGTGTCTAGATAAAGCTGTTCCAACTACTCAGCATTCAGCACTACAAGTAGACTAATTACTGTCTGCACCTGTTTCTTCACTGATTCAGGCCTTAAGTTAGATGTGCTTTGTTCTGTTTGAATGATTCATTCATAGGTCACTTTGTGAGTTAACAAATAAAAAACATTAATCTGAAACTGGTCAGGTTCAGGGACTGGACTGAAGATTAGGGCCTTTAAAAGTCTTTCAGGAACCCTGGAGAACTGTTCCTAAAGACTACTTTAAAAATACAAGAAAGTCTGGATCTTTGGAAGTAAAATATGAAAAATTGAGACGTAGGTCAAAACTATTACACTATATAGTACACTCTATATTCCTTTGATAAATAGTGTTTATTTGTATTTCTAGTTTTTAATATATAGATGATGATTATTAATATTATTATTATTATTATTATTACTTCTGTGTTTTGAACAGTGTTTGGCATAACAATGTGCACCTATTGAAACACACACACAGCATTCATTTCAAAACAGGTAATTAAATACAGTACAGTCACGTTTCGTTAATGAGGATTATGATCCAAAAAGATGTTTACAAGGTTATTTCAAAAGGCCTGTGCAGATGCCCAGAGCAAGACATAGCGACTGGAATGAGAAATAGGGCCAAGTGTTATTTCTGCTTTGTCCAGTTGAGGGCAGACGAAAAATATATTAAATCATTCGAGCCCTCTCTCATTTTTATTACATGCAGAGCTGTGCTTGATGTCATATATAAATGTAAGGAATAGATCACACATACAATGTAATATTGGTAACAGAAAATGTTAGCATGTAGCCATCTAGTCATTTGCACAATGTTAATTGATTCCAATTCACTTTACTTTGTTATTAGCAACATTAGCAGTACTAGGCCAAGTATTCAATACAAAATTATGAACTGTGTGTATTGAAAGCAGTGTTTGTGTGGGTGTAAATCCAAGTATATTGTAGTGCAGCTGGTGCAGGCCATAAAAAGCATTGCAGCATCCGAAGCATCAACACTAAAAGACCTTGACAAACTCTGAAATGCGTCCAATTGGAACCATAATTAGATCATTTAATTGACAGCTAGATTTAGTGTGGGATGCGACCTTGTGACCTGAGAGAATTAGGCTTTGACATCCTTTCCCTTGACTGTCTGACATAGCGTGACAGACCGATTACTACCAATTTTGCCCATGCGGTCACGTTCACCACCTACTTTTCAGGTGCAGCCGTCACATCTGTGTACAAGCTTAGCTTTCTGGAAAACAGTCAACATGGCTGAATCACTGTGAAGGAGTTTATTATTTGCTCATCAAGGATATATGGTCATATTAGATGTCCTTGAGTTGCTGTCGTCCAACAAAGTGCTGATGTCATATTCCACCCCCCCAAAAAAACCTTTTCCTGAGGAAAAAAAGAAGCAATTTAGACATTAAAGGGCTTTGATCAGCATAAATGAACGATGATGAAAGGTCAGCAGGTAATGGAGGACAGATCAAATCAGCCTGTAACAGGCAGATTAAAATGCTATCGTATGATGAATTAATTAGCATCCAATTACAGCAGGTTGGTGCTACCCCTTCAGAAGTCCAGACGGAATTCTGTCATTGCGATCGGGGTGCTATATGATTAATGTGTTTCTGCCAAGGGGCAAGGGCCAGCACTATTCACATCATCAGCCGCAGGTTCTTCAAGCCTTCACTTGATGCAGGAGATGCTAATTTGTCATCTGTGGGGATTTCAAATTCAATTTCTTCTTGTATTATGCTTGTTGCGCAATATAGATTTTAATATTGCAGGAGGCAGAAATGAATCATGATCATTTAAACCAGATCATGTGGGTTTGCCCATTGAAGCCAGTAGGCTGTGGCACAAGATGTTGATATTTAAGTTAAGGTTTACTTAGGTTTGTTAACCCTCAGTAGTAAAATCTGATTAAAAAAAATATAAACCATGTAAGACAGTCTAAAACCGGTGTCTGCTCTCCTACATGCTTGCCGCTTGCTGCACTTTTGCTCAGGGCTGCCGCTTGGCAGCTCTCTGGAACCCCTCCCTCTGCAGGTTTTCCTGAAAGTTCTCCCAGGTTCAAAGATCTGTTTCTAAGACCAAAGATATTTGGGCATTTGATTGTGACGCCATTTTTAAAACCCCAGTGGTCTTTATTATATTACATTTTTTTAATTACAATAACTTTGTTTCTACGTGACACAAGAACACCAAACAAAGCTCAGCATGATGTCTGACATTTTGAGAATCAACACAAACCAGGGAA
Organism: Hydrocynus forskahlii; assembly: GCA_037974365.1. NCBI lineage: Eukaryota > Metazoa > Chordata > Actinopteri > Characiformes > Alestidae > Hydrocynus > Hydrocynus forskahlii. The sequence goes on along the minus strand of JBBPCX010000040.1, from coordinate 26,662,172 downwards.
CTTCCAAATAAGAAGCTGTTTTGCTGTGTGAGGACAATTTACCATTTGTTGCGCTTCTGGCACATATTTGTGCTGCTCGTGTTATAAGTGTAAAGAAGCTTCTGTCTTGTAGTCCAGTGTTTGAATAATAGAATGTATAAAATGTACAATATTTATGTATGTATTTGTGTGTAATGTAATATGTATACACTATTCAGGTGTGACATTAAAACCACCTGTCTAATATTGTGTATTAACCTCTGACTTGTTTTATTTTTGACATGATTTGTTAAGGTGTAACATAGCTAGCGTTAACTCTAGCTTTACAGGTATGAAGAACAGATGAGGATTACTTAAGCAGTGATGTACATTGCTCTGGAGCATCTGGTAAATGCCATAAACATAATATTGTGTAACTCCCCCTCCTGCCACCAGACAACCCTGACCTGTCCAGGCTGATATTTTTGTATTAAGTAAAAAATGAGAAGAATGTATATACATATATATGTGTATATACACACATCTATATATATATAGATATATATATATATATATACACACACACACACA
>JBBPCX010000040.1:26646497-26661523 GCA_037974365.1 Hydrocynus forskahlii | reverse complement strand
AAGTATGTTTGGGTTTTCATTGGTCTTTTTCATTGGTGTATATATATATATATATATATATACATACACACACCAATGAAAAAGACCAATGAAAACCCAAACATACTTATTCCTTCATCCTTGGCCGGCTGAGAACCCTTACTCCTATAGCCAACCAAGGAAACCTCACCCAGTGTCAAAACAAGAGTCCTCGCCAGTCCAGTCCGATGGCGGCCCGGCCGCTGACTGGGAAAGTCAGTACCCCTCCTCCACAGTGCCACTCCGGGGCACCAAAAAGGCCTCTAGGCCCACACAGCAGCGGGAGAAGAGCAGGGGAAGAGCTGGGGAAGAGTGGGGGAAGGGCGGGGGAAGGGTGGGGGAAGGGCTGGGGAAGGGTGGGGGAAGGGCAGGGGAAGGGCGGGTAGCGGGGGAAGGGCGGGTAGCAGGGAAAAGGGCGGGTAGCGGGGAAAGAGCGGGTGGCTGGGGAGGCAGCAGCAAAAGCAACCCCCATTTAGCCACAGAGGCCTGGGTGGGATCCACAGCTTCAGGAACAGAAGGGGCGGGATCCACAGCTTCAGGAACAGGGGCCGGGGCAGGATTCATGGCTTCAGGGAAAGGGACTACAACTGGGGCCACAGCTTCAGGGACAGGGGCTGTGGCTTGGAGCCCGGGCCTTGGAGCCGGTGTTGGCCATCGTGGAGCCGCTGTTGGCAGGTGGAGCCACCTTGGTGCTGCTGTAAGCTGCTGGTGCTGCCTTGGCACTGCTGTGGGTGGTTGGCTAGGCTGCGTAGCCTCGGTGGGTGGCTGGTTAGGCTGCAGAGCCTCGGTGGGCAGCAGGCTAGGCTGTGGCGCCTCAAGTGGCCAGACTCGGTGGCTGGGGACGCCATGAAGCAGGAGTTGGCGTCTTGGGCTGCCACGGGACCCACGTAGGTGGATGGAGTCGGCTGGAGCCTCGGAACTGCTACTGGCTGAAGTGTTAGTACTGCTACTGGTGATAGCCTTTGCACTGCTACCGGGCATAGCATTAGCGCTGGTGCGGGAGCAGGCTTCAGCGGCAGATGGAGGACCAGAAGTGCTAGGGAACTCCCTAAGAGCCGGCTGCTGAGCTGGTGTGCTCAAAGCGGGCATCCTGGTCCGCTTCCTACCCACTGGACGCCTTCACACTGTCACGGGGCTGGCTCCAGTGCCAGTGGGAGGACCAGAGGAGTGCTAGGGACCTCCCTCAGAGCCAGCTTCCTTCTGATGCGCTCAAGACGGGCTTCCTGGCCCGCTTCTTCCCCGCTGTTCATGTCACCAGCCTTCTTACCGCTATGGTGGCAGCTATCTTCTCCTCAGCTGACCAGTCTGCCGCGCTCCACGTGCTCATGGGGAATCCACTGTGCCACAGTGTGTAGTCTGTCCATGTGTCACGTCCGGGCTGTGCCTGTTCAAGAATGTGGTGCGGATTCCAATGACTTTGACTTTTTGTTTAAATACAAACTAAGAAGGCACAATGGCCAAAACTCAAACAAAGGCAGAATCCTGAACAGACACAACTTAGGATAAGGTGAGGGTGGACAGACAACCAGACCTAAAACAGAAGCAGTTTTATACAAAACATGCATAACCCAAAGACCACTGAAAACCCAAACATACTTATTCATTAATCCCTGGCCAGCTTAGGCCTCGTCCACATGGACATCTGAATCAGGCGTATTTCGGGCGTTCGTGGCGCCAGGTGAGTGCGGACTGAGTGCCGGCTGTTTTTCTGCTCGTTGGAGCAAATCACAGAGTCCACAAGGGCGTTTAGCACTGGCGCTCGGTCAGCTACGCGTTAGTGTGGCGTCAAAAAAGCGCTGCAACGTCTTCTTGGCGTCAATTTCTGCCGAAATCCTCTCCTGCCTACGGCGTCATATCAGGAGTATTTTTAAAACAATAATGTTCATTGTAAGTTTTAACAAAGAATAAAACTTTGTTTTCAATGTAGAACTACAAAGTTTTCAGTGTAGAACTACAAATCAAGATGTCCAACATGTAAACAGTCTGGAGAGAATAATTACTGCCCCCACAGGTGAATACACGAAACTACACATTGGGCTTCAGGCTGGCGTTAAACAGCGTGAGACAAATGCTAGTGTAACGCCTCACTGAAGTCAATCAAGCACAGATACAAAACGCAACAAAAACGCCTATGGCGTTCAGAGCATGTTCATTTATCCAAGATTCAAAGTCCCTGTGGACAAGTCCTTACTCCTAAAGCCAACCAGTGTCAAAACAAGAGTCCCTGCCATTCCAGTCTTATGGCGGCCCTGTAGCTCCAGTACGAAACTAGAAAAAAATGTCATGAACAATACGTACTGACACAATGCCAGACATGTGTATTCATGAAAGTAATCCAAAATTATTAACTAGTAAAATCACAGATCACTTTTACAGCAAAGAAAATATCAGTGCTTGCCCACAGTAATAAAAACTTCGCACACTTTTCTCACAGTTCTCTGGTCAGAATAAACGGCCTCGTTATGTGGAGCCGATGACTGGATGGGTAAAGATCAACAGTGCTGTAGCAGACAAATGTACATCAATATGAGGATCATCCACCAACCTGGAGGACAATATATACTAAAATTCTTTCTGTCTATCTTTCAGCCACATACACCTCCCCCACATTCTCTCACCATCTCAGCTAAAAGCTTGGCCTGTGTCCAGTTTTCTCACAGTGTGTCTATCCTGCTGTTCTGAGCACAATCAGTAACCTTCAGCTAATTTCGTCCTCCGTACACACACACACACACACACAGCCTGACAATAATAATAATAAAACCTCATACACCTTCAATTAGCACTGGGCAACTTGTATGTCAAAATCATCTCACACTTTCCTTAAACTGTGTTAAGTAATAAACTTGCTTATGTGGTTACTGACTAAAAGGTTGAAAATTTAAAAAAATAATCAAAGAAAGATACGTTTGAAATGTTTGTAAAGGCATTTGTTGAAAAAAGTGTATATATGTACATGTGTAATAGACATGAAAATCCATCTTTAGAAATTGTTTGAAACAAAGACCACAAATAATTTATGCCTTTCTTATCCACTGATTTCAAAATACATTTTGAAGCATGCTTCACAAAACTAAATTCAATATTATCAGCCAATAAGCATCAATTATGCACAGGCTTTTGTTCATGTTTATAGTTAAAAGAAAATCATACAGTGTCACTTCTATTTAAGATTACTTCACAACTTTATGTGGTTTGAGGCAGGTTGCACAAAGCTAACTGGTGCCTACAGGTTTTTTAATGTGCTTTTGGTTAGTAACATTAGCAGAACAACTCCAGCGCAAAACTAAAGAAAATACTTCAAACACAAAACTTCTCAGCTGATCATCTGCATTTGGGGAAATAGTAAAATGGAGTCAATTCAATCTGTGGCCAAGCTATCACTTCAAGTGAACTGGGTCAGGACTGCAGGAAGTCAGCCTTTCTCTCCAGTGTCAAATCCGTCCATGCTGAATTTTTATCACCCTCAAGCAGCTCACCCAGTGTTCATTCACTCTGCTGCCATCAACTTCACAGCCAAACCTGTGCACCATGGGGGAGCACAAAGTGACTGGAAGTGTTTTTTCAGAGACAGTGTGTGTATAGGCCCTTCTCACAAAGAAGAAAGAAACCATCTCACAAAGAAGAAAACTATAAAATGTAGTGGACTTTTATATTATACAGAGATTTCAACTTTTGGTACTAAAAGAATTGGTAATGTCAAGGTAGTCCACTATCTACTAAATCGATTAGTAGTCATAGAAACTTTTTTTGAATTTGTTTTTTAGACATTTTTTACTATGCCAATAGCCAAACAAAATCCCCTATTAGTAGTACAATAGTAAAATACATGTACTATTTTGTTCTTTTTTACACATGCACACATACGTACATATATGTGTGTAAAAAGTTTCCGTAATTTACATTGAAAAGACATTTCTCTGTAAGGTTAATCTTAGTGACAGTGATGATTCTGAGAGCCATTTCCCTCATATGAACTGACTTGTAAATTTCAGCTTTTTTTTGCAAAAGAAAAAGACCCAGACATGACAAAATGGTTTCTTTTTGTTTTGTAGACTTCATATGACAGTAGACCTTTTCTCGGTTCAGCTTCAGTCTGTTTAATTATGACAAAAACATGAACTTTTTCATATTCCACAACCTACTGATCTGATACAGTGCTGGAAATTAATATCAATTACTGGTTTCCCCTGAGAGAGAGAGAGAATGACTGTAATGAAAGAGATTTCCTGATATTTTGGAACTACACACAGCAGATTTATGACAGCTGTCTTCAGCCTTAAGCATGTGAAATTTCAACTGAGTGAAATTACAGTGAATTGTTACACACAGTACAATAGCAGATGTAGTCCAGGAGGATTTTACTGGCAACACGCATTTCAATTTGCTCTAATTAAAAATGAATAGGGAAACTCATGTGCTGGGTGTCAGCATAGACCCTTAAGTCTAAACACAGAAGAGTGTTGACTGTGCAGGAACAGAGCCTGAAAACAGAGCTCCAAAGAAAGGTCGATGTATCTATCCATCTATATATCTATCTATCTATCTATCTATCTATGCAATGTACACATACACATATATACACATACACACACATACGTACATATATATGCAATATACACACATACAAATCTGTGTGTGTGTGTGTGCGCGCGTGTGTGTATATAGACACGTAAAGAGAGAGAGAGAGAGAGAGAAATCCAGAAACAAAAGTGAAACGAACACACCAGAATATAACATCTAGAAACTTCACTGACGTACATGAATCACCTCAATATGCAATTATGCATCATTATCTTTATTCGTGTCATCCAGATCAGATTACAGACAGAACATGATGCAGATTAGGAGCCCGGTCTAAAGGAGATATAAAATTATAAGGCTTGTATTAAATTATAAGGCTTGTATTAAATTATAGGTCTAGTATTATTTTTGAGCTAAAGAGTGTTAATGACGTCCCGCGAGAGGAGACTGCTGTCTCCCGTTAATCCTCTGAGATTAAGAGGAGAATTACAAACCAGAACCGTCCCTTTCAGCCGCGCGACACTTTTATTACACACCGCGCGCGTCTTACAATGGATTATCTTCTGCATGAGAAACCAAGGAAAAATTCTGACAGCGCGCGGAGGTGACAAGTGTGTGTGTGCATGTGTGTGTGCGTGAGTGTGTGTGAGCGTGCTGTCTGTGTGAAGTGAGACGCCTCCCGGCGTGCTCTGGAGACACACTCATGCTCGCGCGGGGAGGACAGGTTCACCTTTGGTGCAGGGAATTCTGGGAGCTGCGCCAGGTGTCCCGCCCAAAGCAGAGACGGGCTCGCTCGCAGGAGAGGGTACAACGTCACGGACAAACAAACAAAACTTTTATGTAATATATAGGGTTTTATAAAACCCACAATCATATGCGTGTGTATATTGGCTGATCTATAAATATTAAGTACTTTAGTAGTATTACATATTCTTGTAAAAGTATTCTAGTATTCTAGTATTAAGTATTCAAGAATTCTAGTGTAAAATGATTACCATGATGAAACACACTGATGTTTTGATTTCTACCCAAAAGAAGGTTAAAACCTGGATAAAATACAAATGAAGGTTACCAGAATTTCAGAGCTGATTTTTATTCGTATTTTTCTTAACTCACTAGTAAAACTATAGGCGGACTGCTACACAATAGAACTGACTGTGAATGACTTGTAGACAGTAATATTTCTTATCTGTTCATTATAAATAAGTTAGCTTTCTTAATCGAAGTCACAAAATAACTCTAAATAAATTAAATAATTTCAAAAAAATTATTCTAAACTTAAAACATACTAATTCTAAATGTAAAATCAGTGAGAACTGTAGCGTTGCATCAAGTTACCATATAAGTGACTTTACTTATTTCTAATAACAAGTAGGTATGCTTTTAATATTTCAAAAGTGACCTTTTTACATAAGCTCTTCTAAAACACAAACATATTGAAGGAGAAATTATGAAATTTTCTCGTGGAAACTATCTGGTGTAGAAATGTGTACAATATAAATAATTAAAAAAAACTTTTTTATTGGTTTGATTATAAAGCCTTTGGTTGTGAAAGTGAGGAAAATTGATGTTGCCCAGGCAATACTGTGCGTTAGCGGATGTATATAGACTGAACATTCTTAACCTTTAATGTAAGTAAATTTAAAACTAAATTGATCATTGTATTTCTATTCATCATTACCTTTTTACGCAGTGTAAAAGGGAGATGGCAAATTTAACGAAGTAAAAAAAAAAAATACATCGTACTCTGTAAAGTTCTGCAATCTTTTCCAAAATGTTTTTCTAATTTTTTTCATTTTCAGGTTTAAAAACCCTTTCACTTGATTGAAAATAAATAGAGTTATTACTTCAAATAAGTGCTTTGTATCTATATTATCAATATAATCAATATAATCTACATCATCAAAAGATAAGATATAAAGAAATTAATTTATTCACATGAAATTCTTGTATCAATCCTATGCTCAGTACAACAAGAGAGAATAAAAGATAATGAGAAAATAGAAAAAATAAACAGATGGACAATAATCAATAGTGCAACACAATGACAAGAACATTAGTATAACAAATAACAGCATAACACTGAGTGCAAAGATTTAGTATAATGTTCTAGCAATAGAAATAAATGCAATAAAATAGCAGCAGATGATGAAGTAATGAGATTAACATTCAATCCCATTCAGTCAATTCACAGATTGAACAGTTGAGTTGTATATTGCCTGAATCCATTTCAGAGCAGAATGACTTAATGACTTAAAAACTTAAAAAGTTCCCATACAGAATGGGACTTTTAGCTTATATAGATATACCATCTAAAAGTAATAACAGGATTGTAAACATTGATGCCTCAGTATCGACACGCCTGCTCCTGCCTGAGAGTTCAGCTTTTGGAAGCATGTGCAGCACACCTGCAGAGATCACAAGCCTGTTGTGTTCTCCACCTCAGGAGTGGGTTAATTATTGCTCCACTCAAGGTGTTGATGAGGCCCCTCTTCTTCCACTCCTTGTCGTTTGTTTGTTTACATGGCGTGGCAGGACTCTGAACTTTCAGACAGGTCACAAACATCAAACTGTGACCTACAGCTATTCACAGTGGGCACAGGCATGGGCTTCCACATTGCAAATGAGCTGAAAACAAAGTGCAGTTAGGTTGGGATGTTTTGTACTTTTGTATATATGTGTTTATATATTGTCAGTGCACATCTTTGTATGTACAATATTTGGTATACCTGTGTATATTTTATACACATTTGTATTGGGCTTTGGTTGCATTATTTTCATAAATTCCATGAAAAATCCCAGTCTGAGGTAATAACTGAATAACATGCCAGCATTTTGTTGGCTACTAATATGTGTGATTTCACTGGTATGATCAATCATGCTTAATAGGACCAGAGATGAGTAACTAGGTATAAAAGGCTCATTTTCAGATTCTGGACAACTCTTGGACAAATTTTGATGGATGGTATAAAATGCCCATTAAAAATTTTAATCTCATAGTACATTTTTAATCTCATACTAAACCTAGTCCTAAATTGAGATTTTCTTTTAAAAGGAAAATATATTCCATGACTAAGCTAAAACTGATCATACGTAGATTCACGATTCAGTGCCTCTCTGTCATAACCATATATCTTCCATGGTTCATAGTAGTGACTGAATAATTTATGATAGTAATTGAAGCATAAATGTTACTTATACTGATATACTTATAATTCAATTATATACTTATAATTGAAGTGTATATATGATACATGCACATCTTTGTATTACTTGTATATTGCTTATTTTATGCACATTTTCATTGGTTTTTGGTGGCATTATTGCATATAAATACCTTGTAAAATCCAAATTTGAGGTAATAACTGAATGATGTGCCTGCATTTCATTAGTTAACAATATATGTGTTTTACTGGTATGATCAGTCATGCTTACTATGAACCAAAAGTGACTAACAAAGTAGAAACGTTTGAGGTTTTGAGGCTTAAGGGATTCATTGGTCTTTGTTCTGAGTTACTGTCACATCTTAGTTCAATTTTGATAGATGTTATAAAATGCCCATTAAAAAATCCTTTTTAGTCTCATGCTAGGCTTATTCTATGTATTCTGAGGTTATTTAAAGCTGTGTTTGTTCACTGCCTGTGCAACTACAGTCATTGGAGCTGCTGTTTGTCAGTAGTGCAGTCAGTATTACTGTGTCAATGAACAGCTAAATGAAGATCCTGTCAGGGCTCGACATCTAATCCTCCAGCCTCTGCCGCTGTTCAGCAGAATCACTGAGGGAACAATAGGAGTTTAGGGGCGAGGGGGGCTATATAGTGAGGGTCTTCGTGTGAAATGGAGACGCATGGCCTCTCTACCCTTACTGTAACCAGTGGTCTGCGAGCAGCTTGCATGCAATGTGTGCATATATGCTGGAAATACTTCCTGTCGTCATGATTTTCTTTATTTTTTGCAAATAAAATAAGCCCATGTTCCTTAATGGGCTTAGGACTTTTATTATATAAATATGTCATAAATAAAGCTCCAAGGTAAGACCAATGTCTGGTCATAGGCTTTAAACAGGTCAACCCACAGAAATCTGGAAAATGACAGTTTCTAAAGAGCGAAGAGGACATTTGGGAGAAAAAGAGGACCAAGTATAGCCCTTTTTATTTTTAAATTCTGTATAATCAGAGAAAACACCACATGACTTGTATTCATTGGTTGATGACATTTTATATACATGTGCTATCAGATGAATGTCAAATAGCACAAAAAATTACCAAATGACTACATTTAATGTGATAAGGGATATAAACTCTCTTTTTAGGTGAATGGTTTGGTTGAGTTTAAAGCTTCCTTTGGATTTAAAAGCTAGAAAATGTTTACATTTTGTAAAAACAAAAAAAGTAAAATAAAAAAAATAATGTCTGCCAAGATCACACCATTAACCCTTTAACCTATAAACACCCAGTCAGGCTATACTTAAACCAGTCACTGAAAACACTGAGGTGATGATGATGGCAGGCAGATCATCACAAGCACCATGCTAGTAAAAGCAGAGGCCCGTATTTCTGCTATTGTAAGAGTGTTCATTTTTGTGGTCCATTTTTGCAATAGTGCCTTAGTGCCCTCAGGACATTTAATATGTAAATATGAACACATATCCTGTAAACATTTCAAACAGAAATTATTAAGGATCTGGATTTTGCATTACAAACCAACAAGCCCCTTTACATTGCTGTTTCCTTGAGAGCGTTGAGATTGAATCCTTAGCATTACCTAGAAAACAGTTGCTAAATTAGCCTTGTTAGTTACCAGAGCCCTATTAGTTGACAATGCTAAAAGCAGTAAACCACTTAGCCATAATGGATAATAATTACAGAGAATTTTGGACAAGTACGACTGACAGACCAACATAATGTTAAATGAAAATAAGAGGTTATAAGCTATTAAAGACAATTTCAGCTACTTCTGAAAAGCATGTTAACCAGTTGAGGTCAAGGTTTTACCTGCTGGCTAATATATTGTGCAGAACTCAAGATTATGCAAACAGTGTATGGAATAATGTCATACAGTTGGTAGTCTTATATACAAAAGATGCTAGTAGTGATTGACTTCATCTTCTCCCTTTTAAAAGTGTGTTGTATTTTATTATATTGTTGTTGTCTATAAAATGTGTTATATGTGTGTACATTTTTGGAGGATCATCTACGTGATAACCCTGGTGTTTGATTTATGGAATAAAGTTGGTGTTCTGTAGTGGACACAAGGTGCCTGTTGGCATGTTGGACATGAATATGTATCTTCTTCAAACTGAATATTGTAGATTCCTCTTCTTAATCAAGTATGTGGCATCCTGAAACACGTAAACTAGGTGGATATAACAGTGATTAGGCAAAACGTTTTACTTTATGGTCTCCAAATAAATAGACTTCCCAAAAACTGTCTTGAATGATCCACCAAAGTAAAGCTGACATGCACACAGACAACTACTTCAGAACCAAGGGTATGTATTCATAATAAACATAATATTTTACGTAGCTATAATAAATATCTAGAAATAACTGTTTTTTTATTAAAACAAAAAGGGATGTCATATGTCATACAAAACTACGTGAATGGATGGTCACATCACCAGTAAGACCATTACTTGTGAAAATATTTGCTAAATTGCTAAATGGCTTCCTCGCCACCCTTTCAAATACCTTACAAATCAGAAATAAGCTCACACTAATGTCTAAAAACACATATTTGCCTTTTTGGTTCCCACTGGTGTAGAGCTTCATATTTTAAAAATTCAAAAAGAAAAAAACATCCCAGTGAAGCACTGCAGTGAGTCCTTTAAGTTCAACTGGTTTGGAAAATTAAATTAAGGGCTCGGTCCCCAAAGAAATGGAGAGCATATCATTAGGACAATTATTACTTTAATAACATCGCGTTAATTGAAAACCTAAGTATGACCTGGTGGAGCGCATGTTCTCCAACACCATCTCTCATAAAAATGGCCTTTGGGTTGATTTACAGTAGTACTTACATTGGGACCTAATCAGTAGATTAATATGGAAAAAGCAGGGCAACTTTTTTAATTAGGGCAGTCATTCCTGAGAACAACATACTTTTGGGCTGACAAGTGCTGATATGATGGTCTGGGCAGAAGGTATGAGTGGAGTTAACCTACATAAAGGAATCTCCAACATGAGACCAAGGTCTGGTCATAAGCTTTAAACAGGTCAACCCACAGAACTCTGGAAAATGACAGTTTATCAAAAGCAAAGAGGACATCTGGGGGGTAGCAAAATGACCAACTTTAACCTTTTTTCATTTCTAAATTCTGTCTAGTAAATGAAAGCACCACAGAACTTCCTCTGTTTGGCTGATGCAGTTTTTGTAAATATGCCTTGGATGACAATCCAATTACATAGATTTTAGAGGTGTTTTTATTCCATGTCACTTTAATTTATTTATTCACAATTTGCATTTTATTTATTTCTTTGTTAAAAATGGACCAAATTTAGATTAAAAAGGAAATGTTTATGTTTTGTAATAACAAAGAAAAAACATTTGGGCTAAACAGTTTGCCAAGAATGTACCATTTATGTCTTACTATTTGACCACTTTAACCTATAAACGTTCAGTCAGGCTATACTTAAATCATTCACTGAAAACACTGGGATGATGATGATGATGGCAAGATCATCACGACAAGTGCCATGCTATTATAGCAGAAGCCCATATTTCTGCTGCTGTAGAGTGAAATATTAGGTGGTGCTTGGTCCATTAGCTAAATCTCCCTCTGAAGAGCTGCTTAAGGAGCTTAAGGATCTGCCTCCTGATGAGAGAGGGCAGTGGAGATTGGTGGGTTCAGCTTCGCTGGGCTTTTATTGAGTTGGGTAGGTAGGTACCTTCTCCTCCCTCCACCATGAGAGGGTCTCACTGCTGGAGGAAAAGGGGGGTGGCATTGCATGGTTGCACACTGCTGAATCCACTGCTCACTGTGCCATTCAGATGGGTAACAAAACCAGTGTTCCAATATTTCAAAATGAGAACCCTCAGTTCCCAGTCTTTAAATTTGCTGTAACTTTCAGGAAAAGTCATAATTTAGGGAAGAAACAGCATATTATGTGGGCAAATATTAATATATGATATATATATATGGTGTAGAATGCTGATTTGGAGTAATAGTGGGAGATATTAAAGTTAAATTCGAGGCATACAATCATTATTTTAACACATTAACACTAGAAAACAAGTATTGAGTTAAAGGTGAAAGAGTTACTGTTACAGTTACTGTTGATTTGAAAAAGGGCGCAACATATTCTGTGGGTAAATTTTAATATGTGGAATTTATATGGTGCAGAATGCAGATTTAGGAGAAACCTTGAGGATACTAAAGTTGGGGCTGACAATGTTTTCCAACAGAGACCATGATTTGAACACCCTAACACTAAAAAACAGGTCTTGAGTTAAAGGTGAAAGGGTTACTGATCAGTTTCTATGACTAAGCAGGGCAGTTCAGTCCTATTCATCCCAGTGAATCTGAACAAAAGGCAACTTTTTTGATGTTTCAGGTGGTCGATGGTGCGTTACCTACAGACCCCAAGTCCTGTTTACGCTATTCTCGCGTGGAGGGTTTTAGCGTGTGGTTTTATAGAGAAGGAAAATAGGACATAGAGCCTTCACCAACCTAAACATTGAACCTTTTACTGAAAAGACTATCATGATGAAAAATCAGCTTTCGTTGATTCGGGGACAAATCACAGAGGAATGAATGGAAAAAAGAACAAATAAAACGGATACAGAAAGTACCCTGTCTTAAAAGAAACAACAATAGTATAATAAATTAATATACGAATGACTGAACGAAAAAATAAATAAATAATTAAACAGGCCGTCATTTAAAGACAGATAAAATAATATATAAGACGAGTTAATGTAATTAATTTAACGAATAAATAACAAACGAATATCGATTAGAACAGATGGATGAAAGATGAAAGATTTCAGGCTGCAATTTGGAGAAGTTCTTTACAGGCCTGGAACTCCTGACTGACTTCTGCGGGTTTCAATATATTTTAGGGTGACGGGTGGCTGTAAAGACCACTCAGCTCTCCTACACTGGAGGGCCCGCGTGCGTCACTGTTCAGAGACACAGTGGTGGTTCAGAGACTGGTTGAGCGCGAGGCCGCCGGTGCGTTTATTTCTGCATCTGGTTCATAATCACTCAGCTCACCCGAGTCACGGCGCGTGACCACGATAATTAGGGAAACACCCACCATCTCAGAGCGCGAGTTGCATCAACTTCATTACACGCCAGTCCTTTTCCTCCTGAGCACGACCACCATCAACACCATCACCACACCAACCACGTGCCACCAGCAAAAAACCCACCCAGCTCGAAAAAAACCAACGACTTGACACTCTCAGTCTCCAGACGCTTCAAACACACACAGACATCCCATCCCACCCTCCCAGCATCCCAAGCTCTCACACCATCCCTCCATCTCACCCTCACTATCCCACATCTCACCATCTCACCATCCATCCATCCCATCATCTTACCATCACACCATCCCACCAAACTAACCCACCATCCCATCTCACCGTAAAAACCCACCGTCACACCATCCCACGTTGCTACCTGTTCTGACAGCACTCCACCTTTCACTGCATACTTCGCCTTCTAGTTCATGACAATTAATATTCCTTTAAAGCGCAAATTAATCGCTGTTCTAATTTTCGGAACGAATATTCGAGCTTCTTTTCAGCCACCAAGCTGTCCTCTTTGGTAGAATTCCCACTCCTTGTGCTTTCCAAAAACATAATTCCTTTGTGTCAATTGCTCAAACTAGGGTCGTTTCTTTACTTCACTCGAATGCTGACGCTTATTTGCAGACCTAAGAGACGAATGAATTGTACCTTCTTACCTTAATTTTTGATAATGATAAAATAAAATAAGCATTTAGTCAGGAGTCCATGCACCTAAAAAATAATTGCAATGGAATATGATAACATTTTTAACTAAAAGTATTAAAGATATTAACTTTGGTACAATTTTTGTCCAAATTGTTTGGCCTTGTGCACTTGACCGAGTGGGCGCTCTCTAAGCGGCCCACCAATCAGGAGCTCTCCTGCTGTAATTGTGGCGCAGATGGCTGATATGGAATTGTTTTATGGGATTATTTTACATCTGATGTAAGTGATGGGCTTAATTTTTACTCGCACACTTAATATCCAATTTAAATGCACGCGGTTCGGGTGACACTGAACGGGCACTTTCAACAGCTTTCTTTCGTCCAAGGAAATATGATTTCTGTTTGTATAGAGACTCGTCTGACTGTATATGTATACATATATATGTGTGTGTGTGTGTGTGTGTGTGTGTGTGTGTGTGCATATGTATGCACACCACACAATGATCCATAAAAACTGTAAGGTTAATTTGTTATTGAAACATCATGTGCCTTCCCAACAGAGGACACTGAATTTTATTTGACTCATAAAGTATACATTACAGTAATTCTCTGCAATTATTGCAGATAAATATTTAGATGTTGGGTAAAAGAAAGTGGCCTGTAGTTTACAAACGGGTCATTTGATCATGTTGAACAAAGGAAAGGTGGTAATGGGATGGTGTGTGTGTGTGTTTCTCCTGACTTTTGAAATGGACTCAGTCGCAGTCCATGGTCTTTCTGCTCTTTTTGTTCTTTATTCCAGCACTCACAGTTGATCCCTCAAGGTTAGAGGATCAAATCTGACTGTGCACTGAAAGGAAGCAGCAGTTTCGCTTCTCTGAAAGCCAAGGTCAGAGCAGTGGGCGGATTTTACACTGATGATGAAGATGATGATGTATGATGTCATTCCTCTCCAGCCAATTAAAGAGTTTTTCACCTTTGGCCGTTTGGTCTGAGTGCAGTAATAAAGGTAACATGTTAAATATCTGGACACGCTGCTCTTGTCACCTTCTACTCTTAATTCAGTTTCTGCACTTGTCCTGAAGGGTCTCCAGTCTGCCAAATTAACTGGTACTATTTACAGTACCGAGACCACCACCATCGACACTAAAAATATTGACAATGCAGTTACTTGCAGAATACTCCGTTATTCTGTGCTGTTGTCTAAACACAGATTGCCATATTAAAGAAAGAGTTGGTAAAAAAGAGTTACGAATAAAGAAAACGTTACCAAGGAAAGAGCTTAAAAGCCAATTAAGAAAGTGAAAAATTACTAGGTAGATAAAACTGGCTCTTTGTAGTGGCACTTGATAGGCTATATCGTAAATGGGATACTGGTTAACTGTTGTTTGATTTTACCCATATATATATAAAAGTATAGAGGACAATTATTTAAAAAGAAAAAAACAGAGCGTTTGGTAAAGAAAGCATTGTTTCTTATAAACAAAATAAAAACTATATTTTGTTTTTGCCCGTAATTAGAATTTACACCAAATCACTAAACCGTTTGTGTGGTATTTCTACATAACACTGAGTTTCCAGTTTAAA
>JBBPCX010000040.1:26569176-26605361 GCA_037974365.1 Hydrocynus forskahlii | reverse complement strand
ATATTGGGGTAAAATACTTGCCTGTGAACCTGATCACCACAAAATTGCAAGTTCAATCCCCACTTTCTACCATTGTGTTCTGGAACAAGACACTTAACCCTCAGGTGGACGAGAAGGCCTGACTCGTCCCAGTTCATCCAAAGGTATTTGCCTGATCTGTAGCTTATTACCTCACTAAATATAAGTATAGAACTAATTAGCATGTGGATCCACTTAACTACTGTATCAGGCTAAATCAAGGCCTGTTGATAAGAAAATGTTTTGTTGAAGTTTGATTTGGAGATCATGTTAACTGGACCCACCCAGCAATCTTAGCTGTTTCATGCACCTGTAGATTGTGAGCAGAACCAGTTTAACGTCTATTCTTTCTCTTTTTGAACTCTGTAGCTGTAAAAACAGTATTGAAAATGTCATTTTTGCACTTTGGAACGACTGAGGCTAAGGTAACTAACCTAAAGTAAACAGTCGATTATCATCTGTTTGCTCATGTGTGACTTTTTACTATTTAGTATATTAACTGACCAACAAACAATGAATTAAAAAGCAGTATTTGTGCTACATTGGTAATAATATTAGATAATATATCAAGTTACTGTAGGTTAGAAAACAGGTTTTAGCATGCATGCTAGCTCTCCTGCCTCTACTAGGAACTGAAGGAACACTCGACAACTGTGTCAAATTCATATTTCCCAGTTAGATCTGTTCATATGTTGTCTATTTATTTGTTGTCATACTTCAAGATATTATGATTAATGGCACTGAGAAGCCACGTTGCCGGTGTTTGTAAATAAAAGTTAAACATGGTGTTTAAGTTTATCATACCAAAACAATGAATTTTAACACTCACAAATTGTCTTATGCCAAAAATAACAAAATCTAACCCAAATACGAAGCTTACTTTTCTCTCAAGTGACACCAGTTATAAGGAAGAAGCATAATGTGGCTTACTGTGAAAAATAAAGTCTGGAAAAAACGAATCTCTCAGACTGTTGGCCTCAGGTGCTGTCTACTGCCACAAGACACTGAAATGTGAAAATAAAGCACAATGCTCAAACAATGCTCAGCTATATGGACAAAAGTATTGGGACACATCTGTTTTTGAGGGTTTGGGCAAGGGCCTTTACTTCCAGTGAAGGGCGATCTAAATGCTTCAGTATACCAAGACATTTTGGATAACCCCATGCTTCCAACTTGGAGAATTTCTGAGGAATTTGTGCCCATTCATTCTGTAGAGCATTTATGAGGTCAGGCACTAATGTTGGACGAGAAGGCCTGACTCGCAATCTCCGTTCCAGTTCATTCCAAAGGTGCTGGTGGGGTTAAGGTCAGGGCTCTGTGCGGGCCAGTCAAGTTTATCCACACCCAGCTCATCCTACCAAGTCAACCACAGTCTCTCAGATATATTACAAATTGTGTGTGTGTATGTATGTATGTATGTATGTATGTATGTATGTATGGTGGGCTTAAGTAAGCACAAAACACTTAAGATGTAAAAGATGCATTTGTTCTTTTGGCATAATAAGGTGTTCACTTAAGGTTCAGTGTCTGTTGTTTTAGTATGTCAAGGCCTGTTTAGCTTTTCCATCTCAAGCAGTTTAAATGGTCTCAGTCCTTAAAATTTTAAGGCCCATTGAGACTGTCTGTATAAATTACAATACTAGCTGTAGTTTATAGCTGTCATACATGTCATTAGCAGAATTAGCATCTGCTCTGTTTCCTGACAGATGATGAGCAACTTGTAAGACGGAGAGTAAGCTTGAGGGGAGACCCCAGGGGGAGAGCACCGGGGAAGAACATGGATAGGTAAGTCTGTATTATACAGGTAAAATTGCTCTCCTGCTTTTCACTAATTGGGTTTGTTTTGTTTGTTTGCTGCGCTGGGATTACCTCTGTTCAATTATGTAAAAAAACAGCCATGTTAGCTTAATGTAATTGTTGTCTGCCTCTGAAGAGACCTTTAGTTTGCACAGGCATAATTGTTTTGTATTTGAAACTGGTGCTGATAAAATGAAGTTGTCTTTGGTTTAGACCTACTTTTGGCACTGCTCTGCTTAAAAATTAGGATGCAATGGACCGTTACGATAGAAAAACCAGAATCAGAAAACTTTATTGATCCTGGAAGAAACTGCTCATGCTACAACTGCACAGACACACAGAGACACAAAGACAAGAACAATATAAAATACAGGGCAAGTCAAAACAAAACTGTCCAGAAAATACTATATACTAAATACAATATGCTATGTAAACAAAACAAAGTGGTCAGTAAGAGACGTAGATAAATAAATAAATTACTGCTGAAATACTTTACTCATTAACACAAATAGTGGTTTGGAGTTCTTATTGCAAATAACAGTGACATAACAGTGACATTCTGAAGAAACATTTTTTCAATTTAGAAGTATGAATGTGACATATCTAATGTAAAGGTTATAAAGTTTGTTTTTTCCCCAAAAAAGTCAAGCACTTTTGTTTTAAAGAATGTAGTTGATAAGTCAGTTTGTAGCAAGGAAATTATGAATCTTGACCATTATTTCTGATCTGATCGTTTAGGGAAAAGGCTTCAGTTCCTTTGTTATTTAAAAAAAGTCTGTATAATTAAACCATTGAAACATGAGCAAAGTGTTTGAGTTGTTTGATGTGGTATACTTCTTTCTAGAGAAATGTACAGAGCCAGAGTTATTCATAATGGTGGTTGTAGGAAGTGTTTTATACACTTAAAATCTACTTCACGGAACATCATTACACAAAATGACACGAAAAATGTTATGATAAAAATGTAATGATAAAAATGTAAATTTAATAAGACATTTTTTACAGTTTTTTAAAGATTTTGATGTAAACTTGATTTTTAAAAGGTGAGAAAGTGCATTAAAAACATCAGATTTGCTGCCATTTCACCATTATCATGATTACATATGAAAACTAAGGAGATGTGTGGGTTCACCGTTCAGTTTGTACAGTACATATAATGGTCATATTTGCAGTGTGGAACCTTGTGACCCCTGGTTCAGTGTCACCACCACAATACAAAATGGCAAATTTGGTAACTTTCTTGGTAGATTTCTCCTTGATTTCAGATCAAAATACATTCAGTCTTTTTTAGACCCTAACCTTTGAATTATGCATCCCTTTTTGAAAAGTCATTAGGATTTCTCTTTAATGACTGTTGAAAATCCAGCTGGAGGGAACCCTTAGGGATAACTGAGCCTCTGCACTTGTCTCATTTTCTGCTTTCATTTTGTCACTTTCCTTTAACCTCTTTTCTTGAACAGCGACACTGAAGATGATATCCTTGGAGATGACTCACTTATGGCTCCGAATGTGAGTTTTTAATGTTGGTGTGTTCTAAGATTACAATATTTTGAGTCCATATGTTTTGTCAGCTCCGTTGGCCAGGGCTTTGGGGGCCGTCATTGATTATAGTAGTAGTTGAGGAAGCTACTGATTCTTTTGGTGATTAATTAAGCAATCATTGTCTAAACAATCGAAATCTACTTAACCAAACTGTTATAAAAATGTGCATAGCCACTGATGGTCCTCAGTTTGCGAAATGCAAAAATAACAAAAGTGTTATTCTGGAAGAAAACAAATGGACCAACAGTTATTCAGTGGACAAGACAAATGCTGTCAAGCCTTCCATTAGAAAAAAAATACTTATGATGACTAAACAAGAAACATTTGAATGCATATTGGGACTTTGAATGCATTTATGGACTTTGTCAAAGAAATGGACTTGCCTGAAGGAGATCTTGCTGATTGGAAGTGTAAAAAGGAAGTTAATCACAGAGACTGGTGTAGGTGTGGAAGGAATGTTATTTTTTTGGTGTTCCTCTTGTTATTATTGTTGCCATAATCATTTTTGTCTACCTTTTTGTAATATTTAAAACGTAATAAAGATGTTGTTTTAGAAAAATGTACATAGCCTTTCAAAGATTAGAGAATGCAGTAAGAGAAGGAAACCTTTTAAAAAGCTTCATTAACACACTGTGCAGCAGAGATGCACATAAATGTGTGTCTGGTTGTATCTGTCTGGCTGTTTCAGAAGGAGAATTTAAACTGCATGGAAATTACCAATGAATTGCTGCTGTTTCTTTGAGGAATGTAAAATAGAATCACTTGTATGCTTATATTACAGCAAGTAAATACAACTGCAGTACTGGGTTTTGTAACGAACAACCTGGCTGATTGCCTGCTCCCGCTATACAGTAAGCTAGTTTTACATGCATTACAAGGGCAGGTCTAATGTAAAGTAGCAGGTGTCTATGTCACAGTGCCAGGTCTAAGGTAAAAGTGTCACGTTCTGCCACAGGACAGGTGACAGGTGGTTTCTTGGCAGGGGAAGCTGCTGTGCTCCTCTTTCCAGTAATGGCGTATTACCCGCACACATCTTTCAGCAGAGATGCAGTGTGGGTCATAGACATAAAAAAGCTGACAACACTAAAACCAGTTCCAACTGTGGCAGGGCTTCAGGATTAGCATAGTTTTATGTCAGAGAACTGCAGGGCATTCACATGGCCAGCATTGTGATTGAAATAGCGCATATATAATGTGGCAACACTTTAGTGAATGAAGCAGTAGGACTGAAACGAATCACTGGTGCTGGTGAGGCATGTTATCACATGCACACTACCAGGTAGCTATTTCACAGTGAGGATTTCCAATAGATGAAGAGGTAAGGGACATTTCAAGTGGACAATCCTCACTTTGGGCTTGAATCATCTTGCTCTGTTGAGAAAACCTGCCCTAGGAAACACCCCCTGGTTACTCTGATGTATAAAGTGCAAAATTTACCATGTTTTCCTTGCCAGGGTGTAACGTTATACTGCTGAATAGAAGTACTAAAACTGCCTTACTGGTGTTTCTGGTTCTCTAAAATGAAATGTAGCATCCAGATGATTGAAATGTGTATTTTTGGCAAGCTATTTGACACAGAAAAGGCAGTAATTAGTACACTGGTTCACAATCGTAGTTCTGGGAACCATAGTTCCTGCATATAAGCATGTGGGTTATCACCCTTGGGAGTGAATGTTATGGTATGGGTTCTGTTATTATTTCTTTGGCATTCTAGAAATTATATAGACACAGAGCCGATTTAGAGCAAATTATTTCTTTGTATAGAAATCTGATGTTTTAGGCCATATTTATGCAGTAAGATAGAAACTTCTAAAGGGTTCACTGACTTTGAAACAGCAATGTAAGTGTTTCTTACAAAGTGCCCGGTGGGTGGAAATTAGAGGTGGGAGTTTTGAGTAAAGTGAATGGTGAGTATGTGTTCTGATGGTGCAGGGCCGTGTTTCGTATATCTGTAAAAATATGGCTGTTGCATTTCTCAGGACATTTGGGATGAAGAGCTGAATGATGACCTTTTACGTAGTGATGAAGATGACCCAACTACCAGGTGAGATGAACTTTTCTGCTTCACTTTTCCGTCAGGTGTATAGGGAAGCTGTTAACTGAAAGGTTGATGGGTTAGGACTCCTGGACCTCTAGAACAAACCGTTAAAATACTGGAGAAACAACCATGTATGAATGTGTCTGCTGTTTCTAAACCTGCTCCCCTTGCTGTATTACTTTGACTGTAATATCATTGTTTGCTTTATTTGTTTGATTTTTTATGTAAATATTTTATTTACATACTGACTTGCCAGTTTATCAGGGACACCTGATAACTTTTATCCATGCTTAGTGGCCAGTTTATGAGGTCAGCCTTGATTTACAGTTAGTTGTAATGTTACTTTTTGTGCCACTCTCTATTGGGTAAACTGCAAAATATAAATTAATACTAATAACTACTTGCACTTGTAACTTCTTTGTGTATATTTTTTATATGTGTAGATAATTCCTTAAAATGCTCCTTATGGTGATGCAGGTTTGTTGTGACAGTAGCCATTACTGATTCACACATTCTACACACAACACTACAATTGAGAATAAACATTAGGTTTAAAACATTTTTACAGGCTAATAGTTAATGATAAATCACTTGTGGGAGACCAGATTTGAGCGAGGCTCACAGGACCAGATACCTGGAAAGGGACCATTGCTAGGCTTGAGCTCATTGACAGTAGTATTGGGTATTGGCAGTAGTTTCCATTTGTTTAATAATTTTAAAAAAAATTCTTAGAACTTATGTCTTTTCTTTGAATGTATAGTCCATGTCTTAGCCCTGAAGATGTCTGACCTCAGCGCACTCTGTAACAGAGCAGCTTTTTTTTTTGGTCATGTTTGCTAAACTGATAAAGCAGGATTGCAGCCTTTTTTCATGTAACATGAAATGAGATTGATAATTTTTGTCCTGACTCTATTAAAGTTAATACAAAGACAAAGCCTACAATTGATATTTTATCATAAAAATAATTGTCTGCAGTAACAGAAGACATTGGTCTTTACTGTGAAGTTGGTATAATTTATTGATATACACAAACCTGCAGCAAGAACTAATCATACCAAAACTACAAATTCATACCAAGAACAAAGTTAGGTTTCTCACTAGAAACTCACATGTTTATTTTCTCAGGTTTAAGTAGCTTTTCTTTGTTTACCGCTTTATTTTCCATGCTGAAATGGGATGTTGGAAAAATATTGATTGGGGAGTCCTCGAACTGTCAGTGTGAAGAGTAGGCTCTCAATCAATATTCACAGCTCCTATTTTTCCGGGCACACTGAGAATGCTCTTAGTGTGCTTGTGACATGGGAATCTTATCTGAGTGATGAGACGTCTCCCTGAAAGATAGTATCATCAATTGGTGATGTCCAGGCGACCCAATCAAATGATGATTGCATGGGATATTGCAGGCCTAATCATCACTGACAAGCAAACTATTTGGGTAGTAAACCGTTCTCAGTACGAAAGTGACACTGACATGGTAGTGTGTTGTGGTGGGATGAGTGTATCAAGCAACATAGTGGTGTTGCTTGGATTTTTACACATCACTGTCACTACTAGGTCAAGAGTGATTCAGCTCCTAAAACCAGCTGAGAGCAACTCTGTGGTCAGAAACTGATCATTGTTGAAGTGCTGGAGGGTGGCTAACACAAACTTCTCATTAACAGAACAGCCCTCTACACCAGCAAGGTGAAGCTACAAGAGAGGATGTTCTAAAAAAAAGTGGGCTTTGAGTTTACACACTGTTTAAACAATTGCTAAAATTGCTTTACATGATACACATGTACTAGCACCATGCATACTACCATATTAGTCCTGTGACGAGGATGGTCTACCACTCTAAATATGATCTGGTTCTTTTCCGCTGAGGGACAGGCTAGGTAAAGGGGGCTGATAAATTGTGCAGGAGCAGGACACCAGTCAGCTATAAACCTACAAAGTGTGCCTGTATGATTGGTATTTCTGATAAAATGGCCTTTAAGTTTATATAGGGTAGATATACTTAATAAATTGACAACTTGCAACTGGCATTACGATGTCAAAATGAATTCATGTAATTTTTGTTCTCTTTTTTGTAGCTGTCAGGGGGTCCCTCCTGCCAGTCACCTCCCATCATCATGTGACACTTGTAAGCCTCCTAAAAAATCTGATTTTGTCACTATCAAGAGCATCCATGGACCACAAGAGCATATGTATGTAAGTGGAGTTTTCAAAATATTAGTGTGTCTGGAGAACCTGTAGGTAGTACAGTGGGGGAAATAATTATTTGATCCTCTGCTGAATTTGTAAGTTTGCTGACTTGAACAGTCTGTAATTTATGAGGTAGTTTCATTTTTATGGATAGAGACAGAATATCAACCAAAATCAAGAAAAAAACATGTTACATAAAAGTTAAAAATTGATTTGCATGTCATTGAGTGAAATAAGTATTTGATCCCCTACAACCCAGCCAAACTTCTGGCTGCCACAGACTGGCTGAGTTCCCCACACAGATTACAATCAATCTATCAATTACAGATACTCCTGATCTTAACTTGTGTATAAAGCACACCTGTCCACAGTATCAGTCTCTTCCATTTCAACCTCTCCACCACCACTCTTCACCACATTGAGGGGACACTTAAAATTTTGGACAAAAACCTCCTTCCTTCAGCCAAAACACTGAAGTTGAGTTGTGGATGGTCTTCCAGCATGACAATGACCCAAAACATACTACCAAGGTAGCAAAGGAGTGGCTAAAGAAGAAGCACAGTTGTCAAGCAGCAGCCAAGAAACCTAAAGGATTTGGAAAGTTTTTGTAAAGAGGAATGGGCCAAAATCCCTCCTGAGATGTGTGCAAACATGGTGACTTACTACAAAAAACGTCACTGCTGTGCTTGCTGACAACTGTTTCTCCACCCAGTACTAAGTCATGTTTTGCTTGGGTATTAAATACATATCTCACTCAGTGAAATGCAGATAAATTTCTAACTTTCATGTAACATGTTGTCTCTCTCTGTAAAAATGAAACTACCTCATAAATAAGAGACGGTTCATTTTTTTGTAAGTCAGCAAACTTGCAAATTGAGAAGGGGATAATTATTTCCCTCACTGTATGTGAATTGAAATGTATGAGAGAAACCCAAGAATGCGATATTCACATGATCTATAAGTTTGTACTACTCTTTAGTATAGAAAAACACATTAGCATAGTGATGCATCTACTTAAAGCTAATGTCTTTGTCTTTTACTTTTTTCTTTAAATAAACAAGGAAAATGAGACCATGCCATCTGCAGCAAATGCACCACTCAGGTAAAATACTCTGCCACCACAATGGACTTTAATAAGTTTAGATATCACCTTGAAGATCATGACCCTGTTTAATGGAACAGTGCAACAAAAAATCTAATTCACGTAGTTTTCCCACTCACCCCATTTGTAGTCGGTCAGCCACGGAATGTTTGTTTTCCAAATTTACCTTCATAAGTTTAGAACTATGAGGCTAGAAACATTCAACATCAGCAGTCAGAAAATTATTCCGGTAAATGCATCACCAAAAACTTCCTTTGACGTGCTTAAACTTCCTTTGACCTCCAGTTCTTCATTAAGGTGTGGCAGACTTGTTGGTGTGGTTTAGGACAAATAAAGTAGCAAAATTTGCAGTCCAGCTATGTCTTGGGTGACTGACTACATCTGGAGTCCGTGGAAAATTGTGTACATTTGGTAAACATGAACAAAAACTAAAACTAATACGTTGTGTGCTGTGTTGTGCCATACCATTGTATCATGTCGACTCTATTTGTGAGCAATAGTGTGGCCTCGCATCTTGGATACAAACAAAATGATGCCCCACATGTAGCAGTGGAATTGAGAAGATGCACTGGAGAACACCAGACAGAAGAGGAACTGGACCATGTTGAAGTTTTAGACATCCAAATCAATGGCCCTTTTGGTGATGAATTTCAAGTGAGTCCTCTCTCTATCTCCTCAGATAACATTGTTTTTTCTGGTTGTGTCTGTAAGCCAACGCTTTGGAATCAGTTCCCTTGGGGCGCTGAAGGCTTGGGGAGTGAAGGAGAGGTGAAATTAGATCTATTATCACTCCCTGGCAGTTTATTTGTCTGCGCCCTGACAAAGTTAGTGCTGACAGCTTGTTTGGTGGGTGGTAAAGCCCCCCTGTTGACTCCGCTGCACGTTTGAGCGCTGACCTTGAGGCTTGCATCCCTGTGGAAAACAGAACGCTTTGTGACTCCCTGCCAATTATCCAGCACTGATAATGCATGAGCTTCTGTCCTCGTTTCGGCCAAAATCTGATAAGAGCCTGTGTAGGTGAAAAGATTATTGACCTTTTTAAAAGATATCTGCGGGACTTAAATATGGCAACGGTAATTGATGCTCTTCTTCCTGTTGTTTTTCTGTCTACTTGATAAACTGAAGAAAGAGATTATCCCTCAGACGAGTGCGATAAGGGCTAGTGTAGTCAGGTGGAGTGGCACTTGTGAAGGACGTTGGGAAAAAGACATTTCTCAGATAAAGACATTATGCTCTTTTACCATTTTATTAGCCGGGATTCTGACACAGCCTTTTTTTCAAAGGAATCTTCCAGCATTTTTCAATATAAATGCTATCTGCCTTTATCTATAGCGTAAGGTTGATTATCAGGACAGTTATTTCGATGCATTTCCCTGTACTTACAAAGGAAAACACTAATCTAGAATCTAATGAGCACATGTTGAGTTCTGTAAAGTAACATAGGTGACTGTGTAAAACTTAAAATCTGTCTGTTACACTTTAATAATACAGGTGTAAGGATGTTACACACTGAGAGAATATCTTTCCAAAATATTCTTATAAAGTCTTGTCCAACTTTCAAACACTGGAGCAACACAGTAAAAGCAGTTAGAGGTAAACTTGCTTTCCTGCATGGAACAATTTTGCAGTTTTGCATGGAAGTAGTTGTTCAGCCAAGACACGTTAGGTGTCCAGATTTCTGTGTTTAGACTTGGGGGTGCAAGGCTTACCTTGCTAGTAAATAAGAGAAGTCAGTTGTCACCTACACTGATTCCGTAAATGCATCACAAACTCGCTTAAACTCTTCAATAAAATTACAAAAACTTGATGAGGTTTCGGACGCATTATGACTGTGAGCTATAAAAGCAAGCAAAACTTCACTGCTACTATTTCGGACAACACCAGAACTATAGAGTACCAGAACTATTGAGTAATCTTGGATCTGTGAGACTAAGTCCAAAAGCACACGTGCCTACTTAGTGAAGTGCAGGATGTGGTTTAAGTGTGAAGAGAGAAATTTTGTGGAAGTGTCTATAGACTTTTCTATTGACTTTTGGTAGTGACATTAGCAAAATTTGGACTGAGACGGTGTCAGCTAAGACTGCCGTAATCTGGAGTAAGTAGAAATTCATGGACATTTTTTCCCCAGACCATTCCTTCCTTTACTGCAATGTTTGCAACTGGCCAGAAGTTGTTTTTTGTGAGTATGAGGAAAATGACCACAGTCGTAAACAAAATTATTCATACCCCTGGCAAAGTTTGACTTTTATTCAACAAGCAAATTTCTTCTTGATTGGAAATGACACAGGCATCTCCCAGACGATGTACAAGAGGCATCATTGTGGAAAAAAAACATTTCTCAGGTTTTATTTACATTTGAACAAAAAGTGGCATGTCCAGCATTAGTCATACCTTTTGTAAACTGTCACAGTCTATGGGAAAATACCAGTGGAGATATGTAAAAAGCTCGTCAACAATTGTAGTGATTGCTGTAATAGCCAAAAAAAGGTTTTTCTATTGATTATTGAGAAGGGTATGAATAATATTGGACATGCCACTTTTTATTCAAATGTAAATAAAAGCTGAGAAATATTTTTCTCTGCAATGATGCCTCTTGTACATCGTCTTATTATCTTCTGGGAGACGCCTGTGTCATTTCCAATCAAGAAGAAACTTGCTTGTAACTGAGCCAAAATTACTAAGTCAAAATTTGCCTGGGGTATGAATAATTTCGTTTATGACTGTAAATGCAACAGTTGTGGCAAATGGAGAATTATGTTGAAAAATATTGGATTATTCTCTAGACAGGTTGGGAATACAGAAGACTGAAAGACTCTTGTAGTTAAGTCATGTTTAGGCATGGGCCAGCATGAGCTTCTGACTGTGTGATAACCTTAAGAACAACTATCATGTGTCACGGTATTGCGATTAGAGCTCTACAATGTGTTATTTTGAAATGTCTGGGTGAAAAAATACTTTTTTCCATTGGATACAATCTATTTTATTTTTTTACTGCATATAGGATATTTGGAACATTGGCAAACTTGTATGTTAAGTTAAAAGAAAATAAATAATAATAAAATAATTAAATTGCAAAATTAAAATGAATGCAGTCCCTTAAGGAAGTCTAAACCTAACAATTGAACATAAAAAACAGAACATTAAAAATTGATTTATTTTATGTAAAAAACACTCCAAAATAAAATAAGAATAAATACAGTCAATTTAGTGAGCCTATATCTGCAGCTTGTTACGTTTTTTGAAGTCATGCTCACTACACATGTCTCTTTCAGTCCAAGTTACGATTAAGGAATGTGAGCATATTCACCTTTCCTGGGTTCAGTTGGGAGTGGTGAGGTAAGATGATGTGTTTTTTAGAATTGAACACCCTCTCTGAGGGCACCCTGATGCCTGGGATGCAGAGAAATGTTCTTGCAAAGGAGTTGCAACTCTTGAACATGAGCCTTCTACCATGCCAGTGGATCAGCAGTTTCAGAGAACATGGGAGGCTCAGACAAATTCAGTTTAACCTCCATTGTCCTCCTCTTTCTTTTGGGGAGGATCTTTTTCTTCAACCCTTGCTGTTTTGCTGATGTAACTTTTTTCAGCAAGCAAGACAGAGATGTATCTTCTTTGTAGCAGTGGAAGTGCTGCTCCTTGTTCTTGATCAGGCAAGTATTTTTTTCTGCCGGGTTCACAGCTTTCTTTACTTTGGACTTGATGGGGTCATCCTTGTTTTGAAAAAAGTTGGTCCTGAAGTGGGAATCAGTGAAGCAAGTGATGTCAGTCACCTTCTTGTCTTTCTCAGAGTAACAGTATTGCAGGTCATTACCTTTTTTATTTGTTAAGGTATCATCTTCCTCTTTGTCATTCAGGAGGCCAGTGATATGCTTCATAACAGGCTTCAAAGATGACAAAGAGGTCATTGTTTCAGAATCCATTACATCTGTGAAGTCATTTATATTACTTTTCCACTGACACGAGGATCCACGGTGTACTGCGAACAAGTTTTTTTCCATTACTTATAAAGCGCCCTGTACCATAGCCGCACCCAAGGTGTCACGGCTGTCATGACAACGAACAGCCCTGGAAAGAGACCGATGTTTGTTTGGAGTTTTTTTTTTTTAACCCCCTATGCAAAAAAGTGACATACAAATGACATGGATATACAAACTACTGTCTGTTTGGGTTTTTTTGTTGGTGTTTCTATGACATTAACAAATGTATCTTTAACGCTGTCAGAGACGCAAAGGTCTGCCAGGACATCGGTTAGGTTTTCATTGCATGGTTAAACAATGGCAAGAAAAAAAATTAAGAACTTCAAGACGACTATAAGAAATGAAGACCACAATCACAAAACCAGCTCCAGCAGAGAAAACCTTCCACTGGTTCGACTCCATGGTGGGACAACGACTGGCCGTGAACTGGGGAGAGAATTGCACTGCTGACGTGTCAGAAACACCTTTACCAGGCTGAGATACACTGGAGAATCAAAAACTCCTGTGCCATTGTGGTACAGTATAGGCACAGCTCAGTTCCTGTATACCTGTGGAGAAGTGCCTTTAGTGGCCCCAGAAGTTGGCAGACCATCTGCAAAGTGTGCACGTGATTGTCTTTTGGCACTGGATGCCATGAATCTCTGTCTGCTGCTAAATCATTTTGAAAGTGGTTTCTCTAAAACTTGAAAATGCGTTGGTGCCACTGCATTGTTCAGGTCTTTAGCATGATTTGATGCGGGTGCATAGGTGATTTGTTTCTCAAATATTTGCTGAATCGCGGGATGACGTACAGCTTTTGACGTGGATGCCCCTTTTGCTGCTAGACCTACTACTGCCCTAAAAAGACAGAATTCAAAGACAGACATGTTAATTTAACCTGTAATGAAAATGAACACTTCTACAAAAATGTGTGTGCTTTGAAAATATATGTATAGTGCTGGATTAAACATAAATTTAAACAGTGTCACATGATCCAGATGATTTTACACAAAAACACTTATACTACTACAGCTACTACTAAGAATAATATAAAATAATGCTATAATATTGAAAGTTACACACAAGGAGTGTACACACACTACCTGTGCTTTCTCTCCATACAACACGTTTTTAAAAGTGTAGATGTGATACAAACTACATTTAATTATAATACTAAAGTCAATTAATATTCCTCTGCTCTGTGAAGTGACATTAGGGGGGAAACTAGCCGTTGTTAGCTAGTTACTTAGCCATGTTCTCTTCTTGGGTAGCAAGCCTATGGTAATCATTTCACCAGAGGTAGACACGCTAACTCTTGTAGCTGGTTGCAAATGGTAATTTCAAGACAGTTTTACCTTGAATTTGGCAGAGTGATGTGTAAAGTGACCATTCTGTCATACGTGAACACACCACACAGTGTGAACAGCACTAAATTCTTCCTCTGCATTTAACCCATTCATCAAGTGAAGCAGTGTGCCCGGGGAGCAATGTATGGGGACGGTACCTTACTCAAAGGTACCTCACAGCCACTAGCAGTCTTGGGATTCGAACCCACAACTTTCTGATCGCAGGCCAAATGCCTTAACCACTAGGCCACCAGCTGAAATCATATTAGAAGTATTGGCTCCTCTGATAGCCTCTCTTTACAAGCACGTCTTGGCACATGCTGTGGCCATCTGTGTTTTTTCAGGAACCCAAAAATACCCATACTGAAAAAAGTTTGGGTTCTTCACCTCCTTCGGCCATCACGCACAACTGACTGACTGCTTGCATGGGGAACGGGTTGTCTTACTCTACACTGCGCACAAGCTGAGGGATTCCTACATTTTTTGTCTATGACAAATTATAAAAACAGCTCATGCCATAAGAATGGTAGGAGGGTAAATGTAATTGGTTTTGAAACCGTGACTTTTTCCAACCGCGGTATACCTTGAAACCAGCCCCGTCCGTAGTCTTGTTGATGTACAGCATTTTGCTCCCAGGGAACAAAGAACAAGCCTAGCATTACTAATCAAGTGGAGCGATTGTTACATCCATTGTCCAGTCACACAGTCTGTCACATCAAGATGTCACGTGTCACATAGATGTTTGATACAGACACTGATTTGCTTTTAGTTAATTTGCAGACCATGTAGCACTTTTAACTACAATACAAGGTTTGAAAATCCTTAGAGTTTGATGGTCAGCTCAGAGTTTGATGATGATGAACAGGTACTACTGGTTGTTGTTAATAAATGCAGTCAAGCTGTTTTTATAAATTACATGACATGGTATTTTCTGTAGTTTGGGTACATTTTCGATATTGTAAGAGTTGTTGTATCATGATTCTGTATGACTATGATGCACTAAACAACATCAGATTGTGCTAAACAGCTGATTTTTAAGATCTTCTAAAATGTTTTTTGGAATATGTAAGCAAATTCAGGCTGTTAAATAACATATTGTGCCATTTCTGTTGTAACATTAGCTAACAATAAGCACTGGTGCTCATGTGTTTTATGTTTTCTCCTGAATTAGCTAACGTTTTATAGAGTTTAAAAATCAGTTGTTTATGTACGAAACCAGAGCTACATTGAAAGTAAGAGGTAAATGGATGTTTAATACAATCTGTCATAAGTGCAATCTGATGTTCAGAGTCATGCAGAATTATGATATGACGTTTTGGTACAGGTGTGCTTGCTTCAACAAATATACAGCATGCAGCAAACACGGTTTGTGATTTAGCTGTGATAAATATGCTGTATCTTTATCTAGTCTTGCAGCTAAGCTTCTTCCCCGGTCATCAGTATGCCATCAGCGTGCCCAGCCAGGCTAATCATTCTGATAGCTCAAATGGTCCTGGTGTAACATCTCTCTATTAATTATCATCATCTGTTGCCCGTGATGGAGCACTCTATTTAACGGCCAGCGGACGCCTGTCCAGCATTGAGGCCTGCTAAAAACACACACACAGACACTGCAGATGGCGTCTGATCCGCAGTCCGATTTGCACGCTGGTGGTGATACGGGCGCTGTGCCGAGCCTGTTAGCTCCTATCTGTGGCTCTGGGTGCCATTGTGTGTCAAAGAGGAGGAGACACAAAAGGGAGAGAGCGGGGCTGGAAGTGTTTTTGGTGGAGCTGGACCTCTATAGGCGGACTGGTCGCTATGCCAGCACAGCAAAGAGGCCTAGTAGTTACAGCATTGTTTATTTTAATACTCTTTTATACATTTTTTCTGAAACCTCTTCACTTTTCTTGTTTATTCTTAGATTGGTGTTGACATAGGATAATTGATTATCTTTGCTGATGTTCACACTATGTATAATAATGACTGTTATTTTTATCACTGCATTATTATACATCTTTATTCTTGTACCAAACTTGGTTTGCTGTAGGTTTTAAACTTTATTGATGTTAAACTGAATTTTGCCCTTATATATGTTTTATAACTACGGAATATAGTTTTTCAAGCCGCTTATGTTAATAATATGTCCTGTGTAAAAAATTAGTTACTCTGTGATTGTGAAAGAAGCCTGATCTTTTTTTCCCCTCCATAGGGGGGGCAATCCAAAGAGGCAGTCAGGCAGCAAGAGGTGAACTCAGCTATAAAGCAGAGAGATGAGGAAAACCGCAGCTTACGCTTCAAAACTGAGAGAAAAGCCAGTGCTACTCCAGTATGCTCGTCAAGTGCAGCCAGCAAAAGGATCAGTTTAACTGAGGAACTAGGTAATATCACATTCTGTTAACTCTCACAGCACTGCAGTCGGCTTTAGTGTTGTTCAGAGCACTTTGACTGTGGCAGAATCAGAGAAACTTCCATAAATAAATAAATACAGACATACATACATACATACATAAAGAAGAAAATTACCAGGGCTAAATTGACATTTCAGTTTAAGTTACAAATGCAATTTCCCTTTTGTCAGAAGTCATGACCTTATGTGACAGCTTATTTCTAAGGCGGAGAAAGCACTCCACGGCTGCTGATTGGAGATGTCACCTGAAAGCATTCTGTTACGCCTGATGGTGAAATTAATACTGACACCTAGTGTGAAGGAGAATAATTGCTGATTCACAACCTATTGAGAGCGAGAGAGTGGGTGCTTAAAAGGAATAATTTGATACTGTATGTCGGTTGGTTGATATATATGTAGATATCAGAGCTCACACAACCATTGTTTTCAAAGTATAAGCACATATTGTGTACGTTTTGAACCTCCAGTGTAGCTTAACGTGAGGAGGTATGGGGAAAGCCTCCAATAAGCCACTTTTTATAGCAAAGCTTTGTGTGCTGTTCATCAACTCGGCTTTGGACACTGTGCCACCTGCCTGCCGTGATTATTTGGGATTTAAATGCCCAGAGCGAAACGCGCAGACTGGCTACTCAAGACAAAATGAAATATTCATGGCTGCAAAGCAGATGTTAGCATCAGAAAGCTTGACCCACAATAGACTGACATTGCTAGCTTAATGCTCTGCCTGTAAGCGTGTGGGTGCCATGGATGCAGGCGTGTATGATGGGTTCTACATGTGTTGTTTGATTGACAGACCTTTGTGAAGAGGCCAGACCAGTGTTATGGAACCATGTACGTAGGCTTGCTGAAGGGGGAAAAAGTGGAACACACATGGACACACAGGTAAAAAAGATAAATAACAAACACGTTTAGCAGTACACGAGGAATTTGCACAGCTAAAACTGTTTTGCATGTACATATATATATATACATTTATGTTCCAAGAGCACCCGCGTATAGTAAAAAACTGCGTTGTTGTGATGTGGTAATGTCATTTTAAACTCATTACCCTTAAAGAAAATGTAAAGGTAAACCCATATTCGTACTGTACAGTTTACACTGAACTGTACAGTTTACTGTACTGTAATTCATGCATGTGCATTTTCTTTGATGTGCACTGTCGTTTTCTTTGTTATAAGCAGGTAAATACAGTAATACATTTGTTTAATTTACAGTGATAAAAATACAGGGCTTTAAGAAGAACAAAACGAAAAACACGAGAACTCTCGAGGCGCTCCACAGGGGAAATTCTGGTCTGCAGCTGTCACCCATGTGTCACAGGGCAGCAGCCAATCAGTAACAAGAATAAATAACGTTTTCTGGCTACTTTCAAATCTCCCGCCTCTGAGTACAGTGAGGGATGCATCAAATGGTATCAGCCAATCAGCAGCAAGGAGAAATAAATAACATTCTCGGATTGGCTACTTTCAAAACTCACTCTGAGTACAGCGGTATTTCACCATCCCAAGACGCGCTTTCTTTTTTGTTCTCTCGTCACTAACAAAACATTTATAGTTATTTTTTTAATATAGAAATGTTGCTGAATTTACGTTAATATTTATGTTACAAAATCAGTACATTTATTTTTCCTAATAATTTAGCACTAAAATGCATGAAAAATGATGTATTGTTTCTTAATAATTTAGCACTAAAATGCACAAAAAAAGATGTGACACATTCAATCACTACACCTTTTTGAAACACAGGGTGTGTCCAAAAGCACGCACATGCACACTTTTGGTGCGCGATTTTAGTGCATATTGTGTTCACACTGACAACAAAGCTAAAGCGCAGTGCACTGAAAGTACCCGGATGGTGCACTAATAATGGCCACTATGCGCACTAAACGGACACCATTTTTACCATGTAATGGAAGGGGAGGGACTTTCGACAAGTTTTCAGAGTTGAATAATGGCGGCCAGCAGTGAAATGTAAGCTCAAGTGGAGGCAACTTGTTTGTATTAATGTAAGTAACATTAATAAAATTATTTTACTGATATATACTGCGGTATAACCGGCAGATATTTTGGCTGGCTGGAAAATCGTAACCAAATGTTAGTCCGTCACTTCCGCTAAGTGCAAAATGTTAGTGTTCCATTTCGGTAAATTACTATGGTAAGTCTATGGTAAGTTACATTTTATTCAGAAATGAGAACAGTTTAGATGTAAACTTAAGATCTACCAGTTTTTTGTCAAATGCATAAAATGTAGGATATAGCAAAACAAGATTTTGTAGATTTGTAGTCATCAGTGCATACAGTGGAAGTAAATGAATACACTGACAAAAGACACTGGCATTTCAGATCTGAAGAGTGAGTTCAGATCTGCGTTTTTGTCTTTTTTGAAAAATGCAGTACTTAGTTTATCCAAATTACACATTTGCTATCACATGGTGCCATATATCATATGGTAATAATGTGCGTACACATTAAGGTGCCTGTGGTGATGCTCCAGGTGTTTTTACCATATCAGAGTTTCAAAGAGTGAAATGATGAGATTTCCATCGATTTATAAATGTAGTGAAACATTATAATGAAGAGTGTGGTTACTTGCTATACCCATGATGTGCAAACCTCCAGTTCTAAATCAATGTCTCTCGACAACAAAAAACATATTATGCGTACTCAGTAGATCATGAACTCAATATTTAAACTCACATATTCATTCATGCTTACCAGTTCATCAGTCATGTCCTAACTTATCCCATGTGTCGATGCAGGATGTTTTTATGTATTTATTTGTTTGTTTATCACACTTTTTACTTCTAAAAAGAAGTTTCTTTCTTTTTTCCAGAGGGTACTTTTCTCCTGTAATGTCATTGCAAGAGCATGGTGAATTTGCTCAGGAGAATGTTTGCTATCCACGCTCTGTGCCCTCCTTTATCCATGTTGATATTTGGATTATGCTGAATAACTTGGCAGTTGTCCATTCTGAGCCAATCACATGAAATTAGCTCTGTGTTTAGTTTGGGATTTAACATATTGCTTTCTATTCCTAAGCAGATGGGTTGTGATGAGATATCTGTAGAATTACAGCAGGAGTTAAATAAAGTAAAGTGCAATAGCAGGAACTGGCTATTTACACATTACTTTCTACAAAACAGTCGCTTGGGGGTGCAAATAGTTTTACCCACATTTTATGTGCATATGGTAGTATTTTTATATGTATCTTTTAATTACTTTTTTAGGGATTTTTCAGTTTTCTGGTCAGTTTCATTTTCCCCAATTTTACCCACAAGCTTGGACATCCCATCACACGATACATACGACTATGGCTAGGAGTGCAAAGGCTGGGTGTGTCTCCCACAGGTCATTTGATGACGTAATGTGCATGGAGGAGAGGGCCAACAGATCTTTCCGGCTATGCCTGCTAACAGACGTCCATGCCCATGGAGGAGAGGGAGGGCTAGCTCAGCCACCCAAGGAGAGCAAAGCCAGTATAGTTGTCACCTGTTTTATTGAAGTTCTATAAATGTAGACTATCGTACTACACTCCACTTCCTAGCCAACATACTGTGTCCAACAGTGCAAAGCTCTCCCTAAAGCATGAGACACAATTTACACCCAAGTAAAAAAAATGCCTAAAGATGCCTATTTTTATATTGTAAACCCTAAATATGCCCCCAAACATGCTCCCAAAACACTTTTTCATTTTCACTCAGCTTAATACATTATCCTTAAAGAAAATGTGAATGTGAACCCATATCTGTACTATACAGTGTACACGGAACTTCTGTCTCCCGCAGTGCTAGAATCTACAATACCGATGTTACCTCTATATATGCTGTGCTGTAATTCATGCACGCTGCACGCGGGAAACTGTTATGATGCGGGAATTCTAGACTACATCTGCTACTAAATAAATGTATACTTATATTTTATATGGAAATGTAGCGGAATTTATGTTAATATTTGTTACAAATTATATTTTTCCTAAGAATTTAGTACTAAAATGCATGACAAAATTATATATTGCCATAAATAAAGCAAAAAAAAATTCTCAAAATGCAGTTGACAGATCAGCTTTGCAGAATGTAGACTTATAGGGATGATGTTGTTTTATTATATCCACCCAAAATCTCCCAGCATGAGTTGGATTGAGATCCAAACTATTTGCTGGTCATGTCTTTGGCTTAAAATGCCTTTCCTTAACTAAAGCTTTAACACTCTGTGCTCTGTGGCAAGATGCATCATCATCTTGAAAAATGGCTTCATCAGAAAACATGGAATGAGAAAAGTGTCCAAAATATCAGTGAACATCTGTTATTGACTGTTGAGGTAATGATGGCCATATCCCTGGTTCTTCATCTGACACACAGTCCCAGATCAGAGATGATCGGGGACGTCAGGCAGTCATAATTGTGTTCTTTTAGAATGGCACCAGACAAAGTTTCAGAGTCATCTCCTTTGCCTATTGCTTCTTCCTAACTAACTCTGACCTTGTATTCTTTAGTGTAGGTGTTTGCGCTGGTTTTCATTTGTTTTTTCTGAATGTAAATAATTTCATTCAGCCCATTTCTCACAGTTCTTCTGCAGAATTCGACTCTTGTTTCCGCTTGTTTGTTTTTCATTTGTTTTGTTGTGCATTTTCTATTTTCAAGGCATATTGCTTTGAGTTTTCCATCCTAACACTTTGTCTACACTGATCTACCCTTATGTTTTCTTCTAACAACCTTCCCAGTTTTTTATACTTGTATATACCAGATTTTCTACACAGGTATTTGAGAACAACCAACAACTTTTGTCACTCTCCGTGGTGGATTACCTTCTTGAAGTACTGTTATAGTCGTTTTCATTGTTTCAGTCGACAGCTCTGTTGTTGTGCCATGTTTTATCTCAGTTAGCAGAGTCCAACAGTTTGTTAAGCTCTGCAAGCATGTTCTTTTGACTGCAGACTAATTTACATTTTTGAACTTGGTATTTGTTTTAGACATGCTAATTGCAAAGTGATTCCATAATATTTCCCTACTTATTTAATTTGTTTGGTTTGAGCTAAATTTTACAAATCTATAATGTTCAGATATTTAATAAAAATTGTTTTGTGCCATATCTGTTTTTTGTTTATTTTGAGGTGATTCTATCATTTTTGCTCCGGTCAGTTTACATATCACTTTCACTTAATATTTGTTGACTTTCCAAGTGAAAATACCACATAGGTAAAGGTAAAAGGGGCATTTGGCTAACGCTCTTATCCGAAGCGACTTACAAGTTACAGGGACAGTCCCCCTGGAGCAACTGAGGAGAAAAGAAGAAAAGAACAATTGCTTTGGACACAACCCTCCACTCCTAGCCCTGGAAAAAGAGCCATGTGCCAGGTCAAACACCAGTGCAAGAACAATCATGCCACTGTGCGATGTGGTAAATGCAGACGGGAGATACCATGGCAGTGCCAGGATTGTGAGTGATTGCTGAAATGTACTCACCCACTTTTTATTATTATTTGTAAATATGTGTACAAATGGTTTTTTTATTTTATTTTGTACTGTTTTTATCAATAAATCTCAGCAACAAAGGAAAAAAACCGATGTGTGTTGATTTCTCCCTAAGATGGCAAAGTGAAACACAAGTTTCCTTGAAGTGGCTCAGCATGGCCCCACCTTGTTTACATAACGAAAGCATCTGTTCACAGGTGATTAAGGATATTAGCTGAAAGCCTTCCAGCCCATCGGCTGTCCGGCGGGTTTTATAGGTAAAAAAGCTAAATGGCTGCTCTCTGGGACTTCTAGTGTTAAGTGTCTTTCACAAGGACACAATAGTAGAAAGTGCAGGTTTGAACCTGCAACTTTCTGGTCAGCGGGTTCAAAGGCAAGTGTTTTACCCCCTAGGCTACTTCCACATCCTTTACAGATACGTCTTATGCAAGCTTAAATGTGACTTTTTCTGCTGAGTTGTGTTTAACATATTGGGGGTGGGGGGACAAAATATGTTCTATAACATTTTAAATGGCTGATGTATTTTGCCAAAATTCTCCTTTTTTGATGTAAACTGGTCTGTAGTAATCTTGGGTAACACTTAAGTACCGGCGCTTGTGGCTTATCCTGCCTACACAGTTTTAGCCAAACTGAGTTCCTCTACGGTGTGCTGCTAATGCTCAACATGCTTGGAGGAGAACACTAATAGCAAATTGTTAATTGTTTAACGACTGCACAGACACACAAAGTAAAGTGGTCCTTATAGTCCCCAGAACACAATGTGAATTTCTTTCTGTACATATAACGCATTCACCAAGAGAAGCAGCGGGCAGCCAAGGGTACCTCAGTGGTGCCACTGGCAGTGCTGGGATTTGAACCCACAACCTTCTGATTGCAGGGGCAACTCTCTAACCACTAGGGCACCAGCTGCCCCAAGACACGAACAATATAAAATATAAAAAGTCAAAATTAAACTCTTAGAAAGTACTCAACAAATAAAATGCTGTAGTTGGTAACAAAGGTGGATATAAATACTATTGACAAATACATTTATTACTGAAAGTGTACTAGTGATTTGGAGTTTATACTTAGTCTGAGTTATTTAGCTGAAAGATCTTGTCTCTTGTGGGAGTGCAGGATTTGCCCATGTGTGCTGAGAAATGCTTGTTCAGCTTCTAATGCTGTCTTCTACCAGTGTACTTACATCCCTCTGGCTCTGCAGATAGAATTTAATTGTCTCCATTCTGTCATTGCATTCCTTAATGTGTTTATCAAGGAAACACCATGATAAAAATACAATCTTGCATGTATTTTTAAAAATCCTAATTTAAAATTGAAAACTATATCAGAAAATAAATTGTGGTACAAAAGGAAAATGCATTATGATTTCAGATTCACATCGGTCTAGAGTTGCATTTTGAAATGTCTTAATTGATTTTGTTGTGACAGTTACAATTACAGTTTCCTAAAGAATCGTGGTTTTCTCTCTCTCTCTCTCTCTCTCTCTCTCTCTCTCTCTCTCTCTCTCTCTCTCTCTCCCCTCCCTCCCCCTCCCCTTCATTTCCCCTCTCTCTCCCCCACCTCCCCCTGTGATCACCATTCTCATACACATACACAGCCTCCTCCCCCTCCTCAGGGCTTGAGTGTGATCTATATATTACATTATAGATCAGTGCATTTTTTTGTTTGTTTTTTGATGGTTATTTTTAGGTTATTTCCAGTGAGTCAATGGCTGGCCACAATACTGTAGTAAAGGGTAACACAGCCCTTTACTACAGTGTTGTGGCCAGCCATTGACTCATTTGCTCAGTGAGTTATCAGTTTCCCCTCACCCACATGCACAGCTACTAGACTAATAATTAAAGAGACCAAAATTGCCACACACTTGTTTTAAATGTAAAATAATTACATTGTCCATGTATATGTGAATTTTTAAAGTGAGATTGGCTGAAATTTCGTTTTGTGTGTAGTTGCATGCCTGCAGTGGGTTTTCTGGACAGACAGCCCCAACGGAACTCGTTCTCCAGGCCAGTAGTGTTTGTGCTGCTGGTAACAACTTTCAGCCAAACCAGACCATGAGCATCCAGACCACTCTGAAAACATCAGAACACCCTCAGACTAAGGTCCCCACAAGTACTGGACGAAGCCCCTTCTCCTGTCTGCGTCCTCGTTTGGTGGAACCGTCTGCCGGAGCCACTGCTCGACAAGGTCTGTGCTAACACAACACGATTTGAGGCACATTGAAGTTTGAATATGTGAGCATCTCCCAAAATGATAGTTTAGAAATATATTTAAAAATTGTTTAGAATAAAACTTCTTTCTGCAACTGTATGTAATCAAATAAACCTCTTAGAGGACACCAAACCAAAGAATTGTTGTTCAAAATTTGTTAGTGTGAATGTTTATTCATCGTAAAGCACTTCCATCAGTGCTGCTGTTATTTATAATGGTATAATGCACTGCACCACCAGAATGTGTGTGTGTTAGAATCCCATTTACTGACCCCTGATTATATTCATGGGCTTTTATTTGTTGGCCTCTGGCATCGGCTGAAAAGTCTCTAAATCAGAAGCATGGCGATGCTTCTGGGGGGGGTGGTGGGGAGGGGGGTGTATCCTATTGACTGGGGAAGCAGTGCCTGTTATATATGAAGGTAATTAAAAATAAAGCTGTATTGAAATGCATTTTTCTTTCTTGCTGTAATAAAAACCTGTAAAGTGCGTTAATGTGACCAAGATTTTATTTCTAATACATTTGGAGCATTTCTATTGACCCATTCATCAATGGAGAAAACTAATGAAAACAAAAACATTTGAGGTTTTGATGTCACTGCACCAGTGTGTGTGGGTGTGTGGGTGTGTGTGTGTGTTTGAGTGAGTGTGCACGTATATGTGTGTGTGTTGTGTGTGGATTCGTTTCCAATGGGCTTTTATCCTCTCTTTGCAGTGCCCTTGACGTCTGCACAAAGCCTGGCCAATCCTGGTGTGGATCCCTCGAGCCTCCAAGTGAGTAGCAGCTGCTCACCCTGAGTGTGTTTGTGCATGTGCACGCACCCTGTGTGTGTGTGTGTGTGTGTGTGTGTGTGTGTGTTTTCTACAGCCATTAACCATCAGTGCCCTGGCTAAACACTGTTTGAAATTCTGTAAACACTGATAGCACCCCCCTCACAACTGGAAATGTTTGATATGAGCTTCATTCACTTATGCTTATTGCATTTCCGCACAGGAGGGGCTTTGCATTGGGCACAACGTGAAGTCATGGGTTTATATCCCCCAATATGGACCCCAGCAAAAGTAAACATAAATATTTCCGCTTTTGCCAAGATTACGTTTTTATGTTGGGTTTTTGTAGAGCATGAAATACTCCGCTGTCAAAGGAATAACTTCTTCCTGTTTTCAGACATTTTAAATATGATTATAAATTATCAGCATTCACTTGCCGGACACTGAGTTTTACAGCTTCATATAATCGTGCATGGTCACATGCTAATCGAGGCTGAATCAGTTATGGCATAGAAAGTCCAAGTAGGAATGCAGCTACAGAGGAAAAAAAAAAAAAAATATATATATATATATATATATATAGTTAAAGGGATAGTTCAAACAAATTTACACAGCTTTACTCCCTCGCTCCAAATGTAGTCGGTCAGCCAAAATACGTTTGGTGGCCTTATAAGTTTTGTACTGGTGCTTCGAGGTTAAAGTCGCTAACAAGTAATGGAGGCTTATGGGCACCCTTTAGCATTGCATGCCTAAATCATCACATTTCCCTCAAACCATGTGAAAGTATTATCTCAAGTGCATTTGCTTGTGTGGTTTCTGGCACTGTATGACAGACTGTTACCTATTAAAATGGATAAATATACATTGCCTAGTAGTTATGCACAAAATGCATATTCTTGGCCGAAAATGAAATACTGGACACACTGGACAGAAAAACTGTCTTCATGAAAAGGTGATTATATGATTATGTAAGTTACAACATGTACCATGAAACCCAATGTACTTGACGACAGAGAACAGTTGTTTGTCCAAGGCAGTAAATTGTTATTTTGATGTGTTCTTTGTGCGTTGGTTTTGACCTAATTTCAAAAACTGTGGCTACAGATGGTATTAGGGTTCTAGTTTCCTAGTTTCCTACTGCTATATTCTGTGAATATAGCAGGATGTCATGTTATCAGACGTATGATATTTGACATGAACACTGATTACAAATCACTTGTCTGATGTACCCGACTCTTAAACTCTCATCATCACAGGAGGCCACAGTTTTTAAGCACTGTTTCCCCTTTTATTACATATATTCCAGGCAAAACGCTTTTTTTAATTTTTTTTTCATACTTTCTCTGAGAGTGCCGCTTTTGGAGCATTGTCAGTCAAAAGTGTTCATAAAATGTTGATGCATTCTTATCGCATTGCAAAAGCATTAATCTATCTTTAAGTGTGTATTCAGTCCGTACCTTCGTCCAGTTTTATTTTTGCATACCGAACCGAGTTCTGGCTAACTGAATGATGTTTGGTGTAAAATAGGTTTCATTGTCCTGACATTTCTCCTCATCTCACACCCTTTTGCCCTCCAGTCTGCTCCTCTCCAATCGGCCTGCCAAGCCACCAGCGTCAAAGGTTTCGGGTGCCACTTAACATGTTTGGTATTTTTCCATGTGTAAATGGAGCTCTGGGCCAGACCATGTGACCTCTCTCTCTAGCCAATCAAAAAGCAGGCATGCCAGGGCTGAATATGATTCCGTTTAGAATGCAGGTGACAAAAATGCCCCCTGGAAACTTCCATCCGCCGGCGGCCATCTGATTAATCGCGATTATCATACCATTATCATGCAATCACACTCTAATCGTACATGTGGGGTCCCATCTGCAGGGTGCATGTGTGTATTTGTGTGTGTGTGTATGTGGTGTGGGTGTGCGGAATATCTTCCAGAAAGAGAGGTGTTTAAATATTAATCCTGCCTATCATATCTGAACCTCATATTACAACTGCATCCAGCTTCTTCGACTGAATTGAAATGAATGACCCTGCCGCAGTAAGAGATGTCATTAGCTTCATTAATTGTGGTGCAGAGGGGAGGGGTGGTACGGGGTAGTTGTGGGGTGCAGGCTGCTGTTTGTTTGCACTGACTGAATGACAGTGCTGATAGGCAGTGTGTGAGATAAAGGCTCTTTGCCATGGATCGCTGCCTTGCCCACTGGTTTTTAATTCTGCAAAGCCACAGTGCTTGAAGGTGAGCGATTGTGGAAAAAGAATTTTCATTTTCTGGCTTTTTTCCTAAACAACACTTCCATTTAGACATAGACTAAAGTATATTATTAATATATGCTTTTGTCAATTTTATCACTCGTGTTTTCCTTTATACACTGACCATAACCATAAAAGCTGTTTGACTGATGTGCACGATATGGGCAGCATATCAGTATTGTGAATTTACTGCTACATATTGTAATTGTGATGCCTTTCATGATATTTAATGACCCATATCATCTCCTCTCTGGAGTTAAAAAGTCTGTAAATATTATATAAAATGGTTTGTTTATACCCCCCATTCATCCATATATAGAAAATAAATGACAAAAAAACATCAGTTTTCAAATCAGTTTTAGTGATGTCACAAAGCCAACACATTTAAATAGATCTCCTTGTTCTGCCTGCCACAATTTAGGCCCGCCCATTCATGCACCGATTCGCCAACTATGAGACTTTTGTTGGATTGAATGAAGACCTTGATTCATCAGAACTCCCAGTAACTCATCTGGAGCTGTGATTGGTCACTCTGTCAGAAACACTGTGGTTGATTAGAGGCTCATTTGCACATTGCAGCCTTTTGTGATGTCAGTATTGCATAGACCAGTATTGTGATTATGATTAGCAGATGACATGTTGTGCAGCCTAACTGCCTAATATTGTGTAGGACCCCCTTGTGTTAATATTGTGTAGGACCCCCCTTGTGTTATGGAGGCTCTGATTCATGAAGTCATAGCCTCCATAAGACCCCTTAGGGTGTGTTGTGGTGTCTGGCACCAAGGTCTTATAAATTATGAGGTGGAGCCTGTATTGATTAGACTAGTTTGTCCAGCACATCCCACAGATGCTCAGTTGGATTGAGATCTGAGGAATTTGGAGGCCAAGCCAACACCTATTCCTCAAACCATTCTAGAACATTTTTTGCAGTGTGTCAGGGCACCTTATCCTGCTGAAACAGTCCCCTGCTATTAGGGAAAACTGTGATCATGAAGGGGTGTACTTGGTCTGTAACGATGTTTAGGTGGGTACAATGTGTCAAAGTAACATCCAAATGAACGCCAGGTTTCCCACCAGATCGCTACTCAGAGCATCACACTTCCTTCAGTGACTTGCCTTTTCCCCATGGTGCATTCTGGTGCCATCTCTTCCCCAGGTAAACGAGCACACACACATCTCGCCCCTCCACATAATGTAATAGAAAATGTAATTCATCAGACAAGGCCACCTTTTTCCATTGCTTCAGTGGTCC
The DNA here is from genome assembly GCA_037974365.1 of Hydrocynus forskahlii. NCBI lineage: Eukaryota > Metazoa > Chordata > Actinopteri > Characiformes > Alestidae > Hydrocynus > Hydrocynus forskahlii. Next base: position 26,577,038 of record JBBPCX010000040.1, on the reverse strand, counting down.
AGTTCTGATGCTCATTGTAGGCTCTTTTGGTGGTGGACAGTGGTCAGCATGGGCACTCTGACTGGTCTGTGGCTACACAGCCCCATAAGCAGCAAGCTACGAATCACTGTGTTCTGACATTTTTCTCTCATAGCCAACTTATTTGCAATTTGTGTTGCTGTCGCTCTTTGGTGGGTCTAGACCAGACAAACTAGCCTTAGCTCCCGGTGCACATGCTTTTTTGGGCCACTTTTGTAGATGCTAAACACCCCAGAAGGCCTGCCGTTCTGGAGATGCTCTGTCCCCATTGCATCATAAATTTGCTCTTGTCTGAGAAGCTCAGATCATTACGCCCGTTGATTTTTCCTGTTTCCTACCCATCAGCTATAAGAAAGAACTTTTCACTTGCTGCCTAATAGATCCCACTGCTTGACAGATGTTACTTTAAAAAGGTAATCATGCTATTTACTGACTTTATCGGTGGTTCTGATGTTATGGCTGATGGGCCACATTACCATCCTTAAGTCAGATTTCTGAATCGGAATTTCAGTTTAAATGCAGGTATTTGGATTAAACCATGTTTTTCTTGCAAAGAAAATCTTAAACTTGAATTAGGAAGTTTTATAAGCCTATTTGCACTTTCCAAATGTTAATATCACTTTATCTGAACACTTAGCTCTTAAATGATCAGGATGTACAGGCGAGCATGTGCCTGTCTGGCAATTTGCTTGAGCTGTTTTCACTTTTTTAAAAGAAAATTGGGAGATTCAGGTGAGGCAAGGGGTGACAAACAGCAGTGATTCGCAGTAGTGCAGCCTGATATATATTGCAGTTATAATGCACACATTTAAATGAGTGAAACAATAACCTGACACTGTTAAAGACTGACACTGTTAAATTTATCAGAATGGTTTTTGTGTCATTTGCATTATAATTGATCCTCATTCACGCTAGCACCTGTCAATTGATCTGAATATTTGTCTTCTAAACTTGTTTCAGTGGAGCATCAGTTCACCAGAATCAGACCTGTCCTGTGGTATGTATAGCTGTTAGCATGCTGGCGTAGGACCATCACTATTTGAGTGAAGCAGTGAAAACTGTTTTTGTATTAGTTTGTATCAGTTGAAATACACATTTATTAGCTCTAGATATGGAACAATATTTAATACAGTCGTGTAATTCTTTGAATACCACTTGAATCCTGTAAAAAAGTATTAGTCCCCTCTGATTTTCTCTATTTTTGCATATTTGTGAAAGTGAAAGCTTTTAGATCTTTATGCAAACTGTAATATTAGACACAGAGAACTTTCTCAAACACAAAACATATTTACATTTTATTTTTTTACACATTTATTCATGAAGCAAAGCTGTCCAACATGCAAATCACATAATTGCCCAATTAATATTAATAACTTGTTTTGTGACCTGTCGAGGCAACAGCTGAAACCAGCATTTTCTCTTGTTTCGTATCAGCCTTTCACATTGCTTTGGAGGAATCTGAGCTCACTCTTCTTCACGCGACTGCTTTAATTCAGACATTTTTGGTAGATTTTCATGCATGAACTGCTCGTTTGATGCCCTGCCACAGCATCTCAATTGGGTTCAAGTCAGGACTTTGACAAGGCCATTCTAAAAACATTCATTTTGTTTCTTTTCAGGCATTCAGAAGTGCATATGCTTTTCTGGTTTGGATTACAGTTGTACTGAAATACCCATTTATGTTTCAGCTTCAGTTCACTGACAGATGAGCAAAACCGTCTGATTTCTCTTGTAAAGAACAAAAATTGTCATTCTTTCAACAATAGCAGGTTGTCCAAGTCCTGAGACAGCAAAAATCCCATCTCACACTGTAAAAAGTGGAACATGGCAGGAGCAGATTTAATGTGTTTTTAAGGAACTGATGGAAAGCATTGCTTTTGTTCAATTACTTTCTGTTGTTTAATGCAGGCGACTAGTCAAATGTTTGGTCAACCACATGAAATTAACAGCAGGAAATAAAGCACAGGTTCTTGCAGTGCACCATGTTTCATGTTGGCATGATATTCCTATTGGGTACTTAAGTATTTGAAAAAATTGACCTGTGTTAGACTTCTGATTCATCTGTCATAAATTCCCATTATGCCAAAAGACTTAGGGATGGTCCAGATGTTTTTTACAAATGTGAGACTAGTATAGATGTCTTTCTGCTGTTCCATGGATAGCACTTTTGACCAGTTCCTGCTGTATATTCATGAACATTGACCTTAACAGACGTCAGAGAGACCTACAGTTTTTTGGATGATTTACTGGAACTTCTAGTGACTTCCTGGTGTTTGCCTCTGTGCCATGGTCAAATTGTAGCCCATGGAGATTGACCAATTAGTTCAGTTTATAGATAATGGCTCTCTGTGTGATTCAATATCTTAGAACCTCAAATACGGTTTTGTGACACTTTGCAGACTTACCAAAACACTTTTTTACAATTTGGTTTACTTGTTGTTTGAGTAACTAAAGGATCAGGAATCTTTTTATGGGGGGTTCCCGTATTGGATAGGATGAAATTTGAGATTTTCTAAGGTTCTCTTTGACAGTTTTGTCTAAATATCTGAAACCAGTCGGTCCAGTTGGTTTATTTAATTTTTAAGTAGTCTTTCTGCCTTGTTAAGAACCAATCTCATGAAAATTTGAATTTTCTTTGTTTTTAATAAGTGTGTAAAATTTCAGCCTTCTCTTACCAGTCCAATAGACCATTTTAGGTAAATACTCTGCAAAACAGCGTTAATGTAATGTTTTGTGTTGACACAAAAACCAGCACTACTGAAGTTCAGCCCCACCGGATTGCTTTTTGAATGAAGCACAATCCAGGACAGCCAATCATAGTTCACATCGTGTACATATGCACAGTAACAAACAGTCTGTTTAATATTTGAAGTGCATATAGCTCTTCATTTTTCCCCTGTATTGTTTAATTTTACCTTGAGGTCTGCTTGCAACATTTCTGTGGTCCTATGTGCCAAAAAAAAAACATTCAGTTTTATGTGATCATTTTCCAACCTCTCTTTACCTCTTACAGATAAACATTCTGTTTTTGTTAATGTACCTTGAAGACAATTATATTAAATTTACCATTAAGAAATGCCTAATTCAAAATGTATTACATCATTCAAAATGTAGTCCAGTCCAAAATGTTCCATATAACTTGAGCGCGAATAGACGAAAATATATGTAAATGGATTCGTTTTCTTGACATAGCAATAACAGCAAGTTCAATACAGACCATATTTGCAGCCCAGTCTTTGTATGGACTGAGATGTAAAGAGTACATTCTGAAACCTTAAGAATAATTACACCCTACATCAAGCTCTCTTATTTAAAAAAAGGCCTGGAAAATAAGGCCTGTAATGGTAGAGCAAATCATTCAAAAATCATCAGTGGTTTTTGGTATAATAAGTGAATCTCAATGTATATTATGCAATACATTGTGCGGCACTATTCTGAAGTGTTAAATATCATTTGTGTAGCCAACTTGTTTATGATCACTCTCCATCCGCATGTCAAACGACTTTACTTTTCTTTGTTAGCAGTTTGACAGCCTTGCGCTTCGCACAGTCTGAAGGAATATTAGCATTCGGAGGTTCTGCCTTTTGGCTTTGGCTCCGTATCCAGTCGCATTGTCTCTCTCAGCGCTGTCGGCTCCTGTCGGCCTGTGATGGTCCCAGCTCTGAGAGTGTGAGACAACAGCTCTAATGAAACATCCTCCTATTGTTCTCTTAATTGCCTACGTTATTGAAAGCAGTGCAATCCACACCTGGCCCCAGCCCTGGAGAGCTTCATGCCATACATAATGTCTCTCTACTTCCTCTCTTTCTCTGGCTTTCTCTTCCTCTTTTCCCCCCCCCCTTTCTTTTTTTTTGCCTGCTTTCTTTACCGTGCCTCTCATATATACACTCAGACACTTGCTCATGCCATCGCACGCGCTCTCTTCGCCTCTAAATGCAGGATTAGCCAGCGAAGGGAGGGGGCCATGCATGGTTATCAAATTCATACAAGCAGCCCTGGCCATTGTGCTGCTCCTTTTAATTAAATCCTACTGGGTGGCTGGAACTGACCTTTTGAGTGCGGAGCTGATTAAGTGCACAATGGCCTGCTATTTCTCCTCCACAGTCTGCTGCGTAGACCCACTGATTAACTTTCTGTTTGGAAGCGAGACCCATTCGGATCGAGCCTCATTCACGCCAAAGCCGAGGAGGAGAAGGAGGGGTACAAAAAAAAGAAGAAGAAGAAGAAAAAGAAAAAACCCCAAATCAATTCTGTTCAAGAATGTAGATTAGTGGCGATAGCATCAGGGTAATTAACAGTAGGTAGAAAGCTGGAAGCGGCCCAATTTGCAGAAGTGTGCTACGGTGGAAAAAAAGGTTAATTTGTTAACCGAGATGGATATTTAAGAGGATAAAGGTGAAATTAGAGAGGTTTTTTTTTCGTAGGAAAGGATTAGAGGATTGCTATCCTATTCTCCAAGTGTGGGGCTTGATGGGATTGCGCAGTGACGTCACATGCGATGCGCCATTTCGAAGTTCAAGAGCTTTCAGCAAGGTTAAGCTCACAAATCAGTCATAAGTCTCAAGATTTAAAAGAATATTCAACTGCTTAGGTGATAAGTAGTAGAATTACGCGTTCTTTGTGGTTCATAGATCCCTTTGCATTGATCAGCAGCAAAATCACGGTTTTATTTTAAACAAGCGTGTGGGGAAAAAACATTATGAAAGATTTAAGTATCAATCGTGTTATCATTTTTCTTCTCTGCTAAAAGTACAAGCAGATTCACCCACTCACAACAGCTGTAGCAAACAAACCATGAGCAGCCACGAGCACTGATGTTAAAAACTTCCACAGTTGTATGTAAAATTCAGCCAAACTAAATCTCCAATACTTGGTCATAGTAAAAAAATAATATTTATTGATGGTTTTTCGTTTTTCCTGATGTGGGCTCTTTAAATCAGGTTTTCTTGTGGTTGACTTGAACAAATATCCGTTCTTTTAGTTTACATCTGAACAATTTTTTTAATGCATTAACATTTGTGTTAATTCTTCTAACCAACAATTTTAAATCAATTAACTTAAGGACCTAAGATGTCTACTATATGCACAGTACAGTGTATATACACCAGTTGGCTACAGCATTAAATGACTGCCATGACAATTGTGCTTTTGACAAGGTCCAAATTGAGATCCAAATTGGGTCAAAACATCTCCAAAACAACCATGTGAGGTGTTCCTAGTATCCAGTGATTGGTCCTACAACAGTGGTCCCAGCAAGGACAATCGGTGAACTGGGGTTAGGACCATGGACGCCCAAGACTCATGAATACGCCTGGAGAATGAAGGCTGTGGGATCTGGTCTGATCCCACAAAAGAGCTACTGTAGCACAAACTGCACAAAGAGTCCACGCTGGTTATGAAAAGATGTCAGGACACACAGTGCATCAAAGCTTGCAACTGGAAACCAGCTAACCCCTGTCCACCACCAAAAGTGCCTATAATGGGCATGTGAGCATCAGAAGTGCGCTTAGAAAGTGGCCTGGTTGGATCAGTTGTTTTTTTAACATCAATGTGGACTGCTGGGTGCATGTACATTGCTTACCTAGGGTACCTGGGTGGTACCAGGAGGCTCTACGGGAAGTAGGCAAGCCAGTGGAGGCAGTGTGATGCGCTGGACAATGTTCTGCTGTCCTGGTTTTCAAGTGGATGTTACTTTGACACTTACAACCTACCTAAACATTGTTACAGACCAAGCACACCCCTTCATGGCACTGGTGTTCACTTGTCCAAGAAAGGTTTGAGGAACATTGACTAGGCCTCCAAATTTGCTAGATCTCAGTGTGATCAAGCATCTGTGGGATGTGCTGGACAAACTAATCTGATACATGGAGGCCCACCTCATAACTTAGAGGACTTAAAAGGTTTGCTGCTATTGTTTTGGCAACAGATACCACAGCACACCGTCTTGTCTTGATGGGCCAGAGCTGTTTTGGTGGCACAAGAGGAACCTATACAATAACAGACAGGTGGTTTTAATGCTTTGGCTGATCTGTGTATGTTACAACTGGGACTTATTATTGCATATATATATATATATATATATATATATATATGTATATACTTACATGTATAGGATAGATATCGGACATCTATCTATGCTATTACAGCATTTAGTCACTTGCAGATTGTCGCTGTCAGATCAAAACCTCGTATCTCCAAGATTTTGCTTGCAAATTCACTTATAGTGGAAGTTAATGTAAAGAGATTTTTTTGCAGTTGAATTGTTAACCATTTCTGCAAGTCCATTCATTATAGAATTTTGACAGTAAAGGTCAAGTGATGGTTTTCAAATTCTGTAAAAAAAAATAAAAATTCCAACAGTGACTGTAATATATGTATACGGGGTGTGTGTGTGTGTGCGTGTGTGTGCGTGTGTGTGCGTGTGTGTGTGTGTGTGTGTGTGTCCCGCTTAGGGTGTAGCAGATTCTTCCAAGCGTCTTTGTGTGGAGATCGACACAGCAGGAATCCAAAGAGGTGAGACTGAGACTTGGATCAGTACATTTTAGTTCACAGCAGTCTCGCAGAATTGCCACCAGTGGCAAAATTGTTTCTTATATACCCATTCAAGATGTTTTACATCTTTGTCTGTTATGTGAGATGCTTATATACTTTTGACATAATCAGCAGAAGTATCAGTTGTCTGATGGCCCATATGATTTTATTTCTGAGTCACAAGTTTGTATTGAAGACTTAATTAATGGCCTGTTAAAACCACAGAAGACTAATATTAACTCATAAAATGTTAAATCAGTTGCTACACAATACTGATTATAAAAAGGCATTATAATACAAATAAGACGGCCACATCACAAAAATGCATTGTCCTTATTAATTAAATGTGATGTCATTTATTATTATGCCTTTATTATAAGTGTGCTTCCAGTCGACAGTCTTTGTAAGTAAAGGGGAACGGTTTTCCATGGTAATCAAAGAAGATGCAATTATGGCAACTTGTAAATTTATTTGTAGTCTGATAGAAAGGTGTGTAGAGTGAAAAACAGACTGAAAACAATAATAAAAATGCTTTTACAGTCATGATTACTTCAGTGATCAATAATTGCCCCAGGCCACAATGAGACTGCACACACTGAGCACATGTTGGTTTTCACAGCGCTTGCCCTGCCCAGGGATGTGCTTCTGTAGTGTGAAGTGTGTGTTTCTGTGGTGTGAGGTGTGTGAGAGCAGATACACACGCTGTTCTGTTTCCTGTAAGCGTCCTTGCCATCTGCTGCCTGGTGCGCTCACCCGAGGTTCCGTCCTTTAGGGACACGTTTAGATGGTCAGGCCTCTAATGCTGGTATTTATAGGACAAGCTGGAAGGACGGAGGGGCTGCTTTAGATATGCTTACATTCAAACGTAATAAGAGTGTAATAAGTTATTTACTCCTCATTTAGAATGAGGTACATTAATGGGAGAAATATGCATGCTCGCTCTCTTGCTCGCTCTCTTGCTCGCTCTCTCTCTCTCTCTCTCTCTCTATATCTGTCTATATATATATACATATATATATATATATATATATAATATATATATACATATATATAATATATACTTTAAAATATATGTACACATACATAAATGCATACACACACACATATGCATGTTTCTTTTGTTCTCCTTTTCCCTGCATATGTTCTCTCTTTCACACTCTTTCCTTCTTTCTTTATTTATTTTGCTGTCTTTCTTTTTTCTTTTGTCTTTTTCTCTGTCTACTTCTCTCTCTCTCTCTCTCTCTCTCTCTCTCTCTCTCTCTCTCTCTCTCTCTCTCTCTCTCTCTCTCTTTCCTGAGTCTCCTGAGGCGCTA
>JBBPCX010000040.1:26516153-26555762 GCA_037974365.1 Hydrocynus forskahlii | reverse complement strand
CCCCCCCCCCCCCCCCCCCCCCCCCCCCCCCCCCCCCCCCCCCCCCCCCCCCCCCCCCCCCCCCCCGATTCTACAATTCTAAGATAAGATAAACCTTTATTAGACCCTCGTGGGAAATGTGCTTTGTTGCGGCAGAAAGTGGACAGTACCAGGTTAAGAGCAGCAAAAAATAAGAAAATAATAGAATAGAATAAAATACTATATCATCATGTAACTGAGGAAAGTGTGTGTGTGTGTGTGTGTGTGTGTGTGTGTATATATATATATATGTATATGTATATATATATATATATGTATGTATGTGTGTGTATATGACACCCATATTACTGTTTGAAAGTCTTAGGAACCTGAAAAAATAATATTTAAAACCTGTTTATCTGAGTAGTACATGCTTTTAAAAGCTAATATTTAAATATATACAAATAATAACACTTCTCCTCATGGAAGCCCAGTATTCTATTGTAGTTCTCATCAAATGCCTCCAATAAATAAAAGAAATCTTTGATATTATTTAGTGCTTTCCTGTTAGTTTGTGTTTATTCTAATGTTAAATTGTGTATTTGCTGGCAGAAAGTCTCTTACTGCCTGTGGCTAAATAGCTTTAGTTTTTTGCACATTACATAAATGTATACATACATACACACAGTACTTGCTTACAAGCTGTGACAGTTTTTGGTATAAACCCTACTGCACAGCTCCACAGCGGCACTATTATATATGAATGGAAAACATGGCCTTAACACTCATGCTGTAACAGGTAATGTGTGGAGAAGACAGAACCTCAGAACTCAGTTTCCTAATTCAGTGTCTTTGCTCTTGCTGTTGCTCTTTGTTGTGATTTAATGGAAAACGTCACTCTTAATTATATGTTTTCAGTATTATAACTGTCCCATGACAGAGGGACATGCCTGCCTTGACCCTCCTAATTGTGCATGAGAGAATGTGTAAATTATAAATGTAGCCCTGTGTCACAATTTTAATGCCATGCTTTTGCCTTTACAGAAATATGTCTGGTCTACCTAAAAAAACATAATATGGAAAAATTATTGCATTGTTGCATTTCTTCACTAAGCAGTGTGATTCGGCTCAGTACAGTCACCCAGAGGTACCCAGTACAGTTTTCCCGTTCCTAATTAGTTGGTCGGAAATATTCTTAAGGGTATTTGCAACTTCAGATATTTTGTACTCAAAACCTTTCTCAAAAACGTCTTGGCTTAATTTTTTTAACAAACTGTTTTCTCTTTGTCTTTTTGTTCTTTATATTAAGAGAAGGTATTCTCAGTATTTGTAAAGTTAAATTGCTTGACAGACAAAAAAATCTTCTCTTACTGTATAATCCTGTGCTCCTCCAAACTAAGCCAGTGGACCTTGCACTGTAGCTTCGTGCTAATGTTTGATCCAAAACCTTGTGTGTCTGTGTAAAACTTAGTTAAAGGTATTGGCTAACCACACAGGCTGATTGATGGCTGTTCATATTCGTGTATTACTAGTAACATAAGTTTTTGTTTGAACTGTTTAAACTAGTCAAGGCCTATTTACCCAAATACTTTGTAATTAATGACGCTTGTTTTTTTTGTTTGTGTTTTTTTTTTTATATATATGATCCTCAGTTCCAGGGTGAGAAAAGAACCTGTCTCCACTCAGTCTAGCACCGATTACATGGCAAACAAGACCAACATGCATGTTGACAGAAGAGCTGGACGTATTGCCCTTTGAAATTCTGGAACACGACCCTTGGACGCCAGCCTCAATGACTAAACATACGGTTGAGTGCAAAGGTTTGCACACCCGCAAGTATTACTTTTTTGTTTATTTTACAAAAAATCAATCCTCTACTGGAAACAAATTGAAATATTTGAAATACTGCACATTTTAGTGCACAGTTTCTGTTTATGCAAATTAGTTTAACATGTTGGCTAAAAAATAATTACATATTAAATTAATATTAACGTAATATTAAAATATATTAAAAAATATTAAATTAGTATTAAATTAAACTGTAATTGTACATTCAGCGTTTTCTCTGTGAAGGATGTGTATTTCACAAAAGCTTATGGGTATGCAAACATTTGCACTGTAGTCTCAAAAGGCTTAAGAGGTAGAAACACCTGACACCAGGCCTTTTAATGATAAGTCATAACTGAAGTGGTTGTACTTGAAACACATGAGGCCTTTCATTCCAATTACATCTCACTGCCAAAATTAGCTCTCTGATGCCACCTAGTGATTCATTGTGGCCCAGGGCTTCAGTTCATTTCCAAGCTTTCTGATCGTTTTTGCTCATGTTTAAGATTTGTGTAGTATTTTGGATATCAAAGCTTTGATAGAGTTTAAGTATTTTGGAGAAAACAAAATAATTAGCATCTAATTAGTTAGTCTTCATTTTCATTTAGTATCAGTGTTGGCACTTGTAATTACTCCAGCCGTTTGTTCTCCCATGTTATATCACGTTACTGTCCAGTTTCAGTTTCATGTAGAATAAAAAGAATGAAAAAATGGCTATGGATGCTTTTCATTCAGGAGGTAGAGCCATAAAGAGCACTATTATAAGAGCACTGTTCCTAGAATAGTTCATCTATTTGATCTCTACCTGTCTGTCACTGGAATATCTATCTGTCAGGCTCGAACATACGTATTCTTGCTTTTTGCGGGGTCCTATTTTCCCTTAACCTGCCCCTCTGTCGATTCAGCTTCACCAACAGCGAATACCTTCCACCTTGGATCATACCGACCAGGGAAAGGTTCACTGCTCGTTACAGACGACATGACTGATTCTTCTATTGTGCCTTTTCTCTGCTTCTTTGCTTGCAGCAGACGTCTCGTTCTGAAATATTTTCCGAGACCCCCTGATGCCTCGTGTTTGCTGAATGTCAACATTTCCCCAGAGTGGACTGTGGCCTGGTCGAGGGGATTAAGGAGGCTGGTTTATTTTCATCCTTGGAATGTTTCTTTGTGCCTGCGCCGCAGTCTTTAGCTCATCACCATCCCTCCGTCTGCTTTTGTCCTCCTCCAGCAAGTCTGAACCTTGCAGAGTCAACACCAAGCCCGTCCTCAAAAGCAACAGCCTGAGTGGAATTTCAATCCCTGTCGCAACAGCGCTTTAAAGCAACATCACTTGCTCTCCTCATTAAGCAATTTGAGCCTGAACCCCTCCAACCCGAGGTCATGTTTGAGTAAAACCGTTGAGAGAGGGAGAAAGCTGGGCTGGAGTGTTTATTCCAGCCTGTCTGCATCAATCGTCACACACGTCTGACTGATGTCTGCTGCCTGCTGCTGGATGCTCTTAGTGTGTGTGTGTGTCTGTGTGTTTGTGGTTACTGACACTATGCCCACTGATGTCTTGCAGGTCACCATCATTCATCATATGCAGACAATTCACTAAGATGCAATGGAGTACACTTTTTTTGGTGACTTTATTATGGTTCTCTGTAGATGCTCTCTCTACTTTAACCTTATATTTTTAGTTGAATATCTTGGTAGCTGCCACTTTCCCAGGCAGGAATTCTTTAGTCCTGGAAGGTTTTGAATAGAGATTTTCCCAAGAAAGGTTGGAAATTTTCCTGTGAAATCCAGGACTAGGATTAATCCAGCTCTATATTTTCAAAAGTCTCCCTTCTAAGTAGTGAGTTCAGCTACTATTGCTGACATGGGTGTTCAGTGGACACAGTCATAATCTCAATACAATTGAATTAGAATGGGATGGGCCATTCTGGGTGACAATTCTGATTGCTAAGTGTTGGATAGATGGGTATAAAACACACCAGCATTGGGCTGTGGAGCAGTGAAACTGCATTCTCTGGAGCGAAGGAGCTCCATACAATACCTTTAAGTGGCGAAACTTTATAAGCTCAGGGACTGGCCAGTTCACCAGACATGGATTAACATTGCATATCTTAACTGTTCATCTGTTTGATCTATTTATCTCTCTACCGGTCTGTCACCTGATTATCTATCAGATTCAAATTTACGTATTCATGGTTTTTGCAGGGTCATATTTTCCTGCCCCCCTGCCGATTCAGCTTCACCAACAGCGAATACCTTCCAGGAACTGTGTAAACCTGGACCACACAAGGTTTTAAATGGAGATTTTCCATTGAAAGGCTGGAAATTTTCCTTTGAAATTCATGACTAGGATTAATCCAGCTCGATATTTTCTACAGTCTCCCTTCTAATAAGCCTGAAAATACTCCTAACTAACAGAACATGTTAATAGTCATCCAAGCTTTGTCATCTCTGTTGCATGCCTTTAACAAAGTGTCAGGCATAAGGTAGGGTATTCAAAATCATTTTATTAGGGATGCACCAAATATTCGGCCACCGAAAATTTTCGGCCGAAACCGAAAATGCATCTTTTAAAATTGTATTTTTAACGTGACCGAAACAGTGATGACGCAATCAACAAGCGCAGCCTGCACACAGACTGGTTTAGAGTTTCTAAAGCCGCTTTCAGACTGCATTTCTAAAGCCGCTTTCAGACAGAACGCTTGCGCTTCCTCTCAAAAAACAGTGAGTTGCGCTCAACGCGCCGCAATTGCTGCGTTCGGTCTGAAAGCAGCTTAAGAAAGACACGGAAAGCTGTTGGAAAAGCGTGGAATGCAGAAATTTCTAGAGGGGGTGCATCCACAAAGACTTTCTCAACGTCGGGATTAAAAATCAAAACATCCGGATCGAGCACAGAGGAGGCAAGACCCTTTGAGCACACCCACATCCAGTGATTACAGTTAATAAATGGGCTATGTCAGTCTTTGTTTTGATACATTATTTTGTTATAGGCCTACAGAGAATGTTGTTATATCTTTCAACAGTTTTTAAAGCACTTATTCTGAATGCACTTTTTCATGCACTTCTTTCAGAATATTAAAATGCACTTGAATTCACTAGTTTTATGAGAGAAGATATTTAATTGTATAATATTTCAGCTATTTTGCTTTTAGGCTATTAATGAGTGGGGCAAAGTAAAATATTTTATTTAATATTTTATTTTATATTGTGCATTGTTTGAATGCTAAATAACTATTTCATAGTTTTGTAACAAATTTATTCTTTTAATAATTTAATAATAATTTCTCTTGGTTTTCGGTTTCGTTTCAAAAAATAATTTTGGTGCATCCCTAATTTTTATCTAAAAACTGTCTTTGAGGGAGCATTTAGAACAATTAAATGCCTCGGACCTCTTTGAACAATTTTTGCTCTGTTTCCCAAATCAAACGATTCTGAATGACCTTTTAGCCATTTAATTATACAAAACATCATTGGAATTTCCCATTGGTTTCAAATCTATTTCAAACAATCTTTAGAAATGTGTTGTGTTTTGTCTTTATAGTACTGTATAAGGTTTTCTTTTGGACAGTTTCATGGTAGAATTTGATAGAAAATCCACAAAGCCCTGCTATAGGGAAACAAAAATTATTTTTAATTTTATTTTGAATTCGAATTGCTAAGCAATTTAGCACTGGCGCTGCAAGGCTGACAAACAAGCATGCACCATATCTAAAGAACAGGAGTACATGTATGAATTTGACCCTGATAAATGGATTTTGTTTTGTGTTCCATACATGCAGTAATGCCTAATGTCCTTTTGTCCAGCCAAAAGGAACAGATCCATTAATGTCAGTTAGGAAGCTAGGAAATGGAAGGCGAACTTAACAATAATAAATAAGACATGTTCAACTGCATACAATGAAGGCAAAATGTGTGAAACTTAAAGATTGTAAACACTCAGCCATTATCTTATCATTGCTTATTGTTACCAGATCACAGATGCTTACTGGCTTCTCAATCATGCTACACTTACACTATATGGATAAAAGTATTGGGACGCCTGACCATTACACCAACAGGGACTTTAATGACATTGCATTCACATACATAGACTTTAATATGGAGTTGGTCCCCCCTTTGCAGCTATAACAGCTTCCACTCTTCTTCAAAGGCTTTCCTCAAGAGTTTGTGAGGGAATTTGTGCCCATTCATTCTGTAGAGCATTTATGTCAGACACTGATGTTGGACAAGAAGGCCTGGCTCACAATCTTCATTCCAGTTCATCCCAAGGTGCTGGATGGGGTTGAGGTCAGGGCTCTGTGAGGGCCAGTCAAGTTCTTCCAACTCATCCGACCATGTCTGCATGGAGCCTGCTTTGTGCACTGGGCCACAGTCATGCTGGAATAGAAAAGGACCTTCCCCAAACTGTCCAAAGTTGGAAGCATGGCATTATCCAAAATACCTTGGTATGCTGAAGCATTAAGATTGTCCTTCACTGGATGTAAGAGGCCACCTGAATTCAATAATGAAGTAGTGTGTCCCAATATCTTTGCCCATATAGTGTATTTTGCTCCTCAGGTCCTTAGAAGGTGCATACCACCTTTAATGAGTCTTAAGTTTTATTTGTTTTTTTCAATAATAAGAAAACCCGTACAGTTTTCACACAAAAATATACGGCTGAGCAGTCTCATGTTGAGAACATTAATATTTATTAACATCTTACTACATAAAAATAACATTCACATAAAAAACATGTAGACGAGTGGTTAGATCTCAGTCTTGGTGGCTGTTCTGTGCTGTTCCGGCCACCAGATGGCGCCATTTAACATGAATTAGATTTAACACTTACTCGATTAATTGTTAAATCTAATTGTCTGGTTTAAATTGTTTTGCGACAACCTTTAATTTAGGTCATGTTTGATCTTTTTTCACCATTTTTGATTTAGTGACTACATTTTTTGAATGTTTTTTGAATTTTCAGCCTTTTTAAAATTATGTCAGATCTATAAGGATGTGTTGTGGTGGTGTAGCTTGGCCATGCCCAAATAAGGAGCACCGTTTCTAAGATGTTTTTCTCTATGGGAATATGATTGGTACATACTAACAGACACTAAAGCCCACTGAACAGACATCATTAGGCTGGAAACTGCACCAAAATACCCCACACGAACCAGCAAGCGTTAAATGTGGTAATGGCGCACTTTTGTCCGTATTAGCCCTCAGTTTCAGTAGCTGCTGTCATGCTGTGTAGCAGTACGCTAACTTTGTGACAGTGTACAGTGGTTGTGTCCAATGGTGTCTGAATAGGCAGATTAACTGAGCTTTCTTAGGGACGACCAGCCAGAGGGATGCACACTATATGGACAGAAGTACTGGGACACCTGACCATCCAGCCATGTCTTCATGGACCTTGCTTTGTGCACTTGGACACAGTCATGCTGGAATAGAAAAGGTTCTTCCCCAAATTGTGGCTACAAAGTTGGAAGCATTGCGTTATTCAAAATGTTTTGGTATGCTGAAGCATTAAGATTATCCCAAATCCTGAAAAACATTTGTCCAAATACATTTGTCCATATAGTGTATCTGGTCGTGTTTATGTGTATTTTAATATTCTCGTTACCGCGTAAATAAGTGCATTATGAGAAATTTGGGATGACATGGAACATACGCTTTATCTTTGAGAATCTCGACCCCATGTAGAAAAACGGGTTAGACCCGGAGGTCCTAATTTGGGCATGTCACTGACGTCAGAATCACGCCTCATTTAATGCATTAAAACAACTATTAATTATTTAACTTCATTGGCGTTTAAAAATATCAGAAAACCCCTCTTTATTATCACTTTCCTGTCCTCAGTGGGTGTACAGGTGAAACGAAAAAACACACTACTGCTGTAAACACACCTCTCACACACACACATACACACACACACACACTTTTAGCAGCTCGTCCCCACTTATTTCAGTCCACAGGTGTGTCCCACTGTCCCACACTAAGTGTGACTCTTTTACATTCGTCCCAAAAAAAGACTCCAATATACAAATCTGTATAAAAATATAATCTCGCGGGAGTGTGAGTGTGTTATTTATAGAGTCAGGATGTGTCCTTTCACGCGTTTCCACGGCAATAAAATGATTTAAACAAAAAAAGACAAAAGAATGAAAAGGAAAAATGGCTAAATAAATAAAAATATATATAAACAAAATTCTTCTGCTGCTAAATAAATTACGGAACGAAAATGAGTTACGGCTTCTCATTAATAGAAGGGGGGGGTCACGTGATTGTGTCTCTGTCTCAGCTCATGTGGGTCTCCGTGTCCGCGAGCCCCAGCGGGTGGAACGAATCTGTGTGCAGGAACCACAGGCCCACCCGCAGGAGCGCACGTGCGTACCAGTGCACCCCCCCGTCCTCAGTGTCTGTGGACGTCACAGTGTTGTTGTTGGAGCCTGTGGGCTGCATCATCCATGCCACGAGCGCGTGGCCCAGTCTGACGGGCGCGAGCGCCCAGTGCGCCCACCGGTGCTGCTCCACGGCCGCGTAGCATGAGGCGAGCACGCGGTCCACCACCAGCGTGCCATGGGCCGTCACTGGCGCATATGCGCCCTCACGCTCCAACTCCACGGCACCCACACGGGTGACGCGCGCGCTCTTCAGCCTCCCGTCGTCCCACGTCGTCTCCTCCGATACGAACACGTGGTGCCCGGGCCGCACCGCGCTCGCGAACCTCGCGTCTGTGGCGCTCCCGTTGTGCACGAACACGAGGTGCGCGGCGGTGAGCGTGAGGCGCCTCGCGGGCTCCGCAGTCTCGATGACGATGAAGCGCCTCCGCGTGCGCGACCCTTGGTCCATAAACATGATGAAGTCGCTGAACACCGCGCGCCCCTGATCATCCGCAGCCAGCACGCGGTCTCCCACGCGAAGATCGCGCACCAGCTTCGTCCCGCCGTCCTCCGTCTGCACCGTTGCGGAGCCCGGGAAACACCCTCCAGACTTCACGGCCACCGAGTTTTCTGGTTGATAGACAGACATGAACTAGATTATAAATCAAGTCAAGTAGCTTTCAACTCATTAAAGCCATAAACACGCAATCATGGTACAACGCAACAACAAAGACAGATCCACAAAGAACAAAAATAACACAAGACTACATGGATAACCATGAACCAACAGACCAGATTATAAATTAGTAAAGTAGGCTAATTAAAGCCATAAACAGTACACAGTGGAACCAAACAACGTTCCTCCAGGACCATGCTGCAACAGAAGAACAAAAACACCACCACATGACTATATACACTAAAAAGACAAAAGTATTGGGACACACCTTTTAATTCAGGGTTTGGGCTAGGCCCCTTACTTCCAGTGAAGGGCGATATTAATGCTTCAGCATACGAAGACATTTTGGACAACCCCATGCTTTCACAGTGTTTGGGGAAAAGCCCTTCTCTATTCCAACATGACTGTGCCCCAGTGCACAAAGCAAGATCCATAAAGACATGCATGAATTCAGTGTGGAAGAAGAGAGTCCTGAGCTCAACCCCATCCAGCGCTTTTGGGATGAACTGGAACGGAGACTGTGAGCCAGGCCTTCCCATCTAACATCAGTGTGTGACCTCATAAATGCTCTACAGCAGTGATCGTCAACTGGCGGCCCGCCGGCCACATCCGGCCAGAGCTTTCCATCTGGCCCCCGATGGAAAATGAATGGACGTCTATGGAGCTAGACGGCTAAATTCTGCACTCGCCTGCGGAAGTGTTCTGAGAGTAGGAGTTCTCCTTATATTACAATTTCTCTGATATTACTGAACCAGGAATAGCCTAGTGAGGAGGGAAAAGTATGTTACTACTTTTTTTTGTAATCAAATGAAACAAGCCTTCAATCTGTCAGTAATCCGCTGGTCACGGCGCGCGCACTTCCGGGTTCACTAAGTGCAGCGCGCGCGTATGAAAATGACTTTCAACTGAACCGAGGTAAGACTGATACGTGTGTATATAAGGAAGCCGAAACGGATGCTTCGGCGCAAATCGTTCAAACTACGCATGTGACACTAACTACGCATGCCTCACTAATAAGAAACCTAAAACATCGCAGTCGTCCCCTAGTGGCTTGCTGCAGTACAGGTAGTATGAGTCTGTTAACATTGACAAAGGCTAAAAAATAACAGAAATTTGGACGGAAAATTAATATATCAAATAATATATTACTTAATATTAATTTTTTTCTCTGCCGAGAAAAACTCTGGCCCTCGGACAAATGTAGTTGACGACCCCTGCTCTACTGAATGAATGGCTGAGCACAAATTCCCACAGAAACTCCGAAAGCCCCTGTTGGTGTAATGGTCAGGCGTCCCAATACCTTTGTCCATATGGTGTACAAGCAAATAGGACAAAATGCACAGTGCAAAGAGAGCAAGGAAGAGTGCAAGAAAAAACAAAGAGCAACAAGACAACAGGACAAGACAACATGTAGTGCAGTAGACAGTTGAATAAATACAATATATGACAGTGCTGGACCCTTGGAATCATCCTAACCCTCCACTATGCCCCTATATGTCACTAAATATCCCAAACTATTCAGACATCAATTTCTTTCACCTTAAGGATCCCCACTGCTGACACAACTGTTCACTTATATGACGGGCTCTCCCTCAAGGACTGACCATCTAACATCACTACCTATTTTATTCTAGACTTATGCTTCATTTGGTTCTGGGAAACTAATCCATAGTGGACCTTAACCCTAGTCTTGGACTAAATTCATCAACCAATAAAATCCCCTAATTTTAGGCTTAATCTGGATCTGGAAAAAGACAAACAAAATGTTCCCAATTGTCCAGATTAAGCCAAAACCTAGACTAATAAAGGTTAGATAGATGGAGCATGACAAAGCCGATTTGTTTTAATAGATTAACACAAATGCATATTGGTGTGTTGTCTTGAAAAACACAATAGTGTGAACACTCATTAAAAGTGAAACTAGAGTAATAAGCATTTCCTTTGCCAGATTGGAAATGGGGTTTAGTCCAAGACTGGTCTTAATGAACAGGGATAAATAGTGAATTGGCTATAGCCACTGGCTATGGACTGTAATTGAACCAAGTCTAGTAACCTGGCTGATAGAGGACATAATTAGAGTGTTCAGATTTAATCTAAATTAAAAATGAATCAATTTTTGTGTAATCCATCCAAAGCATTTGAACTCCAGGCCATAGTTTAGAAATTTTCAGTGGTGAACCATTACTGGCAATCCAGTGTACTCTAAGACTAGACTTGTGGACATGACTGGGGTGATCTGATTTAATCTAGATTAAATCTAGACTAGACAGTAATTAGATTACAGTAACTTCAAACCCTCAGATGACTTTTCTTGCCAATTGGGAAGTACCCAGTCAAAGTCTTCTGTTCAAAAGTTTGGAATCTTTCACTGCATTAATGACCTTTATTGCTTCATATCATTATTGTTACAAAAAATAACACTTTGAAATTTTTACATAATTTGACATTGACAGCTGCCATTTACATTATGTCAAAACGTCTTGGACCAACAGAAATGGTCCTGTAAAGCTTCTTTTTGGACAATAAAGGTTTTGCTCCAGTGGTGACAGTATATAGCATTTATAACAGCATTAAATCAAATGTGAATTTAAACAGAAACTATTCACCAGTATGTTTTAGATGTCATATGTCAACAGTAGAAGTAAATATAAGTAAAGTTATTAAAGTTATTAGAGTTATAAATTATTACAGCTTCATTCTTGATGATCTACAGTTTCCTCGGTCATTTTAAAATCTTTATAAATGTGTGTGTGTATGTATATATATATATTGAAGTATTCCTGTAATCGAACAAAAGTCAAGGTATTCTGGCTAAGCCTTAACTTTTAAAGAAAATGATTCAGCCCATCATAATTTATTTATGCATGACCATTTTCCAAGCTCTGTTTATCCTTGAGAATTCAACAGGCTTTTACTGTAACTATGTAAGACTGATACATGTAAATATTTTCTGATTGGCTGCCCTGTATTGCAGCTCATTCAAAAGGCAGCATAGAGTTGAAACACTCCTTAGAACTTCAGTATGACTGGGCGGGGTTAAACTGCTGTAGAGTGAAAAAAGAAATATATAAAGAAATGTGTTGGTTTTTATTAATGAGCTGTTTTTGCAGCTTTGTTTCCATACATGCTCTGTTTGGATGGGGGAAGGAACGTACATTATGCAACTTCAACAAAATTTACATTCCTCAAATCTCTACTTTCAGAAAAGTGATGATATCAACTCTTAAAAACATTGAAAGGCATTGCAATTGCAATATGTGTAACAATATAATCACAATGCTAATATTTTGGCTATACCATAGCCGCCCTATTGGTAACTGTAGTATGCACTGGAATTAAAGTCCTGAATTCTATGAATAAAGTGCAAAAATTTGAGATAAATCTAGGGCTCATATCTTTGAAAATCAGCATGGACTCTATTAATCCCTAGTTCATATGGCCCATGTGAATTTAGCTGCATAAACCATTTCAAATGAATTGTTTTTGTGGTGTCACAAAAACTGGGTCATTTACATCTATCCACCAATGTAGCCTAAAGCGTTTCAGCTCCGCCCACTCATGCTGAAGTTATAACTAAACCACTTCAGGCTGAATAGGTGGACAGATGAATGCTTTTTGAATGCGGAACAGCTAATTGATACAGAGGTCACTTACATATATCAGTCTTAAGGGACAAGGTCTTATCTGTGAATGCAACTACACAATGTCACTTATGTGCAATTATGTCACTTATATGCAATAGTTCATGTGTGATAGTGTCATCATGTGCAGTATCGCTACTTAGTATAGAGAAAAACCCCAAGCCACCATTTTTGTTACTAGTAAATTACTTCAGCAGTAATTTTATTGATTTATTTATTGTATGCACCTCTCTTGCAGACGACAGCATTTTGTGTATATAGCACTGTGTATTTGGCTCTAAGCGTTTTCAGAGTATTTTCTTATCTTGACTTTATTTTCTCATCTTGAGCATATCTTGACTTTATATTATATTGTCTATTGTTCTGTGTTTCTGTGCAGTTGTAGTATAAGTAATTTTCTCCAGGATCAATAACGTTTTCTGATTGTGATCTGATTCAAACCAAATAAATATAATGCAAGACAAATATGGCTGTATGTCTGTATCAGGGTGTACCAGTAGAGGCGATATATCAGCCAGCTCTGAGTAAACGCAGTTGAAATGTAAATGCTGCACATTTTCGCCTGTTCTTAAACAGTTGCTAATTGAAAAGTGGAGGTGCATTGTCATTGTAATTGGGCCTCCAGACTGCTCTGACACTCAGTCCATTTATTTAGGTGCTTGTGTGTGTGTGTGTGTGTGTGTGTGTGTGTGTTTGCATGTAGGAGTTGCTGCACCTGAGCAAACACGCACTCACACAGCCCATGGTGCAAACGCACCTTACACACTGTTCAGCCACTCCTGCAAGAAAGCCCTGCATTTGCATTGTGGAGACCCAAGCAGTGTGTCAGATGTGTGTGTGGATTGAGACAGCTTTTCACACCCAAGATCCCTTAATCCTGGATGCAGCTGGATTAATAAAGCCAGTGCACAGTAGAATCCCCAGTGTTAAATTAAACACCTATAGTGTTGCATTAAAAACCCCACAGTCTTCTCTCAAGCTTCAGTACTTGTAGTCGGAAATAACAAAAAAAAAGGTTTACTTTTATGTGAATTACTCCTCACTGAATCAAGGGAAGATATTCTGTGTAAAGTGTAGATTCTACATTTTCAATTCCAACCACATTCCAGTCTGTAACGAAAAGAGGAGATTTTTTAATGAATTAAAAGTTACCGTGAGTTAAAATCTTTTACACATTTTTGTAATTTCACGACTTTGAAACGGAACGTAAATAACAGTCATTGCCGTCAAAGGAAAAAATAGTTTTTTTTTTCATTTTTTCATTATTTATTTTCCAATAAACTACTCTTTACAATTCAAATGACCTAAAATCAGATTACATTAACTTACTAAAACAATTTCTGATACTTTTTTTTTTTTTTTAGAGAAAATGCAGCAGTTCCTATCAGGGAAATTTTCCTTGAAAACTACATGAACAGCCAGTTTTGAAGTAGCTGCTTTTGCAATGTTGCAAAAACCAACACATTTATTTATATCCTATTCGGCCTACCACAGTTTAGCCCCACCCAACCATGCTGAAGTCATCATTCGTGTTTCAGCCCACACAGCTTCTTGAACGAAATACAGGATAGAGGTTATTTACATATGTCACTTTTAAATGTGAAGGGATAAAAAGAGGCTGGAAACATTACATATGACTGTTTTTGGCACATAAACAGAGACACGGCCCCTTTAAAGTTTAGAGTGTGGTTTGGTCGAGGCCCAGGTGAAGAAGAGTGTGAAACTCACCTGCTTTGACGGAGCAGTGTATGTGTGCTTTGGACTCGTAGTAAACCCAGTCGAACCCTGCCTCCACGGCCAGTCTGGACAACATGCCGTATTTGCTCTTGTCGCGGTCGGATGTGGTGATGTCCACGGCGCGGCCTTCATAGTGCAGAGACTCTTCCAGGTGATTCCCATCTTCATCCCATCCCTCCGTCACTCGCAGCTTCACACCCGGCCACTGATTCATCACTGAGATCGCCAAGGAGTTCAACTTATCCTTACAGCGCTGAGAGAGAGAGAGAGAGAGCGAGCGAGAGAGAGAGAGAGAGAGGGGGGGGATGGATGGATAGATAAATAGATAGGAGAGAGAAGAGCAAGGGAGAAGGAAAAATATTGGTAGAAAGATGGAGACAAATAGAACAAGAGATAGATTGATATATAGAAGATGGAGAAATATTGGAATATAGATATAAGTAGAAATGAGGAGAACAAGAGAGTCAAGTCAAGAGCAAAAGAAAGAAGGAGATAAACAAAACAAGAGACAGACAGAGATAGACAGGTGTAAAAGGGACAGAGAGCGAAACAGATATGGGGGATAAGGAAAGTGAAAATGAGATTCTCAGTCAAACACACTTTCACAGCGGCACTTTCCTACAGCCTGAACTGCTCAGATAAGGCTTTTCCCTGCTCCTACACATGAAGTGTGTAATGATGCATCAGGTGTGTTAGAGCAGAAACACATCTGAAATGTCCTCTATACACTCCTCGGTAACTTAACCCCTGTCTTCCCTGTAAACTGGGGTACCCTGGTACTGGTATACTGGTCACATGTGTTCTATCACTGCCCTGATCAATGAACCAGGACAGTTCACTGGAGCTGAAAGTCCAAGTGGGCACAAACAGCCCCTATACAGCAGAACCTCAGTTACTTCAGCACTGTTATTCTGCCATTATTCCATAGAAAACAGCACACACCTGTTATGGTCTACTTAAAGTACACAATTTTGTCCAAAGCAAGAGATGCAATAGTGCTAATATATAGTGCTGGCACACACCAGTTATAGTGCACTTCAAGAAATACGATATTGTGTGTGTGTATATACATATATAATACGATATTGTGTGTGTATATATATATATATATATATATATATATATACAATTTAGTCCAATAAAAGATATGCAATAGGAATAGATGATCTGTCTAGTCCTTCCATGATAAGTCTAGAACCTCCCCACCACCACCACAACCACCAAATTACTTCCATTAAAGAAGCCGAGTGAAACATCTCCAGTATAATTGGAGAATCAGTGGCGTAATGGCCAATAATAGAGGCGCAGCATTAGCAGCGCTGATCTCTCCTGACGCAGATTAGTGGGGTCAGCAGACGGGCTGCACTCAACAGAGCGCAAAAACTGGGCACACGCGCAAAAGAGCGGCAGCATCCAAGAAACACACACAAAGAGGAGCGAGTGTACTAGGCTGGAGAGAAGCGTTTGTGTAAACTTGAGAAGTAAACATAATGTGGTCCTTTATATACACCACAGTACACAGTGTGAACAATGTGGAATTCTTTCTCTGCATTTAACCCATTCACAAAGTGATGCTGTGGGGTACCACCAACAGGGGGGCGCTCAGGGAGCAGTGTGTGGAGATGGTACCTTGCTCCAGGGTAGCTCCCTATCCACCACACCACCAGCTCCTTAACCCCCAGACCACCAGCAGCCTAACCACCACACCACCAGCTCCCTAAGACCAGACCACCAGCTCCATATCCACCAGACCACCAGTTCCCTAACCAACAGAAGCCCAGCTTCCTAACCACCAAACAACCAGCTCCCTAGCCACCACACCACCAGCTCCCTAATCACCACACCACCAGCTCCCTAACTCCCCAGACCACAAGCTCCCTAACCACCAGACTACCAGCTCCATGGGCACTGGAACCATAACGTCATCCCCACTTTTAAAAATCATTTGTTTTGCCCCCCCAAATATACACGCAGTGATTTGTATGAGGGAAACACATGAGACCCGCTGTTCCAGACCCCCCACGAGTCCCCCCACACACATTAAAAATGCTTCCAAAGCCCCCTAACCAGACCACAAGCTCCCTAACCCCCAGACCACCAGCTTCCTAACCCCCAGACCACCAGCTTCCTAACACCCAGACCACCAGCACCCTAGCCACCAGACCACCAGCACCCTAGCCACCAGACCACCAGCTCCCTAACTCCCAGACCACAAGCCTCCTAACCACCAGACCACGAGCTCCCTAACCCCCATACCACCAGCTTCCTAACCACCAGACCACCAGTTCCCTAACACCCAGGACACCAACACCATATCCACCAGGGCACCAGCTCCTTGACTAGCAGGCCACCAGCTCCCTATTCACCAGACCACCAGCTGTCCCAAAGACACATAAGCGTCTTTGGGTATAAAAGGTCAATGCTGGTATGAGAGATCCAGTGGAGTTAATATAAAACAGGTTCTAGGAGGACTGTTCCAGTTCCAAACTTCCACGCTGCGCGCGTGCGTTCTCTGCTGCGCCTGTGCGCGCGCCGTACCTGAGTCATGAGCCGGTCCGCGTTGGTGTTCTCCTCATCCTTGAAGATGATGTCTGGGTTGTAGTTGGGCGTGAGCTCCTTGAAGCGCTCCGAGTTGCGCGTGATCTTGCCCTCATACTTGCCGCTCGCGCCCAGGGTCTTCTCGGCCACGTTGGGAATGAACTGCTTGTATGCGAGCGGAGTGAGCTTTTTGGGGTGCCTGCGCTTCCCATAGCCCCTTCCGGGACCACACGCGTGACCACAGCACGCGAGACAGACGCAGAGGAGAGATGCGAGCACGAGCCTCCGCCTCAGCAGCATTGCGTTGGAAAAACCTCAGGGGTCCAAGAACCAACACTCCTCTTTTCTCAGATCTCCTCTTTCCTCTTTCTTCTGTTGCTCTTCCTTTCTCTCCTCTCCTCCACTGTCCAGTGAAGGTGCTGCAGAGGCAGGTGCAGTGTGGACCCCTCTCTCCTGCAGCCCCTGGCAGAGCTCTGGAGTTCGAGTTCAGGCTGGCAGGCTGAGACCCGTATGAGCTCAGGCAGACTTTAACTCTGTACATTACACACTACAGCCGCGAGCCAAGGCAGGGGGAGCAGCTCATTGGCCCAGAGGAGCAGAGCTGCTGTGATGTTGTTCCACCTCGATCTACATCTTCCTGAGGTCTACCTGCCCAGTCATTATCAAGACCTGATGCTGTATACAGTCTCATCTTGATAATGACGATAGAACTTAGATAGAACTGAAGGTAAATGGTGAACTGATATACCTATAAGTGTGTGTGTGTGTGTGTGTGTGTGTGTGTGTGTGTGTATATATACACACACACACACACACACACACACACACAAACACACACCTATATATCTATATGTAAATGTATATGTATGTATACACACACAAAATATACATATACACAAGCAAATAAAGTGGGAAAAAATGACAAAAAAACCACATGATCTGTTGTGGCAGTGACTATACATGCTAAATGTTTTCTAAGAGAAAGGAAGTTAAACATATGCTCTCACATTTTTCTGCATGTTTTAGTGCTCAGTTTCAGTTTTGTTTTTTAAAAAAATATTTTGGGGAAAAAAATAAAAACATATCAAATGTGCCAAAACTTTTGCCCAAAACAGAAAAAAACAGTAATTAAAATGCATATACATTCCAATAATATGCAAATGGCCTTCCATGGTCAAATAATATTTTGTTGATTGTCGATTGTAATAATACTTACAATGTCCATATGAAGGCTGTAGCCTAAACGGTTTACACTTTTGAGCACCCTCCTTCGTTCTGTATGATTTTGCTGCGTTTGAATAAGCAAGTTTAAAAATGTAAGACACTTAACAGCAAGTTTTCCTGGCAGTCTTTCTAAAATAATGCGAGGGCACTTGAACGTCAGCAAATCCTTCCAGCAACAGAAACGTGGCTTAAAGGATTAGTTCACCTAAAACACTAATTTGGCTGAAAATGAAGGCTAGCTGGGTGGAAGAAGGGAGCAGTATGCAAAAGGAATCTCACTAACTGATATCCAGTGTTTGCTTTATTGTGGATAATAACTGATTTAAGGAAGATCATCAGGAACTTTGGGTTTCCTGTTTGGTCCTAGTTGTCCAGCATCTCTCAAGCAACCTGGTGCCTTTGGTGTAGGAGTGTAAATCTCTGAACTTTGATTTGATTGGGATTCCTGAGGACACTATTCATCATGAACGCTCAGTTTGATTTGATTTCAATCTCAGATGGTCTATAAAGATGAAAAAAAATGGATCCTGGGTCGGCTCTGTTCTGTATTTAGCTGAGTCAGTCTTTGGGTCTTTAATTTCTTTGGAAAGATGGTTTTACTATGAATCACTCAAAGCTTAGGATGACAGGATGCCTCCACAGTAGTTACTAAACGAGCTCACCTTTGTGGTGGTGAAAACAATTGTGTTAGGTTCTTTTATATTCTCTCTTTTTGACGAACATAGTGTGGTCTCGTCTTTGTCCTTCCTGTCACGCTCCTTAGAATCCTTCTCCCTCCCGTCGGGTCCCATCACCCGAAAAGAATGAATTCCAAAATCACAACACTTGCCTTGTGTAGACTTGCCGTGGTTCGGCAACACCGGCATGTAAGTGAGCAAAGCATCACCCTTGCGCCACTTTTTAGGGGGATGACGTTCAGAAGGCCTGCTCTTACCATACAAACCTAATTTTCCAGAGACATCGAACTGTCAGATGTGTCAGGTTTTTATCCCACGAAACTGGAGCACACATTAGTAATTAATTCCGAGACCAAGACGAAGTGGTATCAGGTGATATCCTCCTTGTTTGGATTGAAAACCTGGAGCAGACGTTTTTTGGAGAAGATTGGACACCCCTGATATAAAACCTAATTTGACATCCCATTATTTTTGTAGATAACATATCACTCATACATTGGGAAAGTATGCAGTAATATAAATGATAAATAACATTTTATACTCCCTATCCCCTCCATAAAATGCAATTTTGCACTGTTGATGAGATTCCTCAGCATTAAATTAGAAAAGTTTTCAGAGTGTGATTTCATTTAATTTTTGCATTGGAATTTGGATTAGATTATTTGATTGGATTATACTGATGGAAAAAAAACTGCGGAGTCTCTTTCCATTCCACTGAAGGAATCGTTGCTAGGAGGCATTTCAAATATTTAGAACTAACTTTTAATATTATTTGTGGTATGGGTCAGATGATCAAGATGTTCCTAATTCTTGATGAGGTGTTTGGATAAAAGTGCTGTGATTGTATTATCGATTAGGTTTTAGTTATACAGTCTTATATGGTCTTGTGGTTTAATTCTTCTAACCATTTGAAGTGGATTTCAGTTGACTGACAGCTGTCAGTACTGTGTGAGCTCAGTGCTGCAGAAGGGAACTCGCACATGCTTGCCAGAAAACTGAGGCTAATGTCAGCAAAGTCTATAGTGCTGTGTATTGAAATCCCGTCACAGCTGCTATGTAATGAGAAGAAGTTTATGGTAGTGTGTGAAATGCCTTATTTTCATGAGAAACAAGAAATGGAGAATGGTTTAACATGACATGACAATTTCTATCATTGCAAAACATTCAAAAGAGCATTTCCATATTATATAGTGTTACTAATCAACAAGTGTGTTACCATTATTGATGTGAGTGACAACTTTAAGATGCAATAAGTAGATGCCTTTTCTTTTCAACACCCAGCAAAGTTTAAGGTCAGTGTTATAGATTTTGTCAACTATTGTGTCTTCGTGTAGTTTAAGCAAATCTCATGTAAAATTGGAGAATGATACTGTGTTACTGTGGAGCAGCCATGTTGATTTGACATTATAAACTGAATTCTGGGTTGAAAACACAACTCAGAATTTCCCAGCTCTAGTCAAGTATAGCTTAATTCCAAGCCAAGAAGTCAAATGTACCCATATTAGCCCGACAGTGGTGCAGTGGTCAGCACTGTTGCCTCACACCATCAGGGTTGGGGGTCCGGGTCCTAGGAGAGGAATTAATTGAAGTGTGAGCCCTTGCAAGTTAGGTTAGACGGTTGTTAGCGCTGTTAGCATTTGGCATTCCTATTAGATGATGAGACGAGCTTCGCTTTTAGAGATAGAGCCTTGGCGAAAGGGAAAGGAAAAAGTCCAATTTGTGAGATGAAACCTGCGCCGTGTTTGATTGGGCAGCTCTGGCAGACAGTCTTTTACCTCGTGCGCCTTGCTCTCTGGGGACGCAGCTCCGTCAATCCACCGAGCGAGACACATACTAATTTTAGTGAGCACACACAAGAAGGTCAAGATCCTATTAAAAGTGAAGATTGAATTCCCAGCTCATATAAAAAAAGAGAGAGACGGCTGCTTTGGACTGTTAGCTTTGTATTTTAAAGGATTTCTGTAATGATTTCCTCTCAGCACCATTTCTCCTGGCTAGCCTGCCTGCCTGACTAATGTACATGACATTTTGTGCGAACATGGCGCTCCTGCTGATAAACAACTTTTTCCTCCAGAAGAGTGTTCCTTAAGTAAGGAGTAGTAGCTTTTAGTGTGAAAAGATTGAAAGCAGTGATGGATGATGGCCTCGTATATATCTTTTTTTGCTCCCAACTTTATACTGTATCGACTTTATGTTCTCTTTCAATTCTAAAAGGTTATGAAATGACCTAGCTAAAATGCTGCTTCAGTCAAGAAACAAATTTACACTCATTTTCTCTCACTTTGACTGGAGCCAACACTTGCTAAGATCGGACAAGGTGTGTTTGGGGTCCAGAGTTTCTTCTTTTGTTTAACAAGCGAAGGTATTTAGCAAAAAAGTAACAAATTTAACATTTAGCATCTATTAGGATCATGCAAACTGCATGACACAGATTCAAAATGCTGCTGCCAGAGTTCTAACCAAAACCAAGAAGAGAGCACATTTCTCCAGTTCTCAGGTCTCTGTACTGGCTTTTAGTTCGGTACAGAATTGATTTCAATGCATTACTCATTGTATACAAGTGACAGTGGTTTGAGCCTTAAATATATCTCTGATCGGTTAGAAGTTTGTGATCCTGCTTGGTCTCTTAGATCTGCAGGAGCTGGTCCGGTAGCAGTGAAAAGAGCTGAAACTAAACATGGTGAAATGGCGTTTAGTCATAATGCTGTCTAACCAACTGACCATCAATTTCAGATCTGCACCAACTGTAGCTTTAAAAAACTGTTAAAAACCTTACATTTCTCCTCTGCCATCTTTTAAAGATCTGCACTTCTATTGCACTTTCGATTTTCTTTTATCAATTTTCTATGTAGTCTTTCATTTCGTCCTCTGTTTTATTCTGTTTAATTTTTTTTCTATTTTAGTGGTCAAACACACTGAATCACCTTTTGTTTATGATAACGTGCTATACATATAAACTTGACTTGAGACACAAAGTGAAATTTGTGGAGTTGGTTAGTAATCTCAAATAAACCTGATTTTAAGATTTTGCATAGGAAGGGCACAGGCTTTCTCAGTGTTAATGAATTCACAAGTCCTCCTGTTTTTGTTTTCTCACCAAAGCCTTGTCTTCAAGTGAATTTAGACAAAGCAAACTTGCCTCAGCTGATACACTGCATGGCAGCAGCACATGGACAAGCATACGTCTAAGCTAATGCAACAACTGCACTTCCCCTGGTCTAACACTTCTGATTTAGATCTTGAAAGACTTGATAACTAAAGCGTTAGGTGCTTATAAAAAAGACTAAACCATGTAAACCATGCAGTATTGCGGTTCTTTTGGAATAAAGGTGCGAAAGAGGTACAGTGGCATAGACTCACATGTAATCATCGAGCTGCCATTATTGCTAATGAGCACTATCAAGCCAATAACCCCCACTAAATCACACATACACAGGGAGATGAAAGAGATAAAATATGCAAATAACTAAAAGTATAGCTTTTTTTCTTTGTTGATGTCATATAAAAGATTCAAGGTCACAGATGACGTCCAATTTCAAAGAGTTGGAACAGAAGCAGAAGGTATAAATCTGTAGCCATGGCAACATATATTGGTGACCAAAGTTATCAAGGCCAGCTGAGCTGTGAGCTTCCTGAATGAAATGGTACGGTTTATTCAAATGTATACAACTTTCTCCAGATGCAGCTGATCAGCCAAAAAATGTCTGAATTTTGTTCCATTAGTTTAGAACTGAAGTGCCTTACTTCCAGTGAAGGGCGATCTTAATACTTCAGCATAGCAAGACATTTTGGACAATGCCATGCTTCCAACTTTGTGGACACAGTTTAGGGAAGAACCTTTTCTATTCCAGCATGACTGTGCCCCAGTGCACAAAGCAAGGCCCATAAAGACATGGCTGGATGAGTTCTGTGTGGAAGAACTTGACTGGCCCGCACAGAGACCTGACCTCAACCTCATCCAACACCTTTAGGATGAACTGGAACAGAGATTGCAAGCTAGACCTAGAAATAACTAAGCAGATGACTTAGTTCAACAACATCAGTGCCTGACTTCGTAAATGCTCCACAGAATAAATGGGCACAAATTCCCACAGAAACACAAAAATATTGTGGAAAGCCTTCCAAGAAGAGTGAAAGCTGTAGCAGCTGCATAGGGGGGAACAACTCCATATTAAAGTCTATGTGTTTGAATGCAATGTCATATGGTCATTATGCCCACATAGTGCATAGTGCATAGTGACTAATGGGGCAAAGAAACACTTGAAGTTAGTTGTCACCCAGATTGTTTTCATAGCTGCTAAACTTATCTCGACCCTCTGAAACTGCATTCAAGTCTTCATTAAGTTGGCACAGACTGGTTGATGTGGTTTAGCACACCTTCTCCTGAGGTGATGTGAAAACAGACCATGTTGCCCTTCAGTTTTATAGCTCACGGTAAGCAATAAACCTAAACCACATTAATAAGCCTGTGCCACCTTAATAGAGAGCCGAATGTGGTTGTGGTATTTGTGAAAAAAGATTTAGGTGACTGTTGACTTCTACTATTTGTTAGCCTTGCATCTCCAGCTGCAAACTAACAGAGAATTTGGACTCCAAACATAATTTACCTGATCAGCTGTATCAAGTAAAACTGTGTTTGTTGTTTTCCCCAATTAACTTTTTTTTTTTAAGAGAGAAATAAAACAACGACAATTAGTTATTGCCCACATGCTTTGCTACACGCTTAATAAAAGGCTCCTAAATGGTTTTAGGCTTGGATGTGTTGTTCTATAAGAAAAAAGTTTATTGGACATTGTGAACTACTTTCTCATGAAGGTTCTGTAACCTTTAGAAAAGGTTGTTTCCCCTAGTACATCTCATTTGCATAAAATGTTCTTTGAAGAACCATCCATTGACAGGTACTTGATAGAACTCAAAGTGATTCTTCAATGGCGTTGCTAAGAGTAATTCTCAGTTTTGCTTCCAGTGCTTATAGAACTTGGAATATTATGATATTGATGCACATTGTAGTTTTTTGTTTTTTTCTTTGGTAAATTATTTTTGTCATAGATTCCATTATCTCACTGGCTATAAAGTATCTGGACTATTGTATTTACACTGTTGGTCTAGGGGAAGACCTACAGTGTAGCTATGCAATTAGTGTTTCAACCCAAACACACATGCTGGGCAGGCATGCAGTTTCAGGGCCGTGCTGTAACAGTAGTCCAGTGATGGGCCTGAGGGGTTATCTGAAGGACTCTCTTATACTGTCAGGTTTTAGGCTTTGTGGTCAGATTCCATACAGGAAAGACTGACTATATTCACAGGCTCATGTAACTCAGAGCTCTGCTTGGCTGCCATTAGTGGCTTTCGCAGACAAATTGTGTAAATCGGCCTCTAATTAGTCAGACAGCGAGTCCTCAACCTATGCTTTGAATGCTGATGTGATAAAACCTCAAGAAACGTGAAGCCTCTACATCATGAATGTTACCATTTTTCTGCTCAACAATGAACAGAGGCTTTGCTACCGCCTGACATACTGTTTCTCCTTTCCTGAAGTAATTGTCATGACCTTTAAGAAAATAAACTCAGCCAATGTGTCCTCCAAATCCAGCACAGCACTCTCTTTCACACGTTCTTGTCTTTCCTGCGTGTGAAGGGAAAAGGAAAGGTGTGCTTCCATGCTGTAGCTGGAGGAGTCCATTTAAAAAAGAGCTACCCAACAGCATTGGCTTTGCAAAGAAGGGCAGTGTAGCAACGATGCTAATTCCCTCTTCTCCTCCTTACTGTTAAAGGGAAAAGTGAATTCTAAGGGTGTTAAGAAGTTAATTTCTGAAAATATCTCATCATCCCCAGCATCAGCTTTGCTATGTAGTGCTTTAGATGCAAATTCCAGCTTCTGATTTTCATTTCTGTCTAAAAAAGAACAACTGCGATTTCTTAGCAATCTTACAGTTGAGGTATAGAAGAGCCTCTTTCTGAAAGAGTTTGCTTCACTCATCTTCTTTTCTAAGTAGTTCTAGCGCCGGCTTTCATAGTATACTATCAATGCATGAAATAAGAACAGAGAGAGAACATAACAACATGTTTGTTTCTGATGTGAAAAATAAATGAAAAGACATTCTTACAAAAAGTTTGGTCAAGTACAGAAACAAGTTAGATCTAATTCTAATATCCAGTGGTTTAGGGTTCCATTGTAATTACTTTCACATACCTGGTAGCTTTCATGCTAGGATCTGTGCATAGTTTTGTATGTCACTGCATAGTTTGGCTTAGCATGGATGCTAGTGTGAATGCACGGTAGCCTTGACTTTTATGGCATCCCGAGAATACACAAAAGCAGAGAAGAGACAGCGAGGTGTGGGAGTAGGTCCTTCAGTCCATTTCTGATGTGAACAGGAGTCTTTCCATCAGCGGCGCCTTTCATTGGCTCACAATGTCAGGCTGCGGCTTGGATCGAATGGTCTGTCGCTATGGTAACTGTTGTGGGCGAGCGGCGGGTAATTGCGCAAGGTGAGGTGAAGGAGTTTGCGAGGTGGCGGAGGCAGACTGGATCGATAAGGCCGGGGGTAATGAGGCCTTTCTGCCTGCTCTTGCTTCTTAGCTCCGCTCAGCTAACGCGCTGAGAACTTTGTCCTGGATCATTACAGGTGGCTCATAATTCCATGACTGGCAAGCATGACTGGATTTTTATTATATTTGCATTGATCTCAAAAAGCCATTTTGGTAGTAAATTAATGAATTATGGCTGAGATTTGATACCTTTCTGATGTTCCCTCCATAGTTTCAACATTGCAAAACTGGTAGAAATAACTAAGCAGATGACTTAATTCAACCTACACTCTATGAACAACATCAGTGCCTGACCTCATAAATGTTCTACAGAATGAATGGGCACAAATTCCCACATAAACACTCCAAAATCTTGTGGAAAGTCTTACAAAAAGAATGGAAGCTGAATGCAATGTCATCAAAGTCCCTGTTGGTGTAATGTTGTAATATCTCTTCTAAATGGGTATTGACCTCCTCATGGCTAGCGCGAACCATTGTGAAACAAAATCGCGCCACCCTGGCAGATTCACAGCCAACGCAGAAAAGCCACTGCCCTGTCCATACATTCAGCCCTGCATAATCCAAGCAAGCCTCACTGAATACATAAAGTGACCCTTCACTATGAAATGCAGTCATTAGTGTGATCTTAAATACTCTGAATGTTAGCTAAGGTAGCGGGCAAACAGCGGTTAGGCTTTCACCATTTTCCCTTTTGTTCCAAGGTGGCATTTGCTCTTATAGCGGGGTTTAATACTCTACCACCTTAATCATCGCCACCTCCTCACAATTTTAAGTGCTGAGACGACTGAATTTCTTTAGGACTGCAGTGGATAATGTCTTTTGGAGCGTGGATGTTTTCATTTTATGTGTTCTTTTATATTTAATTTCACCTTCATATGACATTAAAGCCAGTGTGTTACAAAGAAGGACTTTGACAGCCAGCTTGACTTGTTAATTCTGTGCATTTTTTTTCTCAGGTTTAATTGATGCTGTGGTTGTCCTCAATGTTTAATCAATATGCCATATCTCTCCTCTTGTGTCTCCAGATTAAAATTTCACTCCCCACTGCAAACTGTTTGCTTAGAGTGTTTATCCACATTGCATTGTTTCAGGTTGCTAAGCCACAATTGGTCAGTCGTGTTGCGAAGTAGGTTATCAAAGGCTGGGACTGTTGTTACAGGTTGTCTGAGCAATACAACTGAGCAATTACAGTTACAGGCCAGTTTATTGGAAGCACTTTTCTTCTTGCTAGAGACTGTAGCCCCCTGTTGCTATGTTAGTTATGCACTAGGTCTTCAATTATCTTCCATTTCTGACCCTAGAGACTCTCTTTGTTGGATATTTCTGTGTTTTTTTTTTCATACTCAAACTAGCATTGACAGAGACAGGTGTAAAAAAATGCCAACATCATCATAAACTCAGACCAGCACCACACAACCAGCCACAGTACCATCACATCAGTGTCACTGCTGTAATGGTGCAATGGTCCACCACACAGGTCAGTGATAGTGCTAAGACCCCACTGGTCCTTTGTCTTTTGGGTCAAGAGGGCTAGAGAAGTTTCTTCATGCTTCTTGACATACTTCTGCAGGTCATCCCTTTTGTTCAGCAGCAGCAGATACAATGCTTAAGAGACAAATAGAGACGTGACTCCACATTACTGAAATCTGGAAGGCGCCTGAAGTTAAAGTGACCAGACATCCCATGTTTCTGCTTTGGAATTTGAGATCTGAATGCTTTTAATCGCTGCAGTATTGTGCAAGATGTGAATTGTGCATGTAAACAGTGAAAGCTAAAATTGCATTCTACAAACTAATCATAGCCTGATATCTAAAAAGCCATTTATGTTTGTTTAATGAGCACTTAAAAGAAAAGTTTACATTTTAAACATGGCACAACATGGTACAACAAAATATTTTCTGGCATTTTTATTCTAATTCTCTTTACCATTATGGGTCAACATCTGTTTGTAAGAGAAAATGAGTTTGTTAACCATCAATTGCCTTTCCGTTAATGTTTTCCTTCTGCAGTTCTGCAAAACACGGACAAAGAAAACCCTCAGTGGCTGTCAATGTGTTGTGGTAATGAGATAAAATTGCAAAAAAAATGGTAAAATACGTTTTTTACAATGACTACAAAATATACTTCAGAAAAAAGAGAATGTGGTCACTTGAATGAGAAAATGATCAGGTTCACTTGAATGAGAAAATATCAGGTTTATTTTTAATAATTTAACCTAAAGACTGTTTTGTTCAGATGTCATAAAACTGTCACTCCAGTCATTTGAATTTTTTCATGATGTTTAAAAACATATACTTTATGTCCAATGGTTTGCCTATGATAAAGAACATCTAACATGATATCCTTTTTTTAACTTAAAAAAAACAAATTCACTTGAGGGTGTGTAATTGCAGATAACATCAAGGCTCTGAGCCCCAGCACTGGACTGTGGAGCAGCTGAACTACATTGTCTGAAGTAATAGTGTTCCTTCCAGTTCCTTTGGGCTTCCTTTAGCCTCCATAATAAATACTTTGGATTTTGGAAGAAACATTGGTTGGGCATATCTTTACAAACTTAATATTTATGTCAGCATTTAAAAAAAAAAAATTCAATAAAGCCAAAGTTTGTTGGAAGACCTCTTCTATTACAAACAAGGAAGTCAACTTCTAAACCTATGTTGTGAGGTTTGCTACGATGCATGTAGGCCAACATGCTTTTCCATGTTTGGTGAGGAAAATAGGCCAAAGATCTCCTGACCTCTCCAGATTAAAACATTGTTTTCACTCTAATTACAAGAAACAAGGAAAGCAGATTACAGCTACGGTCGGAATGCTAGAAATTCTCCTGTGTGAGGATAAAGCTGTTATGTTAAGCTGTTGTAGCCTGTCGCTTGTCCTTTTAAACATTGCCAAACTGTTTCAATATACTGGTCAGTGTTTGATGCTATTAAACACAAACAACCGCTGTTATTATCCAGATACAGGAATAAAGCAATTCAAAATGTTAATTAGCATTTCACATATCTTTTGTCTGATGCACCAAAATATAACCAAAGAAATACATGCTCCATCTCTCCTCTCCAACAAACCAGTTTTGACAAAGAGGGAAACAACAGAGTAAGTTAATGCTGTCAAGTCCATGCTTGGCTAATTCGAAAAGGAATGACTTAGGCATGCTTGACAGCTCGTATGCCAGCATTTGTGAATAGTTTTGTATGATTAAATTCTGTAGATAATAGAATTAATGAGCTGAGTGTGAAAGCAAATGCTGAGGTTGTATTTAATGCCAATGGCATGATGGCAGTCACCTGACTGCAGTGGCAGAACAACATAGAAATGACTTGTATGGATTTTATTACTATGTCTTTACTATATTCACTATATTTCAGCTGTTTCATTCTATGGTGGTAAAAAATAAAAGCTTTTAATTCCTCTTCTAAGGTCTGGTTGGCTAAGCTACGTTCAAAGCTATTGTGACCAAATGATTTCGGAATTCATTGGATGTGTATGACCACACACATCCAATGAATTCTGAAATCATTTGCAAAGTTATTAACAAGCATTATGTCACGTGGAAATCACAGCCTGCTCTTCCCTACCCTGACTGTTACCCATGTGGTGGAAATCTAGACTAAACACACCAAGGGTCAAATTAAATATTTTATTTTTAAGTTACATTACATCCATACAACATCCAATTGCCTGATTGAAGAATTGTATTGTATGATTATATCCATCTTCATATTGTACAGAAACACCAGGCCACTGATTAACACATTTAAATTATTTTTTTTCCCAATTATAACGAGTCAATTATTATAGTCAATTATTATTTGCATTTTCAGGATCATTTTCCCAAGATATAGAGGTCTTTTTTTTTAGAGATTTTCTCGAGATCTCTAGAAAACAACAGATATCATTATGAAATCTTGCAAAATCAAAGCATTTTCCTGAGAGGCAATCACACCTGACATATGGATGCCCTGGTTTATATCAATAAAACGTATTAATAATGGTGATGCAAGCACAGTGGATAATAACAGTACGTCTTCAGAATGTGGGCAGGTTGAGGTCTTATGTTGACAAGGTCAAAGATCTGTTGGTCTAGAACTATCACCTTCCACCTGCTCCACAGTTCTCTCACAATTCAAATTCTCCTGCAATCCTGGCGGTCTCCCACAGTCCTAGAACCATTTGTGGGCAGAGGCTATCTGAAAGTTCTCCCAGGTTCAAAGATCTTGTGTTTTTTACATTTGTTTCTAAGACCTAAAATAAATTTTTTACAGTTTTGTCCTGTATGGGCATTTGGGTGTTACACCATCTTTAAAAATGCCATTAGCGGTTATTATTAAAATTAAATGTTTTTTAAAATTACAATAACTCAGCATGACATCTGACACCTCGAACTTCTACACAAACCAGGGGAACTTCCATGTAAGGAGTTGTTTTGCTGTACAATTACAATTTACCATTTGTTTTGCATATGGCATGGAGCCGTGCTGCTTGCAGTCTAAGGGTTAATGAAGATGAAGAAAATTCAGCAGTATGTATCTGACACTCAAGTGCGTTCCATGTTCTGGCCAGGTTGACCATTCCCAACTCTAGAGATGGTGTGGCTAGGGGTATACTGCCTTGCTATCCATCTGTGACAGGTCTGCACTGTTAAGAAGCAGGATAGGTAGCAGCAACATTATCATGCGCAACCCAGGGCATTGCTAATCCATGCAAAATCTGATAAAGGAAACGTGGCCGATAAATGTGAATGGGTAAGTGAACTGCTCAGAATAAGGCTACCAACTGCACCAGCTATGTGCAAATGAACCCATGGCCTTATTGGACTCTGCCGTCTGTCTGGCAAGCCAGAGAGGGCAGTATATTGAATGAGGATCCACAAATCCAGGCTGCCTGTACCAAATTTGTTCTCTATCAGCTGAAAAACCTCTGGATTTATTCTACATTTTCCCAGTGAAATCTAATGAGAGAAATGTGCCCCCTGATTGTGGTGGGTAAGCAGACTACTCAGAGTGAGGCTACTTTCAGATTTATCCAATTTAGCAGGTGAATAACATGGAGAACGAGAGGGATGCCAGTGACCTTGTACCCCTTAAATGATTGTGAAATACCGTAGATCATCCAAAACCCAAACATGATTGCTTTGTAAGGATGATGTGAAGCATTTCAAGGCGGTATTACTGCCCTTAACTTTCAGTTCATTCAACGCTTGTGGGGAGCATCCATGGTGATCAGTTCCACATGAACCCAAATTAGGATTTGGCTCAGCCTTTGTCATTATTCTGAGGACAAATAGGGGAATTACAACCTCTCTGGTAATTAAAATCTAGCCATGGTAACCCCTAATTATTCATTTTGACAGTAATTTTTGGTTAAAAAATGACAGAAATATTGTTTTTACTGATATTATAACTGATACTATATTCCCCATTAAACTCTACTTAATTAAAATGAACTCAAAAGTAGTTATAACACCAAATATGTGGAGCTTGGGGCCAGGACCAGGGTTGGTAAACACTGATTTAGACTCAGTAGGGGCAAGATCCATGTCTGTCAATTATCTCTAGCACCAACAGCAGAATTTGGAAAACAGCATGAGGCCACTGCTTTTCTTGCCAGCTAGGGGGGTCACTAACACCTATGCAACAGTAATTGGTGAAATAATGGATATTATTGGGAAGTGTTTCCTCCTTTGGCTACAGTTACAGCTTCTACTGTTCATAGTAGATTCCTACTATTGCTGTTAGGATTTGCTTGCACACAGCCACATCTTGCAGACGCTTAATCAGATTGAGATGTGGGGAATTTGGAGGCCAAGTCAACACCTTGAACTTTTTGTCATGTTCCTTTGTCATGTTCCTTTCTGTCATTCCTAAACAGTGCTTGCAGTGTGGCAGACCACCGCCATTAGGGAGTAAAGCAGCTATACAGGGTTATACTTGGTCTACAGCAATGTTTAGATAAATACTTCCATACAAAAGTAACATCCATGAATGTCACTTCTTCCCCAGGTAAGTGACACACACACACACACACACACACACGCACACACACACGCCATCTACATGATGTCAAAGAAATTGTCCTTCATCAGACCAGGCCACCTTTAATATAACCAGCAACTTTTTCAGCAGTTTGTGCTACAGTAGCTCTTCTGTGGGATTATATTAGTAGGCTAGCATTAATTCCTCATGCAAATAAATGAGCCTTGGATGCCCATGACTCTGTCACCAGTTCACCTTCCTTGGACTAATTTTGGTAGGTGTTAACCACAGCATCCTGGGAATCTCCCACAAGACAATATGGCTGTTGTCACTCAGATCTTTCTGCTTGAACATTTTTCCTGCTTCCAAGACATCAGCTTCAAGAACGGGTTGTTTACTTGCTGCCTAATTCATTCCACCCCTTGACAGGTGCCAATGTTACAAGATAATACATTATATCCACTTCAGCAGTTAACTTCACCAGTTTTAATGTTATGGCTGATGGGTGCACACTGTCACTTTTGTAAAAAAAATATCTTTCATTTGCTAACTGTAATGAAAAAGCAAAAAACATCCTTAACCTTTAATTATATTAATATGAATTAAAATTTTAATTTTGAGTTTATTCACCAATTTAACAGTTCCACTTAAAATGTAACACAAAATTGTAATGGCAATTTGATAACTGGTGTAATTAAAAAAACAGTGAAGCATAGTTTGGGATATGATAGAACTGTCTTTACTGGCAGATTTTCGGGTCAGATGGGGGACAGGTATGGTTTTGGGCTGCTCACTGTATAGAAATATCCCAGCCAACAAAAATAAGGACCAGAAGCTGGACCTAAGTGTCTTTGATAAGGCAGTGCAGTAATCATGTGTATGGCCTGTTTTGTAGAAACATTTCCTTGGTAAGGTTGGGTTGTGGCTCCAGTACAAGCCACGCTGGATGCCTCCTGTCTAGAACTTAGACATGAGATGCTGTCATGGTGGAACATGGGTGAATTTACGACTTGAAAAATTACATTGTGGTCAATTGCTAAGGAATGTTTCTGTCGGTTGATGATTATGAGGAATATTTCTGAAGATGCCTTAAAGAAATATTTCCTTTGCTAACATGGCTGATGATGAATGAGGGCAAGTGGGAACCAGTTAGCATAATCTCAATTTTGTATAATGTTAATTGACTTTGGCTAGCATTCATTGCATTATTAACATCTTTAGCGTTTTTGCCAGAATTACTAACCAAGTTATTTCAGGGCAATCAATGGCTGTGATTAGAAAATTAAACACAAAACAAGTGAACATTTAAACTGACTTTTAAACTTTGATTCTTATCTTCATATTCAGAACACAGAATTTTTTATTTTGTGCTGTTGGTTTGACACAAACAAAAGAAACTGCCGTTGTAATTTGCAATTTCTCAGACAGTACGTAAATCAGACAGTACGTAAATAAGATAAGATAAGATAAGATAAACCTTAATTAGTCCCACAAGTGGGAAATTTGTATTGTCACGGCAGAAAGTGGACAGTACAAAGGTAAATGAAAAAATAATAGAGGAGAATAAAAATTATACCAACTGTAAAGTATAAAATGTACACTATATAATCTAAAAATATAAAATATGGATGTGTGTATTGGAAAATATATATGTATATTTATATGTAAACTTGGACAATTGTATGTATGTATGTACACAAATTATTAAACATTATGACAATATGATTACTGTAGACATGCTGTTTAACAGCGCTGCATGTTGGCTGTTTCCTTCCCACTCACTAGGCCAAATCCGCAGTCCTGAATTCAGTTTAACCTCCATAGAAAAGCACTGCCAGTAGAATGGGATGCTATTGAGCAGCTGTGCATGAGCCTAAGGTCACCATACCATTGCCAAGCACTGGCTAAGTCCCCAGTATTGGGCTGTGGAGCAGGAAAACTGCATTCTCTAATGATGGAGCTCCATCCAATAGTTTTGAGATGACTTGGAGTGGTGTTTGTGATCCAGAACTAATCATCTGACATCAGTACCTGACTTTGCTAATGCTCTTGTGGCTCAGAACAATCAAATCCTCCCAGTAATGTTCCAACATCTAGTGTAAA
Source organism: Hydrocynus forskahlii (assembly GCA_037974365.1). Classification (NCBI taxonomy): domain Eukaryota; kingdom Metazoa; phylum Chordata; class Actinopteri; order Characiformes; family Alestidae; genus Hydrocynus; species Hydrocynus forskahlii. Next base: position 26,522,498 of record JBBPCX010000040.1, on the reverse strand, counting down.
GAAAAGTAGTTACTGCAGCAAAAGGAGAGACAATCTCCCTATCAATTACCTTGATTTTGAAATGATGGAAGAACAGATGTCTACCGAGTTTCGGACATGTATACACAGGACTCCACAAAAAAAGGCAGTGTAAATATTTGGCCGTTTGCCGGAGCCGAGTTTGGCCAAGTCATGGTGGTGCAATTACAGCTGAGCCAATGAATGAACCCTTTTAGTCTAATCATGTTTTAAGTAGCTTTGTGCAACAAAGTGTGATCCCGACTGCGGATTTGACTGTTACAATTCTCCATTGTAACATGCTTCAGTGCTGAGGTTCCGCCCTTTCCCTAACACGCTGGGACACATCACACAAATATTACAATATATTAGTCATGCTTCTCTCAGAGCTTGGTCGAAAATATGGTAATGTGTCATGGTCATTTGTGTGCTGGGATTCAGCAGTAATTATTGAATCAACCCCTAAGCTTTTTGTGTTTGACTAATGTGCTCAAATACAACAAGACAGCTGAGCAGAGAAGGGATCACAATCAGGTAACTCATCATCATCGGCTTAACCACAAACTGGGAAATCCAGTAATGCAGTCTGCAGACTGTAGTTCCTCATACTTATTAAATCACAGCTTTCATAGGTTTCATTATTCTGAATAATTTATTACAGTTACTTAATGTGTATTAGAATTAAGAACGTGCTAATATGTCTGGCCTGTATTTTTCTCATAAAGCAGGGCTACATTTGTATATTCAAAAAGCTAGTATTGTAATGATATTGTTACATATTGTGACTGTACTTGCGACACACTGGAAAATCATTGGTAAATGATAAGGTTAAAGATTGGATTACATATTTACGCAGAAACACACACACACAGGCATAGACACACACACACACACACACACACACACACATTGGTCAGGATGCTCAGAGCACACAGTAAAACACTCTGATTGGTTCGAGGAGAGCTCATTTGCATTTCGTAACCTCCTGCAATATCAGCATCGTAATATCAAATATCACAATAATGGTAAACTGTGTATTGTGTAGCCCTTTAGTTTTTTACATCAACTGTTTAGAAACTATCACAAATAATTTGAGTATAAGAGTCTAACTTGCCTAACTTGATTATAACTGTATTATAACTTATTGCCGTTACTGACTAGTAACAGCTGGTGCCATTTATGAGATACATTTGGGGAGTTATTTTTTCCACTTACCTTCACCCTTAAATGATCTTGCATATTGTCATAAAAGGGGAAGCATCCCTCTGACCCCCAGCCACTCCCCTCCTCCACATTACCTTGCATATATTTGGACTGATGTTATTATTTCCCTTACCGCTAAATAGTTAACATTGACATTAATTTATACCTCGCATGAAATATGGACATTAGAACATTTTTAATGTGATTCTCAATCTCCACTGTTTTCAAAAATACCCCATTTTCAAAATTAGAAGAACTTAGTTCAGCTCTCAAATCTTACACAAATCCAGTCATTGATATATGATTTAGCGCTGTGTTGCACAGGCAGGCTTGATTTTGCAGAGATGATAAGGTTTAGCTCTAGTCCTTTAGGCTCTGGTCACAGTAGGCCTTACTCACAGAAGTTCTTAAAGGTATAGAAAAGGTTTGTGCAGTCTGAAATATTAGTTTGGGATGGTTTGATTGAAATATGGTGTTGTACCTCTAAACAAGTGGTAGTAAAATGGTGTTCCCAGTGGGAGCTCCCCCTTCTGGATATTTGCAGATGTAAATAATCAGCTTCATGTGGAGAGGGCCCAAAACTGGTCCTGGACGTCCAATTTCTTGCACAGGTTGGCACTTCCCCTCCAGAGACACATCTGGTTCAACTCATCTGTTATTTGCCCGGTTTGGTGAGTGCGCTTCAGTAGGTGTTTAAGTGTTAGAGGGGGTTTCTCCAGGACCAGTTTTGGAAGCTCTATCTTACAGTATTCTTCTTTTATAACTGAAATCACTATTGAACTTCTGAAAAATAAATAGGTATACAATGATGTATTAGTGTAGTTAATAATAATAATGCAATTCTGAGAAGTACTTTTAGTTACAGACTCACCAGCATAAAGTGTTCCACTGAAAGTCACAGAAAATTCTGTGAGGCCAGGCCTTCTGGGAGCCAGGACGGGAGGCTGAGGCTGAGGAGGTGCTGGTACGGACCTCAATGGCTCCATTAATAAGCCTAGGGGCCCCTCTAAGGTGCCTAGCAGGTCTACCAAGGGGCCCATGGTCTCTGAATGAGGGACTAACCATTGGGGTGCAGCCATTGGCTGTTGCCTGCCTGGAGCTTCGGGGCTCAGGAACGGAGCTTCGTGGCTCGGGAGCGGAGCTTCGAGGCTCGGGAGTGGTGAGACGGGCAGCACCTTGAGAAGCAGCGAGACGAGCGGCGGAGCCGCGAGGATCGACGAGACAGGCTGCGTGTCCTCACAGAGCTGTTGTTGGTCGATGGCCGCGACTAAATTCCCGAGGTGCCCTGCGAGCTTGTCTAACTGGCTCTGCGTCTCTTCCACCTCCTGCTCCAGGGTCCTCGGAACCAGCGGGAGGACCAAAAGAGCACCCAATTCCGGCTCCTTCGCCGGGGTGCTCAAGGCTCGCTTCCGTGCCTGCTTCCTTTTCTCAGATCGAGGGTCCCGGCAGGATACCAGCGGTTGCACTGGAAGAGAACCCTTCACCAGGGTGCTCAAAGCAGGCTTTTTTGCCCGCTTCCTCCTCGCTGGCGGAGGGGTTGGCCAGTTGGCTTTGCAATAGGCAGCCATGTCCCGTGTGATTAGCTCCTGAGAGAGGGCCGAGAGCTTGGCCAGGAGCCATTCCTCATCTTGGCTCTCGCACACCCTTCTCGCAGAGTCGACCACAGGTTCCCATGGCCCTGTGGCAAAGTCTGCCGTGTTTTGTAGATCCGTTCATCTGTCACGCTCGGGCTGTGCCTGCTCAGGCTGGAGACACAGATGTAGACTTCTATAGTGCTTTTCTTTGATTTATTTTCAATGATACAAAAGAAAGGGGCACGATGGCCGAAAACACAAACACCCAGGGAAACCTGGCAAACACAAACCTGAGGGTTGGGTGAGGGTGAACGGACGACCAAACAAGGTTCAAGGGAAACTTAAATACGCAAACCTAAACACAAAATAGCTGTTGTGATAATCAAACTCAGGTGTGTCAACTAAAAGTCCTTAAACTACAACCGAAACATTAGCGGCCTCTAGCAGTCGCTGACCCTGGGCATCACAATAAGCAATTTCCTCCAGGATCAATAAAGTTTTCTGAATCCGATTCTGATTCTGAATTCCAGACATGAATTCATGTTTAGAGATCTGGGAGAAACACTATACCTTTAGTGTACACCACTTTGTCAGACTACCCTTTATCTGTTTACTGTTACAGTAACCGAGTCGGGAAGTAATAAAGGCGTGGACTAATTTTTCTGCATCATGGAGACATAATGCACTTCTTAATTTTGCAATATTTCTTAGATGAGGGAAAGTTAATTTAGTAACAGTACTTATTCTTTACAGTTAACGTTAGAGAGGCTGAGGAACCAGCGAGATCAAGCATTAGACCTGACAGTTTGTTTCTAGCAGCTTTTGGACCTAGAAGAAGGACCTGTTTTATCTGCGCTGAGTAAGAGAAAGTTATGTGACATCCAGTCTTTTAAATCTTTATTGCAGTCCCCAATCTTATTTAATCTACATTTATCATAGGGATTGACAGAGATATAAAGCTGTGTATCATCTGTGCAGTAGTGTAAGCCGTTCCCATGTTTCCAGATAATCATCCCTAATGGCAGCATGTACAAAATAAATAAAAGAGGTCCTAAAACAGAACCTTGTGGGACACCATATTTTACTTACAAACTGATAGCGGTCGGTCAGGTATGATCTAAACCAGGACGTGGTGGTTCCAGAGATTCTGACAAGGTTTTCTAGTCTGTCTAGAAAAATAGCGTGGTCAGTCATGTTGAATGCTGCACTAAGGTAAAGCAAAACCAAGATTAGTTTCGATGAGGGATGAGAGATAGGCAGAGTCTCTAAGGCTCTCCTTCCAGGTGGTGTGGAAAGAACCCAAATTTGACGATCACTATTTGCTTTCTAGTCTATGCATATTTTGTTTTAAAGCACATGTTTGGTCATTATACCAAAGAGCCAGCTTTTTCTGTCTGGCTTTTTTACATCTTAGCGGTGCAATGTAGTCTAGTGTGGATCAAAGCCAGGTCTCGAAGCATTCAGTTAGGTTATCTAGGTCTGCTGGACAAGATGGAGTGCCAAATGGCGTTGATATTTCTGAAAGATCCTCAATAAAACTATGAGCTGTGGCAGACATAATTGCACGATTAATGCCAAAGTGAAATCCTACCTTCAGCATACCGCCAGCGGGTTCCTGAGCACGACCCTCAAACCCAAGTAGCTCCAGGGAGACTGCCCCCTGTAGTTAGGGAATGGAAATCACTTTGGATAAAAGTGTCTGCTAAATGCCGTAAATGTAAATGTAAATAAATCCCACACTGTTTTACCACTTGGACATCCAGCAATTCAACACTAGCTTTAGTGATCTCTGATTGCCGCAGACGAATATCATTAACCCCTATATGAAACACTATCCTCTTACTATCGACCTAACCTTCTCTAACCTTCCATTTCTATCTAAGATCTTAGAGAAAGTCGTGGCCCAACAGTTATGGTCATTACTACACAAAAACTGTATATATGAAAATTTTAAATCGGGGTTCCGGCCTCACCATAGCACAGAAACTAAATTTTACTGTCCGCTGACAAAAGATTAGTGTCTTTGTTGGTTCTGCTTGACCTTAGTGTGGCATTCGATACGATTGACCACGCTATTTTACTAGACAGACTAGAAAACCTTGTTGGAATCACTGAAACTGCCTTATCCTGGTTCAGATCATACGTGACCGACCACCATCAGTTTGTAAGAGTTAACGGGGAATCCTCAGCACATACTGAAGTAAAATATGGTGTTCCAAAAGGTTCTGTTTTAGGACCTCTTTTATTTACTCTGTACATGCTGCCCTTAGGGATGATTATTCGGAAACATGGGATTAGCTTCCACTGTTAGGCAGATGATACACAGCTTAATATCTCTGCAAATCATGATGATAAACCTAGATTAAATAAGATTGGGGACATTACTGGATGTCACATAACTTCCTCTTACTCAACGCAGATAAAACTGAAGTCCTCCTTGTAGGTCTTAAAGCTGCTAGAAACAAACTGTCAGGTCTAATGCTTGATCTCACTGGTTCCTCAGCCTCTCCAGCGTCAACTGTAAAGAACCTTGGTGTCACTATGGATCCCAATCTTTCAATCGACACTCATATAAGTACCATTACTAAATTAGCGTTCCTTCATCTACGAAACATTGCTAAGTTAAGAAGTGCATTATGTCTACGTGTTGCAGAAAAACTAGTCCACGCCTTTATTACTTCCAGACTTGATTATTGGAACAGCCTAATGTCAGGGTGCTCCAACAAAAATCTAAACTAGCTTCAACTCATCCAGAATGCGGCAGCTAGTGAGAGTCCTCACTAGAACCAGGAAATTCGACCACATCAGCCCAATATTATCCAGACTTCATTGGCTTCCAATCAAGTATTGACTACAATTCGTATTGACTACAAAATTCTACTAATGACATATAAAGCCTTAAATGGCCTCGCACCTGATTACCTCGGAGAACGTATCTCTGACTACGAACCTTCGCAGTCACTCAGATCTCAAGGTGCTGACTACTTACTTGTTCCCAGAATCTGGAATGCTATACCAAACAACATTCGGGACTCAGACACAGTCTCAGTGTTAAGTCCAGGCCGAAAACATATTTGTTTAGTCAGGCCTTTTGTATCTAATTTTTATTGTTAGATGGAAGGTGTAGAGCTGGGAGGCGTTGGGCCCAGAGAATTCAGGTAAACTGGGACACTGGTGTTGTCGCCTCACCACTCCTCACATTCACTCAGGTTTGTGACTCACGCCCATCATACCTCTCGGTTCTGTGCTTTCTAGCTAGGCTGCTCTAGCTAGATACGCCGGAGTCATAACTTGCACTCCTCACAGATATAAACAATCATCTGCAAATTTAAACATAACTAATTCTCTTCTCTGTTTTCTCTGAGGGGAACTGCTGCACATCTGCCAGACTAATCACCATGGGAAACTGCCCTTGACTGATCCCGGCTCCACTCTGGCCCTTCTCCAAGCTGGGGACACCACTGCCTAAAGCTCTGGCGGAGATTGTTGCTCCCGATCCTGATGTTTATGGACTACGGACTCTTAGTTTCTCTTCCAACAATATTTACCTCTCTGGACACTTAGTGAAACC
>JBBPCX010000040.1:26472006-26507862 GCA_037974365.1 Hydrocynus forskahlii | reverse complement strand
CTAAGATACAGATGTGGATTACTTGAGCACTGATGTACGTCGCTCTGGATAAGGGCGTCAGCTAAATGCCGTAAATGGTTGATGTCTAGATGGCCAACACCCATAATGTGGTGGATTAAATGTCTTCCAGATCCCCCAGATCTTAATCCAACTGAGCACCTGTGGGATGTACTGGACAAACTATCTGATTCATGGAGGTGCACCCTCACATCATGAATGATTTGGAGGATCTGTCTCAGGGACTCAGAATTGTTTTGATGGCACAGGAGGGACGTACACTATTTTAGGCAGGTTGTTTTAATGTTATGGCTGATTTAGTACACACTCTTCTCTTGACTTTCATTCGGCCATCCTTCACAGCACAGCGAAAGGGGGAGGTTCTAATGCAGTACTGACCTTCACTGACCTCTGAGATATGTTCCTAGCATTTGTGCATTACTGTGCACAGGCACCTCTTTGATATGGGGGCTACGATCATATCTGCTGATCACTTAACTGTTGCAGACTCTTTCATATGTGCCTTATTACTGAGTGCTGCCTGAGCTGCTGGCTTTGTGACTACAAATAAAGAGCACTTCTCTTCCTCATTCCTGTGCTCTCAGCAGCATTCAAGAGTGAATCCCAGCAGCCTTTTGTTAAACCTGACTCTCATTAGAGGTGTACATAGTCATGCGATTGTTTTGCTGTTAGCTGTGCACGCAGAGAAAATTTGATTCATCACAGATGTGATGCTGCATTCACCCGCTAGTTCACATTCATTACACTAATTGCTCAGCAAAGGTCATTGGACAAACAAATGTATGTACTTGATTTGAGGTTTTGGTAAAGAGACTCTTTAACCACAAACAGAGTCATCCATTATTCATTATGACCAGTTGCCGTGGATGCTGATTGCATGCACTCACCCCGTCACCTCTTGTGGGGGTGACTGCAAAGGGAGTGGAGGACTGGGACTTTACAGCATCAACACCTGGGCCTGTGGGAGTAATAATCCGCCCTTGACTACGCGACAGCTATGTAATCTTGTAATTCAGTAAACTTGTTACGTGACCGTGCACACTGTACTAGGAGAAAACATCTTTCCCAGATTAGCACTTCATCTATAGGAGCTGATGAAAGCTTGGTTGCATAACGAACACAGAGGTCCTGTCGATATTGCCATTACAAAATGATCCTCAGTAGAAAACAATTACTTGAAGTGTTTTTTTCCTGGGAGCTTTTTGATAGGAGAAGAGTCTTCAAACAGGCGCCAATAAGAATGTAGTCTCAGCCTCAGTCAGATGGAGAGTCTGAAACCTATATTAAACTAAACTGGCCACAGCTGTCAGGATTTTGTCAGTTACATTGAGGCTGCTCTCCTCACTATCCATGTGATTGTACTTGGTTGTGAAGTTCATGTCATCACATGTACAAAAGTTATTCAAGAGCTTTCTTTGAAGCATTCAATAGATATTGAACCAAACAGTTATACTTTCCAGGCAGAAGTCTGGCTTGCAAGAGTGATGAGAATAATGCGATGCCACAATAACTGCTTTTGAACTGGCTACAAAAGCATAGTAAATCATAGTAAATCTTTGTCAAATTGTTGGAGATGTTGCATTCCGTGTCTTTGTACTGTGACAAATTGTTAGTTTCTTATATTGTTACTCCTATATCATCTAGGAATCTAGCTCCTGTATATCCTGACAATGATGCAATTCAGATGCTTTGAGGACACAGACTGCATGAGATTTACATTTATTTTTCCTTTCTGCCCCTTTCTTTATTTTCTCTCTGTGGAAATGACAATCCAGAAGGCATTCTATAACCTAGAGCAAGGAGTAATCTCCAACCTATGGACACTTCACATCACAGGATGTAATGGGATATGTACTGATATTTGTAAGGTGCCATTCATGCTGGTTTCAAGGGGAGGAGCAATGTCTCACATATTGAAATAAAACAACATACCCAGAGTTGTCACTGTATCTACATATCGTTGCTGTCGGGTGGAAACCTCACATGTCTAAAACGGCTATTTTTCAGGAAATTCAAAAAACGATGTATATTCTAAATAAATGAATATGGTGTCGTCAAAACTGGTATAAATATTTTCAACACTTTTCATTGGTTAATAATTTCAAAATTTTACAGACCCACCTGGAGACTGACCAATAGTATCGATTTATGAAAAAAAAACAACAAAGACGAAAAGTGGAATTATGAGGATTCTGCCAGACAGCTACGATATATTAGTCACTATTATCAGTCGCTCAGTCACACCTGAGTGATTTATGCACCATAGCGTCAGTCTCCAATTCTCTTATGCCAGGTCTTGGTTTGTCCTGAGGTTTCTTCTTCCAGCTTTATGAGCTTCAAGATACTTTATTTATGACATACACAGTTATACAAGTACAACATGGAGTGAAATGTGCCCTTGAAACATCTGTGAGATTGTGCAAAATGTTTATAATAAAATGTAAACAAGTGTAAACAAGATCTGAAGTGTGCAAATGAACAGAATCGACTATGTACCATGAAGTGCAGTGTACTAGTTGCTGATTCTGTATTTAGACATGAATAACAGAGGGCAGGTTAGACACTCACTAGGGGCTCAGACCTAGATTCTGTGGAGCTTATATAAATAAAATTCACTTGACCATCTACTATGATGCTATATATGCCAGTTTCTCAAAGAGCAAAAAAAACCTCTGAAGAAAACAACATATGCATTTGCAACCTTGTAAACATAAATACATTTAATCAGATACACTTACCATAGAGGTGTACTTTATAAGTACCATAGTTGGTGACTGTTGCTGCACACTGGAAAGGACCACCATTCACATGTGACTTCCATTCCCTAACTACAGGGGACAGTCTCCCTGGAGCAACTTGGGGTTAAGGGTCTCGCTCAGGAATCCAGTGGCGGTATGCTGAAGGTAGGATTCGAACCCATGACCTCTTGGTCCAGAGGCAAGTTTCCTACCCACTAGGCCTCCACCACTGAACAGGCATTATTCTGGTGGTGGACCATTCTCAGCACAGCAGTGACGGTGAAGATTTTAAAGTTTATAGGATGCAGCAGGTTTTTACACATATTAGTGTCACTGCTGTGTTGAGAACAGCCCTCCCAACAAAAATATCCAGCTAACAGAGGACATGCGGTCAGAAGCTGATCACTGATTAAAATCAGGACAATGACTGACACAAATTGCATGGTTGAGCTACAAGTGACTAACAATACTGACACTATGTGGACAAAAATATTGGAACAAACCAATATAATATAGTAGAAAAGGCTCTTCCCCTTGTATTTTTCAAGGTTTGGGCTGGGCCCCTTACTTCCAGTGAAGGATAATCTTAATGCTTCAGCATACCAAGACATTTTGGACAACGCCATGCTTCCAACTTTGTGGAGACAGTTTGGGGAAGAACCTTTTCTATCCCAGCTCGACTGTGCCCCAGTGCACAAAGCAAGATCCTTAAAGACATGGTAGGATAAGTTCAGTGTGGAAGAACTTGACTGGCCTGCACAGAGTCCTGACCTCAACCTCATCCAGCACCTTTGGGATCAACTGTAACGGAGATTGGGAGCCAGGCCTTCCTGTTCAGCATCATTGCCTGACCTCATAAATGCTCTACAGAATGAATGGGCACAAATTCCTACAGAAACAAATTCCTTTCAAGAACAGTGTGACAGACTTCCAAGAAGAACGGAATCTGTTGTAGCTGCAAATGGGGGGACCAACTCCATATTAAAGTCCCTGTTTGTGTAACGGTCAGGTGACCCAATTCTTTTGTCCATATAATGTATGTCACTTTTGTGCTGAGAATAGTCCATAATTCAAACAAAAGCAGACCATTGGTGACACCGCAGACAATCAAAAATGTCCCCATCAGATAAAGAAGTGGTGGTAAACAAATGTTGCCATCACACAAACACCTCCACTCTTGCTGTGGATCTGAAAAAATCCCCAGGTGTTTCTGCCCATCCTTCCACTCTGAGAAGATAACTCAACCACTGAGAAAAGGAAACGGACAAAAAAGAATAGCATTTGCACTAGAACACTGAAACTGGACAACTAAGACGTTGGGGAAGGTTTTTTTGGACTAATGTGTGTAAATTTGTAAGTGGGAATACTTAGATGGTGAGAAGCAGAAAATGCAATCCAAAGGTGCAATGCTGGTCCTCCAGGGATCTGTCTTTTCACGGAGCCGTCTAAATTTTGAACACGGAGAGATCTGAAGGCTCAGTGGTGCAGCAACAAGTTTCGTGACATAACCACGGTTTCTTTCAACTGCATATCCTACCCTGAGTATACATTTGCACCTTCTTTGCCACTATGTGCAACTATGAGCACTTTTAGCTAGTATTTACAGAAACAGATACCCTGGCCCGGTGGTGACCTTGAATGCAGGGATTTTAAGTCTTTCAGTAAAAGAGTTGTCTTCACTGGGGAGAAGAGTATTATGAATAGGCATCGTCTAACTTACTTGCATTTATGATAGTACATCTGTATGGATGTAAGACATCCATGCTGTCTGATGACAAGTACACTTAGTAGTAGGGCCATCTAATCTTATCTGCAAAGGGGGTGGCTGCTGATAGTCATTCTAAACAAGTGCAAGCATGTGAACAAAAACAAGTGAACAAAAAAAAAAAGACTCTCAATGCAGCTCTCTTTCATTGCCTTTACTTTTTTCTGAAAAGGATTAGCCAGTCACTTAATTTGACATTGAAATCTTTCAGATTTGATTGAAAATTTCCAGGTAACAAACAATCATATGACTAAATGAGAACTGCGATGCCTATAACGATCATCTAATCAGTCTGTTGAGGAGTGTGTGATGGGAATGAGAAGGTCAAGTTGAGAGAAGAGAAAAAAAAATTGTAATGAACACACATTTTCTCCGGAAGACAGATTTGATTTGATTTGATGGTTGAGCACAGTAATTGAAAACTCAGTAGTAGTCAAGGTGAAAAGCAAACAAACAGCAACACAACTTACAGAGTCTCTTCCTATTCCAAGAATCTTTGCAATTTTTGTATGGTATGGTACTGTACATTTAGAGTGTGCACTCGTCTCATGATTGTACAATAGATGGTGTCATGTTTGCATTACTTCTTCAGTGGCTCTAAAACTGACATTTACATTTCATGGAATTAACGAAGAAACTGGACAGCATTGCTCGCTTATACCCATGGAATGAGTGAATGTAATATTTTTAACATTTAGCACATTGCAATTCTAATATTTAGGTACACTATATGGACAAAAGTATTGGGACACCAACAGGTTTAATGGCATTGCATTCAAATACGTAGACTACAATATAGAGTTGGTCCCCCCTGGACCTTGCTTTGTGCACAGTCATGCTGCAATAGAAAATGTTCTTCCCCAAACTGTTTCCACAAAGTTGGAAGCATAGTGCTGTCCAAAATGTTTTGGAATGCTGAAGCATTAGTATTGCCCTTCACTGGACATAAGGAGCCATCTGAGTAAGTAATGTCTGTCCCAATACTTTTGTCCATATAGTGTATTTACCTTTATATCTATTATGATTTGTATGTATAAAACACGCCACTGGAGATGAAGGCATTGGGTCACATGTTCAGGGAAAACTAATGCGATTCATCCCCTTATTGCAGGCTGTTGTGCGTCTGAATGATCGTGTACTCACTGTCAGTAACTTTCCTGCCTGATTCTACATTCTGATGTTTCATTTTCTGACACTAGTGTGCGCTGACACATGTTATAATACATGGCAAATACAACATAGATCATGATATCAGGGAGATTTTTAAAAAGTGAAAGATTTGTGTGGTTATTTAAGTCTGGCATATAAAAAAAATAGAAAAAATAAAAGGAATATCCTGTAATTCAAAAGTAAATTTAATAATGAACGTCTAACATCATTAATATATTTTAGAATGTCAAGTAATCCTGTTTTACATTTCTTATCATAAAGTTCCTAATAGGCTATAAACCTACAGAACTGTGATAAGAAATAAAACCAAACACAAGCATACATTTTTTATATATTATACATATATATATACACATAACAGGAAATGTAATTCTGCAGTAAGCAAGTGAGGAATTTGTTCCTGTCACTTTTCAGTTAAACCATTAGGATGTGAGTGGCACGGATGGTAAATTGTCATCATATGGCCAAACAGTGTTCCTATGTCACGTGGAACCAATGTTGTTGTAATTTTAAAATCATGTAATAATAATAACCGCTACTGGAGTTTCAGAAACGGGAAAACCTACAGAGGGAGGGGGTCTAGAGAGCGGCCGGGTGGCGCTGCTTGGAGTGAAAGAGCAGCAAACGGCAAGCATGTAGGAGAGCAAGCAACGGTTTTAACACTGTTTAACACTGTTTATTTGTTTAAATTTGTTGATTTTATTGATACTCATGATTTCCTGCCACAAACCTCTGTAAAGCTTGTCATTGCTTCACCCCAGACTGTGACTTTTGGCCACTCTACTGTTCACCTTGGTATTGCCATCTGCTTCTTCATTCCTGCGTGCTCTTGTCCTGCCAGATCATTACTATTGCTAGAATTCTCTCCAGTTGCCCGACTTTACTGTTAATTGTTCTGTGTGTCTGTACCTGTTCCCTGTCAGACTGTGACTGTGTGTTTTTCTGAGCCTGTTTGTGTTGTTTAACATAAGATAAACCTTCATTAATCCCACATCGTTACAGCAGAAAGTGGACCGAACAAAGGTAAGAACAGCAAAAACGATAGAAAGAACTATACAACACAACAGTATAGTATAAAAAGTACACTAAACAAATAATCTGAAAATATAAATATGAACGCATGTAATGAAAAACATATATGTATATGTATGTGTATACACATTGAGTATATGTATGTATATACAGTATGTGCAGACTGGATGCATTTTGACTTAGTAATTTTGGCTCAATTACAGGCAAGTTTCTCCTTGACTGGAATTGACACAGGCATCTCCCAGAAGATAATAATAAGATGTACAAGAGGCATCACTGTGGAGAAAAATATTTCTCAGCTTTTATTTACATTTGAATAAAAAGTGGCATGTCCAGTATTATTCATACCCTTCTCAATAATCAATAGAAAAGCCTCTTTTTTTGGCTTTTACAGCAATCAAACGCTTCCTTTGCTGATTTTACATATCTCCACTGGTATTTTCCTATAGACTGTGACAATTTGCAAAAGGTATGACTAATGTTGGACATGCTACTTTTTGTTCAAATGTAAATAAAAGCTGAGAAATATTTTTTTTCCACAATGATGCCCCTTGTACATCGTCTTATTATCTTCTGGGAGACGCCTGTGTCATTTCCAATCAAGAAGAAATTTGCTTGTTGAATAAAAGTCCAAATTTGCCAGGGGTATGAATAATTTCCTTTACGACTGTATATATATATATATGTGTGTGTGTGTGTGTGTGTTTGTATATCTGTAAAATGAAGTTTGGTTCTGTAAAGGACCATCCATAAAGACATTCTTCCAAGAACCAAAAGAGGTTCAAAGAACTCGTCTTGGCACATTTTGCAGAATGTAGTGGATTCAGACATTTGTAACCTACTGTCTGTTTTATATTGATCACTACTTTTACTTCAGACATTGGGAACATGTGTCTGGGTAAAAATGAAAAGGTTCCTTGTTTGGCACACAGAAGAGTAAAGAACATTCTTTACTGACTTCTGAAAGCCATGGTTTAATTCAAATACACACTTCATCTAGCCAAGAGATTCCTCATGCAGCTAGCACCTCTGAAGTTGCTTATTAGTCGGATGTGTCCTTTGTGAACAACTCTTTTCACCGCTCTGTCACAACTTCTGAAGGAGCCTCTCCAGCTCACAGCCATTTACAAATGAATGGAGCACCTTGCAACAAACAGAACACGTCCTTTTCCTGCTCTTTCACCTCTATGGTGAGAAAAAAAAAACCTCAGTGTTTGTGTGGTGCATAAACAAACACAGGGGTATGCCAACTAGAGCATTCAAGGCCTACAGCGTGAAATAAAAGAGAAGGATGGTTAGAGTAACCCTTTCCCAAAGAGACCAGCAAGGCTGTATTTTAGGTTTCAGGAGTATTTTAGGTTTCATATTTGTGTGTGTGTGTGTGTGTGTATTATTTGCTATTTGACTTGCATTTTAATGTATGGAAGGGTTTTTGTAAATAAGTGATTATTAATATTGTTGTTGTTTTTGTTGTTCTCATTCATCCAGCAATGATGCATGTCAAAAGCTTCTAAGGCCTTCAGAGAATGTCCAGTTATTTTTTGTGAACTAGAACAATTACATGGTACTACTCTTAATTGTTAAGAGCTAAAGAGTGCAATCCTTGAGTCAGCAAATGGACTATTATCCAGTCGGGATTTTTAGCGTGATCTAGGTAGCTAAAGGCAAGAAAACTTTCCTTTTGGTTAGGCCTGAAGACCTAACAGGTTAGAATAACCACCAACTTAATTAGGGCATGACAGGAGAATCAGTAGGAGTAACTTGACTCAGATATGTTAATTTCCACATAAAACAAAACCAATTAATCAGCACAATGCTGTCTTTCAAATCATTTTCTTATCATTTTCTTATTGTGTTGATGTATATTTTATACATGTGAAATTGGTGTGCATATTTGAATTACATTAATTAAATGCATCACTTTTTCAGTGTAGCTGTGATGACTGAGAATAGTGCACTTTTCATAAGCCCCTTCACCAAAATATACACACACACACACCTTTCCAATTATGGCTGAGAGAGTAACAGATCCGCCTTTCCCAGGCCAGAGAGATACTCATAGCTGGGTGCATAACAATGATAAATGCTGTTAAAAGATTATAATTATGTGCTTTAGTGTGTCGTGTAAGAATGAAAATACAGTCCGCGAAGAAAGCAAAAATAAAAATGCTGACTGAATGCACCCTGTAATTTTGGTCATTAGGTGTCAAATATGCTATTTATGGAGCATTCTTGATACTTCCAAACAAACTTAACCCTTTTAATGTTAGGCATATTATTCAGCTGTTTTAAAAAAAGGTCACTTTAAAAATTTTGTGACGTCACAAAAGCCAGCACATTTACAAACACTAATTTTCTAAAAGTTTCCAAACCTTTCTCGCGAATTCAGCTACTTTAAGGTGCCACCCCATTGCTGACACAGGTTTGTGTAGTCTCCATAAAATTGAATGGGATGAGATTGAAGAATGGGTTGCTCTGGATCAGGCACACATGAGCCTGAGGCCAACACACCCAATGCCAAAAAGTGATCGAGTGATGGAGCTCCGTCTAATACCTTTTGGATGAGTTGGAGTTTGTAATCCAGGACTAATCATCCAACATCAGTACTTGAACTCATGCTCTTATGGCCAAGTGCAAGCATATCCTCACAACGATGTTCCAACACCTAGTGTAAAGCCTTCCCAGAAGAACAGATGCTGTTACTGCAACAAAAGAGAGACAAACTTCCTATTAGTGTTTTTGATTTCATGATAAACAGTGTATAAGCAGATGTACATACAGTGTATACTTACTCATTTATGTTGTAAGGAATGTTTCAGCCTGGACCGCTTTTTAAAAGAGACACAATACAATACAAAGCAGCCTGTCAGGATAGAAGTTACATGCACTAATTGGACAAAAAGTATTGGGACACACCTATTTTTCAGGGTTTGGGCTGTGCCCCTTCCTTCTTAATGCTTCAGCATACCAAGATATTTCGGATAACGCTATGTTTCCAACTTTGTGGACACAGTTTGGGGAAGAACCTTTTCTATTCCAGCATGACTGTGCCCCAGAGCAACACAGCAAGGTCAGAATAAATGCCCTACAGAATGAATGGGCAAAAATTCCCACAGAAACACTCCAAAGTCTTATGGAAAGCATTCCAAGAAGAGTGGAAGGCTATTTATTGCTATTTATTTGAATGCAATGTCTTTAAAGTCCCTGTTGATGTAATGGTCAGGCGCCCCAGTACTTTTGTATATATCAGTCTTAAAGGCACAGAAAAGGTTTGAGGAAGAGATGGTTGGAAAGTGGTCGTGTAAAAAGGAATTATGTCTGATTTTGGTACATAAAATCACTAAAACATGTAGGTTATTATTCAGTCAGGTCATTATTCAGTAACTACCATGAAACAAAAGTATATGTTGTAGTTATGAGAGTGAGGAATAGATGTGTGGAACCACATACAGAACCTAGAGATTAAAAGGTTACCAGCTAAGAGTTTCTTAGGCAGAACAGATAGTGTTTAAGTGGAATGTTTCCCTTTTATTAAAAAAAAGATGGCACTTTTGGGAAAGTTCTGGCATTAATGCGGGATTACGTCAGCTGTGTTTGGGGCAGCAGTCAGTGCGGCAGTGGACGGCTGTCAGGCTCTCCTGCCAAACGCTCTCCCTATTCACAATGCAGTTTAATTAATGACATCACTAAAAGGCCCGCTGCAATGAAGTTTGCATCTAGTTCAATATCCTAAGTGCTCCTGTACCTCTATGGCTCTCTCAAAGCAGCGGCAGTACAGAGAGCAAGAGAGAGAGACGGATCAATCAATAAAACACTTCCCCTAAAGGAGAAAAATCAGCGAGGCCATGTCCGAACTTTCAAACGGAGTCAAGGAGGTCACCACAGTGCTGAGCTAAAATCCTCAAAATTTACTCAATTATTTGGGTTCTAGACAGAGTTATTTCTAAAATAATACACTTTTTTTAACTGGACAAATCAGCTAAACTATGTAATACTCTTAAAGGTCCCATATAATGGAAAACAAAATTGTTCTGACCTTTTTGAAACATGAGGCTTGTGGTATGCAAGCACTGTTTCAAAATGTACTATTCACATCTAAGTCCATTCTACAAATGCAGCCCAGGTGAAATTCATTGTTTTTGTGATATCAGAAAAGTCAACACTTGGAAATATATTTGCCAAATAAGCCCACAGCAGTTTAGTCCCACCCATTAAAGCCCCCTGAAGTTATAAGGCGTGTTTCAGCCTGGACTGTGTTCTGAATTAGGTTCATTAGAGGTCAGCCTATCAGAAAAGGGTTTTTACACATCTCAGTCTTAAGGGCACAGTAACAGCTTGTGCAGTTTTAAAGGACAAAAAACATTGTAAAATGGTTATGTCTAAATGAGTGACATCCATTTTAGGTAATGGTGGATGTTAGAAATATGAATAAAATGCAAGGGAACATAGGACATGGGCATTTTAAGCGTTTGTCTCATAATTTCTTGAAACAAATATATGCCTGTAATTAGTTGATTTAAGTATCATCCTACTCGTTGTATCTAAAGTCTGCAAGTTATTCCATTGTTAAATTTTGGTTACAAATAGTAGCGTTAAAGTAAAGCAAATTAAAGCGGCCCCTTTTGGTCACATGTGAACACACCACAGTACACAGGGTGAAATTCTTTCTCTGCATTTAACCCATTCACCAAGTGAAGAAGTGGGCGGCCAGCGGTGCAGTGCCCGGGGAGCAGTGTGTGGGGATGGTACCTTGTGCAGGGGTACCATAGTTGTGCCACTGGCAGTCTTGGGATTCAAACCTACAACTTTCTGATCACAGAGGCAGCTATTAAACCATCAGGCCACCAGCTGCCCCCTGACTTCTCTTAAGTCTAGCAGAAACTTATCCAACAGGAAGTTTTTATGGCATCTACAATGGATTTTTTATGGCATCTACCACTGATTAAGATGGTGCAAGACTGAAGAAAGAACACGACAGATTATCTACTTACTTAATTACTAATTACTAATCTATTTGTACTGGATTTGATTGTGGCAGGTTGTGTTACTAAAAATACTATTTTTTCCTACTCAGAACTGCATGAAAGCTCATGATTTTTTACTTTATTTAAATTTCTTTTCTTGAACATAATGTGAAACAAGAACAAAGAGTCAAATTAATGGTAAAGACTTTAAATGTATTTCTAACCATCCATCCCCCACTGTCCTTCTCATCCTTGGCCTATAACATGGGCCTAAAACTATATTTTTGCTTTTCAGTTTTCACCCTCTGCCTCTTCCTTTCTTTTCTGATGCCTACCATAAGAACCTAACTTCTGCTTCAGGGGGTTAATATTTGGAATTAGGAAAGGTTAGCTAGTAGTAAGGTTAGCTAAGTTGCAAGTAGATGACAGGAGCAATGTTAAACAAATGGGTTAGCTAATGTACTGTTACATAGTCAACAGGCTAATACTCTCATAAAGTACGAACAATGCTCTCACAGTGCGAACAATGAGGAATTATTACTCTGCATTTAACCCATTCACCAAGTGAAGCAGTGGGCAGCCAGTCATGTGGCAAAGAGTAGTGTGTGTGTGGGGACGCTACCTTGCTCAAGGATTCCTCAGTGGTGCCACGAACAGTTCTGGGATTCAAATCCACAACCTTCTGATCACGGGACAACTCCCTAACCATTAGGCCACCAGCTTTCTTGCCATTCTGACCTCTTCTTTGCTCTATCAATGGGAGCGATGAACAGATGCTGTATGTAATGCTGTAATGCTAAAGTCTCAGCTTTAGGCAGGATTATACATAGACGGGTATTGAAAGATAAGTCATACCATTACTACTGCCAGATACTAGAAGTGCTTGATTGGGAATATAAAGCCAGAGAATGCTGAAGCTCCTGTTTCCCCCTCTGGTTTGGCTCCAAGACTGGGAGACTCCAAAACTACTTCTGCTTCTGTATCTGCTAGCTGCTATTGGAAGCAATCTGTCTACTGCAAAGCAAATGTGGAGGAAAAAAATGCATAGAGACATCAAATCTACTTTAAAAAACGTAGCTGAGTTTGCTCACCTGAGTGGAAGGTAAAAGCAGGCCCTCTGAAGCTTAGCTGTGAGTAAACTCTCAGAGGGATTTGACGTGCAGTGACATGTGAAAGGTAAATTCTTGTGGGACACCACAGAATCTTGTTTTTGACTAATGAATCCATGACCTCGGCCCAAGTAAAGCAGCGTGCTCTTGTGGCGGGGATGGTAGTCTTAGAGCAAAGTATCCAGGTGTGCATTCTTTATATGACTGACAGAAATGAGCAGACAAGGTTTGTACAGCACATACCATTATTGGATTGTATAGATCTTTAGGATGATGGACCATGCTGAAATGGTAGACGTATACTTGCAGAACAACCTGTTGATGGCTGGCTTAAGAAATACACATAGATCTGCTAAATGACCCGTTTTAGCTTTGGAAGTCCCAGTAATTGCAAATAACAAAATCATGTTATTCATGTACATTATCCCTCACTCATATATGATTGAAACAAGTGGAGCAATTTTGGGGGAAGTGCATATTTTGGGGGAATTGCATATTTTGGGGGAAGTGCATACTATTACTGTTTTTGTCAATGCCTGACACTCGTGCCTGACACAGGTACTTGCATACCTGTGTGTATATATATATATATATATATATATATATACTGTTGGTATTGTTTGGTATTGGTATTGTTTTTATTCTATTCTAGCAAATCTGGTCTTACCTTTGTACTGTCCACTTTCAGCTGTGACCATGCAAATTTTCCACTTATGGGACTGTAAAGTCTGGGCCAGCTGCCGGTAGGGGCCGCTACTACGGAGCCGCTATCATTTTGTTCTTTAGCACATTTATTGAGACTCTTATTTTGGTGAGAATATATGTTGTGTCTGTGCTCACATTGTCAGCTGTCGGGGGTTTCTGTTTAGTGATTACACACATAATCACAGTGATTATGTGTGATTATAAGGCAAGGGTATTGTGAGGGTTAAGCCATCACTTTAACCCTCACAATACCCTTGCCTTATGTGTCCTTCATGTTAAATGTACTTTCTGTTTAAGGTCCTCGTGCCTCTTTAAGTTCTGTTTATGAGTCTGTATCCTTTTATTAATAAACGTCCATCTTATGGAACCTGCATTCACGCCCTGCCTCACTCCCCAAGCACAGCTAATAAGGGACTAATAAGTTTTATCTTAGAGATAAGGGTTATCTTATCTTATCTTATGCTAAACTCTCAATCCATACTACATTCATCAGGTTTGTTTACAACCATTTTAATTTATTTGAAATAATGGGTAAGCCAAAATGTATTACCTCAAATGCAGGTAATCAGTCAAGACATGTCTGATGTTTACTTCTTTAGTTTGAAGCTAAGGGCTAGAGTTTAGATTCTCTGCCTGAACCCAAACACGGGCCGGGCCGGGCTGTGATCAAGCGCTCCGAGTGTCAGTTTACGAATGCACCCACAGCTGAGAACATGTGTTATAACGGCCCACGTATTAAAAAACTGTCGGGTTTAATCGGGCTCGGGCCGATAATTACAGTTAATGTGTCGGGCCGGGCTGGGCTCGGACACAAGGTGCACGGGCTCGGGTAGGGTCGGGTTTCATTTTCTGGGCCCGATCTAAACTCTACTAAGGGCTAATGCACCTTATTAGCTTACAGCCTGGGGTGTAGCCCTAAAACATAAGTGGCTATATTATGTATATAAATACATGTAAGCTCATCACAACTAGACTGGGTTCTAAAGCATATAAACTTTTCTTTTTCTGTCTGATCCCACATACGCTACTTTACTGTGTTGTATGTCTCGAGCAGATGAAGGCACCTTACAACAACTTACAAGAGTGAAAAAGTGAACAGTTAAATGTGATAATTTTTTTGTTTATAGCCTCTTTTTGAAAGTGTGACAACTGTCATATCAACTTCATAAAGAAAATCAGTTTCACGTGCTTGATGGTCCCAATTCGCAAATGGTTCTTGGCCAAATGCAGCCCAGTTAAGGAACATTAAAGTAATGGTAAGTATACTGTGGCCCAAAACTGGCCCAGCTGTAGTGCTCACTTTTAAGATTTGTTAACACTCTCAAACTACTCCTCACTCCAACAACAACTACCTCTACTGACTCTTAACTGTACCTACTCTGTTAGCCATAGACCAATCCGTCCAACAGTGATTCAGCTGTACACAAAGGCCTTTTTTTGTTAGATTTCCCAATAGAGACTCACTTTCTCTCTCCCTCTTTCCAGGTTGACCAGAGGAGGGGTCCCCCTTTTGAGTCTTGGTTCTTCTGAGGTTTCTTCCTACAGCTTTAGGGAGTTTTTCCTTGCCTCTGTTACCCTTGGCTCACTACGGGCTCAGACCTTGATTTTGTATAGCTGCTCACTGACAATATTGGTTGCAAAAAACACTACATAAATTAAGCTGAATTGAATTGATTTGAATCATGGCTTGGAAGTCTGGGCCACATATGGCTCACATGCCACCTACTAAATGAAATATTTGTACAGAGCTGGGTTTGTTCAGGTTAGGCTGTGGCTGTGTTCTGGTGCCCACATTCAGATGAAGTCATTGCTATCATTCCACGGTGGTATTGCGGGCCGGATGACAGCGGCTAGAAATGAGACTTCACTTGTTTGTGATCTGGAGTGTTTTGAAGTCATAGTTTGTCTTTGACCACAGTCATTTTTGCTTACTAATAGTCTACCACATTGCTGAAATGCTGTTTTACAGAACTGGAATTAGCAAAGCTTACCCAAAGCGCAGTCACGAGTCATGCTAGCATGCTACTAAAAGTTATTTTTACTGATGTAATGATATTTTCTAATTGTTATGTTGTCATCATCATCATTATTATTTATCATCATCTAGTTTTAGTACCATGTCTATGACTTTCACCAAACGGCTAAACGTTACTACATATACTTGAATCTGGAATAATCCTTTTTTTTTTTTTTATGGATTAGCCATGGCATTGCACATCTCAGACATATTATACCATGGTTTCATTCCCATATTTGGTCCAGAAATATGGGCTTGGGGAAAACAATTTCTAGAACACCATTACTCACATCTTCTATAAACACAAAAAAACATAAAATTATCCATGTTAGTATTGTGTATTGTGCATCACCACTAGAAACAATGTACTTCCTAAAACCTATAGGACTACCAGGTAATATCTGTCTTCTCGAAAAATAGGAGGAAGACCTCCAGATCACCCCCAATGTGGGCTTCTTGACCCAAATCTTTTCCATATTAAGTAATACATCACACAATACAAGTTCACCCATACACTACAGAGGGAAAAATGTTTAAAATGGGGTTCTCGCATTTATTTGTATTGCAGAAAAATACCATAGACACATAGATACACGCTACATGGGATTGCACAACAATTAAATCATTCTGGCAAGATGTCACCGACCACTTCTCTTTACAGTTCAGCTGCCACAAACCACAATCTCCCTTACTGTGTCTATTATGAGACGTATTGAACATTAATCTTAACAATACATCACTTAACATCCTCTGCATAGCTCTAACCATCACAAGAATATTCATAAACTGGAAATCTAAAAAAAAACATCAATACCACAATATGGGTTTAACTTACTATTGGACCACATATGAATTGAAAAATTATCCATCTCCATCAAAATCCAACCACAGACTTTGACAGTCTCTGGAACCCTTTAACCAACTAATTTACTTCATAATCATTAAAACCTAAAACCTCTTTTTGCCTGTCCAATATCCAAAGCATATGTGTATAATAGCCCCCTCATTCCTTTTTTGTCATTTTGTTTGACTTATTCAAATGCCATTTGGGTAACCGGTGTCATGGAATAAGTTAACACTACTGAGTCAGCCGTATAGTGTGGAGGATAAACCCAGTTGCATGAGAGAGTAGGTGGTCCACACACTTTGATCTGAGAGTGCTCTACACAGAGTAAAGATTCCCACTGGAATCAACACTCTCATACATACATAAAAGGTAAGTCTCACAGTCCCAAAAAGAGAGGACTGCAGGGTTAAGGGTGGAGACTCAAAATGACTGAGCAAACATCATCTCCATTCCTTGGCTTTTATACCATGTGACACACTAATTTCCTGTTCCTCTTGCGTGTCACGTGACCTGTGTGCATGACAATTCCCCCCCTCCAGGCAGACCTGGAAGGGAGGATACCCACTGATGGTAGTCCCGAATCAAAGATGGATCCAGAATAAACCGCCCGGGCACCCAAGACCGCTCCTTAGGACCGTAGCCTTCCCAGTCCACCAGGTACCGGGTGCTAACCACGTCCCCTACGACAAGAGTCAAGGATGCGCCGGACAGTATAAACGGGACCACCATCCACAATCCGGGGGGTAGGGGGGTCAGGAACTGCAGAGGAGAAAAATAAACAGGTTTAAGTCGTGAAGCATAAAAAGCTGGGTGAACCTGGAGCGCACTCTTCACCCACTCTTTGCCCTCCCTGATGCATACCAGGTCATAAGCACTCTGGAGGTTCAACCAGGGCAGTATTAGTGAGTGGAAGTGGGTGCCTATTCCTCACAGTTATCCAGCTGAGCCCCCGATAGTCGATGCAAGGACAGAGGCCCCCTTTTTTTGGAGAATCTGTCGTTCAAACCAGGAGATTAATGGGTTGTACTGAAGGAGCCAGGGAACTCCCAGTAGTAAGGGTGGTGATGTGAGGTCAGTTACAAGAAATGATATGTGTTTGTGGTGGTCAGAAAAAGTGAAGGATAGGGGGACAGTTTGATATTGAATGAGGCTGTTGGACAGGGCCCAACCATCGAATGCTGTGATGGTAATAGGCTGGGATAACGCTTCAATCCCCACACCCAACTGGGCAGCAAAAGCACAATTGATGAAATTACCAGTGGCCCCCGAATCCACGAATGCCATGGTTCCGATCTGTTGGTGGCCCAGCTGAATGTGGGTTTGAATCGTCAAATGGAAAACGGAGGGTAAGGTGGAAGAAATCAACAACCGGCCAGGTGGGAGCCCCCCCATTCACTTGGTCTGTCCGTTTCATGAACGGAGGGGACAGAAGGCTGGATGGTGTGTGGGGGAGGCACAATAGGTGCTTAGGCCCTTGCAATTGCGCCAATCCCGCTCCGCAGAGGGTTCCCCTCCGACTCCCGAGTGGTCCACTGGAGAAGGTGGAGAACCAACTGATGGTGCCTCCCCAGAAGTTGAGCTGGCTGGAACAGGAGGACGAGACTGAGGAGGCACTGGTGGCTGGGTCCGAGGAGCTGGCCTCAGGCGAGAGCACATCCATTGGTCGATTCGAAGACAGAGCTGGATTAAGCCATCGACAGACACGGGAAGCTCTCGTCCGGCAAGTTCATACTTCATGCAGGGAGTCAGCCCCTTGTAGAACACGGTCCGGAGCGCAGGAACCTCCAGCATGTCTGGACTGCCAGGTTTTGGAATTCCGCCACATAGCAGCTCATGGACTGCTCACCTTGTCGTAGGTGGTATAGATGAGAGTCGGTCTCCACCTGACTATCCGGATTTTGAAATGTGGCCCTGAGCTGCCACCTGAATTTGGTATAGGAATATCCCATATTCATATCAATCCTCAGGACTGCAGTGGCCCACTCATCTGCCTGCCTGATGAGGAGGGAGACAAGGAGTGCGATCTGGCTTGCGTCGCTGGTATATCAGCTGGGCTGAAACTCAAAAAGCAGGTTCAGTTTAATAAAAAACACATTGCACTTCCCGCCCCCACCATCCCACTTATTGGGTAAAGAAAATTTGGGTTCTGAAGTTTGAACAACAAGGGAAGGAGAAGGAGAAACTCAGGGCACCAGTTTGGGCACCAATAGAGCAACAGCAAGCTCCTGACAGGCCTTCTCGAGCGTGGAGACCCTCTGGCCCAGCTCAGCCAGAGACACAAAGGACACGTGTAGAGCCTGCCTGAGAGCCATCACATCTCGACTCACGGCCATTTGCTGCATCACAGTGTCACACAATGAGGTAAACTCTACTGGTTTTATGGAAGGCTCAGTCATTCTGTCACAGAATAGGTGAACACTACCGAGTCAACTGATAAACCAAATCACGGAGTAGCACGGGAGAGTGGGTGGTCCGTGCACTTTGATCTGATCACCTCCGTTCCTTACCATGTGACGCACTCATTTCTGGTTCCTCTTGTGCATCACGTGACCCATGTGTGTGACAACTGGTACTTGTTTGTCTGTTGTGTTCTGTGGTATTTGTGTGTATTGTGTTTTATGCAGTGAGAGCTGCTACTGCTTCTTACATTTTTAGTTTTTGTTGTCTTTTTAAATTTAAAAAAATCATGTCCATATTAAGGGAAAATAAAAATTTTCCAAATCCTGTTCAGTTTCTTGAGTTTGAAAAATAAACACATACATACTGGGCAACTACTTTAACAAATGGATCTAAACTACAACGTTTACACACACATATGCATATATACACACACACACATTTATATGTTTATAACATTTTTGTATAGTGTACAGTTTTTATACTATATCGTTATATAGTTTCTATTCTATTGGTTACGCTGCTTCTACTTTCTTTTTTTGCTCTGTCCACTGTGCTGCTGTAACAATGCGCCCATGGAACTAATAAAGGGTTATTTTATCTTATTTATATTATTTCCACTGGCCCAGTACAGGCACTGGTTAAACCTAACTACTCTAAAGTGGAGAGCATTATTAAACCTGATTAGTCTCTTCCACAGCAGCGCCACACTGAAAGCTTCATAGCCGGCTGCTTTGCTGAATGTGACTTCCCATCTCATTTAATGCCTTGTAGCCCAGGACAGCGCTAAAAACGGCATGACTTGCACTCATCTTCTAGCACTTCCTCTTTCTTTCTTCATTTCTTTCCTCTTACCCTTCTGAATGAGCTGACCGTTACAAACTCACATCCAGGAAACCATTCATAAAGAAGCATGAAGCTCATTCTGAATAATTTTGACTTAGTCACCAAGTCATCGTCAGAGAAAGCTGAACAAAAAATCTAGTTTTCTAAAGTCAGCACTGGTGCAGTTTGCTGAGTTTGTTCATTTTTTTAAATGTGCAGATTTGTATAACTGAATTTCCAATATTAGAATCAGATTTAATTATCAAACTCTTTACGCTTTACCAGTCACAAGGCCTGATTATTTAAATAACCAGCATCTGATTAGTTTTCTAATGGGGTTCAGAAGTATGCCTAGCTAGGTGTTGACCCGTTAAAACCGCAATTAGTTGGTCATCTGGGAATCTTTCATATTTCACTTGTCTCTTTATGCACTTCCCATCATCACTGACCATAACATTCCACACAGTGCTAACCACAAGCACATTGCCTTCATTAGGAGGTTTCTTCAAAATGAGAAGTCAGACAACCATAGGTGTGCAGTGATTTACAATTGATTTGAACTGCAGATGGAAAAGGTCTTGTGAAGCCCTCTGCTGGTGGACAGACAAAGTGCAGGTGATGAAACACTTTTCCTGTGGTACAGGCCAGGGGTGGGGAAAAAGGATGTGCTGGTTTCTCTGTTTTGGCTCAAGAACTAAAATTGGTTGTGAATTGCTGAGTGTAATCAGGTGTGGTTGAGCAGGAAAGTGACCAAATAGTACAGGGATCTGGTCCTTCTCATTCTTGCTGTAGAGAGTGTATTCAAAGAGAAGTATTCTCCCTGTGCTAGCATGCTAACATACACTATGTGGACAAAAGTATTGAGACTTTTTCAAGATTTGGGCTAGACCTCTTACTTCCAGAAGAAGATTCTTTATTTGTCACATGCATAGTCATACAAGTACAACACAGTGAAACTCTTTCTCTGCATTTAACCCATTCACTAAGTGAGGCTGTGGGCTGCTGCCAGCAAGGCACCCGGGGAGCAGTACCTCACTCAAGGGTACCTCAGCGGTGACACTAGCATTTATGATTCAGACCCCAACCCTCAGATTGCAGGGCCAACGCCCTGACCACTAGACCATCCAGCTGCCCCGGTGAAAGAAATCTTAATGCTTCAGCATAAGAAGACTTTTTGGACAACACCATGCTTCCAACTTTGTGAACCCAGTTTGGGGAAGAACCTTGTCTATTCTAGCATGACCGTGCCGCAGTGCACAATCAAGGTCCATAAAGATATGGCTGGATGAGTTTGGTGCAGAAGAACTTGACTGGCCCACACAGAGCCCTGACCTCAACCCCACTCAACTCCTTTGGGGTGAACTTGAATGAAGATTGTGAGCCAGGCCTTCTTGTCCAACATTAGTGCCTGACCTCATAAATGCTCTACAGAATGAATGGGCACACATTCCCACAGAAACTCAAAAGTCTTGTTGAAAGCCTTCAAAGAAGAGTGGACACTGTTATAGCCTGCAAAGGGGGACCAGCTCCATATTAAAGTCTATGTATTTGAACGCAATGTCAGTAAAGTCCCTGTTGGTGTAATGGTCAGGTATCCCTATACTTTTGTCCATATAGTGTATGTAGGGCCCTGTGTTCTCAACATATAAAGCTAAATGTTTCCTGGGCCTATTTACACTTTGATACCTTCACAATACCTTCTTAGTTCTTTATTGTTGTCTTAGTTCTTTATGATCCATCGTACAATCATACCTCATAAAGTCATGGTTAGGGTCAAGGTTTCACACGTACATCAGGACTTCCTGAAGTAGAAACTTACATTGATGTATTTGAATGAAACAAATTCTGTAACTTGTAACTGTACAATTTTTATTTTTTATGTAGAAGTATGCGGGTGTCAGAAACTGCATGCAGTTTGAGGCCTGTATGTGGTGATTTGCTTATGCAGTTTCCATGATACTACCCACCTATACATTTCTATTAGTAACTGTTAGTTACATTAGCCTATAACTCCAGTGCAAAACTAAAGCCGTACACTTCAGAAACCAAGAATATCTGGCCTCACGGACTACACTGCAGCCTCCATATATGACTCTAAGGAGCCTAGTGACAACTTTAAAGACTCACACGGAGACAGAGGAAGGCTCTCTCGGCCCCCTCCACCCACCATTACCCAGCACACACACTGATTAAGGCACTTAGCCTACTTCTAATTATAGAGTCAAGAGCGTCTGGATCGATTATTCAGCCTGACTTTGATTTTGCCTTCTCATGAGCTGTTATTTAATAACCTGGGATAAAAATAGTCCTTAACATCCCGAGGGGACAGGAGAGACAGAGAAGATGTGACTTTTGAGGGACTGAGTAGAATTTGGTAGATTTATGCTGGCTAAGTTCTCCTCATTAAGCAGCACAGCACACACACCTTGACAAAGCAACATGTCCCTTGGACATTTATTATTCGCACTGTGTACAGTGACTAGAACATATTTGGGCTAACTTTACTAATTTCAGCAAATTTCCGTGACGTCTGGAACAGTGCTGTTAGCAGTAGGAAAATAAATATTGGAATCTTTGTGTCAATCTGTGACAAATGCAATCTACAATATATGGACAAAAGTATGTGTGACCATTACACCAACAGGGACTTTATTGACATTGCATTCAAATACATAGACTTTAATATGGAGTGGGTCCCCTGTTGCATTTTTTCTCGTTTTGCATGTTACTCATTTAATATTTACTAAAAAAATAATTAATAAAAATGAACTTTGCTAACAAATACATTTACAGTATGTTCACCATTTGAGTTCCTTAGTTATCCAGAACATGGATCCAGAAGTCATCTAATATAGTTATAATTATAATGTGGATCACCAGACAAGTTATTAAGTGATGAAACAGTTAGCAAGTGTATTCAAAGTTTAAGGAAAGTCTAGAATTTGACTCTGCATCTCCATACAAGAAGATAATAGGATGCCAGACAGGCACTGTTACAGATTCTTACCATGTCATAAAGGAAACTTGTTTTATTTGACATAGTTTCATTTATTGTTGTTCAGTTAACAACTTTCCAATACTTAACATGAATAAAAAAAATGCTTTTTCTTAAATAAATGGATAAGTGGTAAAATCTGTGGTGTACAAAAACATTTTGACTGGTAGTGGATGTTAAATCTAGACATTTGAAGTTTTATATGCACTTTTTATTGTCATTATTGCTTATATTAGTAATCTAAGGTTAGCCCTGATGAATCATGAACAACAAACAGTACAAATAATTGCACAGTATCTGAAATGACCAAAAAAGCAAGAAAAGCTCAGAGAAAAAGTCTACTGCTTACTATCTCTAATGGGTTTTATAAACTACAGCTTGTATGTTATCTTACTGTGATGCCAATGTGAGTAAAGCACGAAAAGCCTTATGATGTCATCTTCCTGCATTTACCTTTTTCTCTTAGGAACATCTGGCTCGCTTTGTTCTCTGTGGCACATCTGTGTGTGTCACAAAGAAAGCAGCATCCTCTCACATAGCATATCCATAAATAAAATCTAATACCTTGAAAATTAACTACACACTACAATATATACTACCAGTCAAACATTTTTGAACACCTTAGGTTTTTACCACGATTCATTTATTTCATAAACAGCAGATTTTTATTCTTCTTCAACAAAAGTTTCCTGACATCTTACTAACTGGTTGTGTGGTGATGCAGAGTCAAATACTAGACTGTCCTTTACCATGAAATGCACTTGTTAACTGTTTCAGCACTTAATACTTCATTGAATATCTAACACTTGTCTGGTGATACACATAAACATAATTCTATTAGGTGGCTTTTTATCTGTCAGTAGTGATGAATAAAAAAATAACATTTTCTGCCTAATAAAGGCTCTCAGGTGGTGAACATACAGATTTTTTTTTTGTTCGCAACAAATATAATAATTAATATAAGTATTAATTGAGTAGCTTGCAAGTGTAGAAAATCTCAGTGTGTGCCAAACTCTTTTGACTGGTAGTGTATTTCATTTTCATATGGGAAAAGTATGCAAAATAAGTTTCAACACATCAGATTTGGGTCGCATAAGCACTTTGTATTACGCTCTACATGTTCATTTTTACATTTCTTCCTTTGTGGGACTGCAACCAGCCAATAAATGAGAGATTTAATGATTTCATGCTGCGATTTTTTTTTTTGTTTCAAAGTTCATTTTTTTAACATTTGTCTGTTTTTGTAAAAGCTAATTATGTCAGGAGTAGCCTTGCTTTCATCTTTTACATGTCCATGCTACCTGGATGTGTAGCTAACATGAAGCAGCTGTCAGTGCCCTTTGCTTCCTTCTTTTTTATGTTTTTTATGGACGAATGGTCAGTCGCAGAAACAGCTTCCACTAAATAAAAACATAGTGAAACACACCACAAAGTAAAAGGCCTACAGATGGGTATGAGGATATTGCAGTAGTGCACATTTCCTCCAGCCTCTTGTCGTGTCTTTCACTAATATAGTCAAATGTTTTTGCACAGCACAGGTTTTTACTGCGTATCCATTCATTTCAGAAACTGCAGATTTTTATTCTTGTTAAGCACTGGAAAGTTGCTGAGTCAACAACTATAAATTAAAATATGACAAACAAAGCAAGTTTCCTTTATAACATGGTAAGAATCTGTAACAGAGCATATCTGACACCCTATTAACTGGTGCAGAGTCAAATTCTAGACTGTCCTTTGACTTTAAATGCTCTCGATGCTGTTTCATCACTTAATAACTCACTAAATATCTAAGAGTTGTCTGGTGATCCACAATATAATTATAATTATATTAGATAACTTCTGTAGGTCAGTAGTGAATAATAAAAAAATATGCCATGATCTAGCTAATGCAGGAACTCAGATGGTGAACATACTGTAAATGTATTAGTTAGCAAATAATATTGAGTGTATTTTTGTACATATTAAATGAGTGACAACAAATCTCAGTGTGCCAAAACACTTTGACTGGTAGTGTACATGTTAATTGCCAAGGGCTAGCTGCAAATGTTGCAGTTTGTAAAGCAACAAATGTCAAAAAATCTAATTTAAACTATTTTACTCCTTACCCCAAGTGTAGTTGAGCTGAAACATGTTTGGTGTGTAAAATATGTGTTCTAGTGTTGCTACAATGCTAATGCAGCTAACAGTAGTGGCCTGAGTACAGTGATATTAGCATCATGAAAATGCACATATTCCTCTGTTGAGCAAACTGTCGCTCATATCTTGCATTTAAATGATACTTTGAGGACGAGGAATAGTAGTAATTATATCCTGTTGGTCTAGAAATTGAGTTCTTTTGATGGTTCCCCTGGAAGAAATATCTTCCCACTGCGATTAGCATGTGAAACCGGCCTATTGCTTGAGTGCTCGTTGCATCTGGACTGTGTAAACCCTGAGTGTGGTCAGGGACAAAGCACTTGCTGTTGAGCTGTTTTACAACCCAACATAACAAGACACAGATGACATTAAAACACAAAAGCAGCACCTGTTTCCTCCACTGTTACTGACCCAGATTTCTATGAAATGACACTAAAAAGGATTTGACATTGTGACATTTATCATGTTCTGCAATTTTATACAGGCCTAAACTGCCCATTAAAAGTTTGGGGACACTTTATTGCTGTTACTTTTCAATTAAGTGAGAAAAATACCTGCAGAGGGCAGAGGTATTTTCTTTCTAACATAAAACAGCAACTTTTACAACTTTTGCTGTAGTAAAGTTTTCTTTCCAAACTACTGTTTACAGATATCCTGGGAGTTTTTCATCTGTAGCATAGCATTATGTAGCATTAATTATCTCAAAAAGTATATTACCTGGGTACTATTGTAAGTGTTTTTTGAACCACAGAGTTTTAACTGAATGTATTGTCTTTGGTGATTGTGTGGAAAGGTTCTGCAACATTTTTTAAAAGCACTTATTCAAAATATTTTGATCCAAAGGTAGGTCAAGCGAAAGGGCTGGAGTTCTGATCACAGCAATGGGACTTTGATTATTTTTAGGCTGTTGCTTCAGTTTAAACTTCCATCTATACAGATTTTTATTTAATATGTTACGTTTTTTCAACTTACAAAACGGAGAGCTATTTGGCCCAAAGCTTTTGATGGACGCTTGATATCCAAGTTTAATTTTAAAATGGCAAAAAAAAAAACACAATGTAAAGTAATGGAAAATTCTTTCTTTGCATTTAAACCATTCACTAAATGAAGCAGTGGGCAGCCAGCAACGTAGCACCCAGAGAGCAGTCTGTTGAGATGGCACCTTGCTCAAGGGTACCTCAGTGGTGCCACTGACAGTCCTGGGATTCAAACCCATGACCATCTGATTGCAGGGGCAACTCCCTAACCACCATGCCACAGGCTGGTTTAATTCTAAATAATTTTGGATCATTTTTATTGGTTCATTAAACATGAAAGTTTGACACAATGTAGTCACACTCCAGTAGTCACACTAAGGCAAGAGTTCCCATTGTCAGTCGTGGTAGCCACACGATATGTAAATTTTGTGCTTTGTTTCTTCTAGTCAACTCATTACCAAATTAACGCTCTTTGTGGCCTGGACCAGGTGTGCAGTGTTGAGAAAACACAAAAGTGTGCAGAGCATGGGGTCACGAAGACTGGGATTGGGAACCCTTTGCACTAACAGGCAAGAGTGCCCACCAGCACACCTGATTCAACTCCTCTGTTACCTGCCAGGTTTAGTGAATGGGTTTAAATAAGATACCTACCAAACTGTGCAGGACCCTCCAGGACCAGAGTTGTACACCCCTGCACTGGGCCTGGCAAAGTTGTATGTGTGGGGGCATAGAGAGCCAACAGGGGGGGCCCTTTCTCTTCACATACCCTGCACACAACCATCATTTCTTAAAAATTTATTTTCCTTGCTTTTTTTAAATAACACTTTTTGGCATAGTAAGTAAACATTGACAATGTTTCAAAATGTATATTTCACTCCCCAATCTGAACTGTCCATATACGCGCATAGAAAAACGGAACTGTAAAATCATTTTGTATTTAAATTAAACTAATATTATTGTGCATTTTTGACAGCACCATAATATACAGTATATATTTTGTTAATATCTCGATATTAATAGCTTAACTTAACTACAGAAGTTCAAATGCATTTAGACTTGCATCCAAATCTATTACACTGGGGGCTGTGATCAAAGAAGAGTGGACGCTGTTATATTTGCATAGGGGGGACCAACTCTGTATTAAAGTCTATGTATTTGAATGCAATGTCATTAAAGTCCCTGCTGGTGTAATGGTCAGGCATCCCAATACATTTGTCCATATATTGTATACTACCAGTCAAAAGTTTTTGCTCACCACAGGTTTTACCACTTGCTCATTTATTTCTGAATTTACAGATATTTATTCATGTTAAGTATTGGAAAGTTTTTAAGTGAACAACCATGAATGACAATATGCCAAATAAAACAAGTTTCCTTTATAACATGGAAAGAATCTGTTACAGTCCATGTCTGACGTCCTATTAACTGGTTGTGTAGTGATGCAGTGTCAAATTCTATACAGCGCCCGGACCTTGCTCATGGGTACCTCAGTGGTGCCACTGGCAGTCCTGGGATTCGAACCCATTATCTTCTGATTGAAGGGGCAACGCCATAACCAATAAGCCACGGAGGGCATTGCGGTAAGAACACAGTTGGACCGTAATAATTTCGGTTTTTTTTTCTATTTTTGGCAGATATTTGTGCTTGTGGGGTGAGAATTGGGACACAGCCCGGTCCACCCCAGGATGTTGCGCCACAACATCAGCAGGTTAATGGGACGCGGTATCACTCAACGCGCATGCGCCGTGACACTCCAGAGGAGATTTCGTTCTTTTAGCAAGAACATCTGAACAACAAACCCGTTTCCAGGGCTAAATCCAGCAAGTCCAGGCTCGGAGCGGGTCACATCTGCCGCTGGCAGTGCAAAAGGTACGTGACTGTGATGTAGTGATCCATAGGTAATCCGTGTTAAATGTTTTAATCTGGAAAGTCGATTTGTTTTGCCGTGAAAGAGGACAGCTAGGTGGCTAATGCTAATAACACTAATAAAACCGAGGAACCTAGTCAGAGTCGTTTTATCACTATATTTTTCTGTACTGGTAAAATAATGACGACGATGTGGTATATTTAAGTATATTTTGTATATTTTTATCCGACCGACAACAGATGTCTGTTACAGTGTGGCAATGACGAAATAGCCTATTCAGCTACATTACGTGGACAAAAGTATTGGGACACACCTGTTTTTCAGGGTTTGAGCTAGGCCCCTTCCAGTGAAGGGCAATCTTAATGCTTCACCATACCAAGACAGTTTGGACAACGGCTTCCAACTTTGTGCACACAGTTTGGGGAAGAACATTTTCTATTCCAGCATGACTGTGCTCCAGTGCGCAAAGCAAGGTCCATAAAGACGTGGTTTGATGAGTTTGGTGTGGAAGAATTTGACTGGCCCACACAGAGCCCTGACCTCAACCCCATTCAACACATCTGGGATGAACTGGACCGGAGACTGCGAGCCAGGCCTTCTCGTCCAACATCAGTGCCTGACCTCATAAATGCTCTATTGTTTGAATGGGCCCAAATTCCCACAGAAACTCCAAAATCTTGTGGAAAGCCTTCCAAGAACAGTGGAGCCTGTAGTAACTGCAAAGGGGGGACCAACTCCATATCAAAGTCTATGTATTTGAATGCAATGTCATTAAAGTCCCTGTTGGTGTCATGGTCAGGGGTCCCAATACTTTTGTCCATATAGTCTACTCAACATGGATGTTGAACAATGAGACATTCAGACACGTACACCTAAATGGGGGCTTTGTTTTGATGCTGCTACCAATGAGTAAAACATTTTAGGTCATAGTTTTTAAGAAGCTAGCATTGTTTTCAAGCAATATATTTTTCTGTGGACTTGACAGTGGAGCCCCATCTTAGAAAGCTGCTTAAGTTTATTAAATTAAGAACAAGCCTAGAGGTCAGGTTTAATTCCTGTATTTTTCCAGGAAGAGAAATTTTACACCAGTATATTGGTAGGAGGATCTGTCTATTTGTTAATTATTTTTGCTGTCCAATAATACAGAATTTTATTTTTAATCTGATTTTGCGTGGTATTGGAGACTGACAAAACTCATCCTTGCTAATTTAGAGAACTACTTTGTCTTCTATGAACTTGAATTTCACTCATATATTAGTATTTCTGTAGCACATAAATGTAAGGGCAACTACCCAACATAAACCCAAAAAAGAGGCCAAAAGTGGAGAAAAGGAAGTTAGAGAAGTTTTGGTGACCTAGAAATAGAATTGAGCTCTTGTTCCGCAGTCCTGATACAAACCATCCCTCCTAATGTGACGCACAAGACAAGAATGTACATAATTTATTAATAAATACTAGAAAAACTCTTCCTAACTGTTTAAGGCCATTTTATATATAATATTTACACTGACAAACACTGGGAAAGACGTGATGTAATGGTCATCACTTAGCATTAAGTTTCCAAATTATTTATCATGTTGCGTATAGCAGGTTGCCTTCTTTGGAAATCCTTTTTTCATTTTTAAACCAGAGGTATATTCGATATTAAGCTGAAAATGCTGGATCAGATCTTGGCAGGAGAAGGAATGAATCCTGGTTGCCTACTGATTTTGTGCTTCGTTGTCTTTTTAGAGCCAGTAGTGCAAGTTAAGATAGCTAGAATTCAAAAGCATGAAATGGAAATGAACATTCATCACATTACTGTACACAAGAATGGCAAGCTAAACCCATTTCCCATGAAAACGGTCCAGGTTGTGGTTTGTATGAAGTGAGGAAAATGGTCAAAAGTTCACATTGAGTCAGTAGAAATGGGAACAACAACAGAAAGCCACGTTGAAGATCTGTCAGTTAGATTAGAAAAGGTTTTTGGAGTTCTTCTCATGTTCTAAACTACACTGTACCACACACTGTATGCCCCCAAGTATCCAAACACTTCTTTCTAATTGGAGAATTAATTGTTCTCCAATTGCTAATTCACAGCTTTCAACAGAATGGGAATATCTGAACGTCTGATAATCTACAAAAATTTAGCACACTAATGATGTTTGCTAAAAAATACACTTAATATTAATTGCTAACAAATACAATTACTGCATGTTCAGCATTTTAGTACCCTTATTAACTAGAAAATGTAATTATTTTTATTCACCACTACTGACCTATAAAAGCCACCTAATATAATTATAATGAAAGATCACCAGAAAAGTGTTAGATATTTGACAAACTATTCTGAAACATAGAACGAATGTGTTTAAAGTTACAGTATAGAATTGGACTCGGCATCTCCACACAACCACTTAAAAAGATGTCAGACATGCACTGTTACAGATTCTTTCTGTGTTATAAAGGACACTTGTTTTATTTCACATAGTCATTTATAGTTGTTCACTCAACAACTTTCCAATGTTTAACAAAATTAAAAATCTGGTTTTGGAATAAATTGATTATCTGAAGCAACCGATACCTAAAGTTAGCACACTAAGGTAACGCCACTAGTTTTTATGAAACTTTTCTGTAGTGGCTACAAGCCATACATTCATGTTTTTGGCAGATGTTCTCATCCATAGTGATTTAAAATGACAGGTGAGTGTAGTAAAATATTTTCACTGATAACTTATGGCAGTATGTTCTCATCTGAGCAAGTCCCAAAAAAAAAAATCTTAAATCAGTAAATACACTGTAGAAAGAATTTATATGGGATCTTAAGACTAAAGCTTCGAGATTCATAACTTTCTTAATGGTATTTTTGAAGGGAAAAATGTTTGAAGTTGTTAATTAAGTCTTCACTGTAGACTGTAATTTGTTAATTTGACTGAAATAGATTAAAGTCTTTAATGGTCATTTAATAATTTGAAACTGAGTTTGCATCGTCATATCCTATCATGTACATGACACAAGACATCATTTGAATTTGTATTGACCCATATTTGCATTATTCCATTTTATTATATCATGTAAATGATGCAGGGTATCATTTGAATTTGTGTTGACCTGTATTTGCATTATTTAGTTTAGATGATGGCAAAAAGTGGGGGAAATATCAAACGAAATACTTAAAAAAAAAAAAAAAAAAAAAAAAAGAGCAAAGAATTAGAAACAGTGGTGGAGGGGGGAAAAATCCTCTTTGGGCTGATGGCAGATCTTTTGTGAATCCTGGTTAACTTACAGTTTTAACTGAATTGAGCTTCTAATAGTATGCTACGTTTTTGGGTTTTTAATTTTTTTTTACTGTTTTTCCAGAACTAAGGTTAGTTACCTTTTCAGTTCTTCATCACTGTCCTGCTGAGCCTCCGTCAATTGACTGCAGTTGGAGGTTAATTTGACTGAAACAGATGTTTTTAACAGTCATTTAATAATTTGAAACTGGTTTTCATTACCATGTAATAGTTTTTTGCAATGATTTTGTAGATCTAATTTTACGGATGTGTTGCTTATGGCAAGTCACTTGATACCCAAGCTTGATGCTAAGAAGATACCGTCATGTTTCCCACCATATTTCTCTACATGTGCTATCAGGATCAGGCTTTCTACTTACACTACCTGTCAAACATTTTGGCACACTCTGAAATTTTCTACAACTGCATTGTACTCACTTAATATTTGCTAAAAATACACTTAATATTCATTGCTAACAAATAAATGTAGTGTGTTCACATTTGAGTTCCTTCATTAACCAGAAAATTTAATTGTTTTAATTTTTCACTACTGACTAGGGCTGCCATGATTGGTCGACTAGTCACGATTACGTCGACTATCAAAATCGTCGATAACTAATTTAATAGTTGACGCGTTGTTTTGGGTTTTTTTTTTAAGCTTTGTAAGACCATCTCTGGTATCATGGCTACCCGGCAACGGAGCTTGAAAGTTTGGGAGCATTTTAAGAAAATAAAAGAGAAGAACATGCAATGCAAAATGGAACTTGCCTTCCATGGCAGTACGACGGTGATGCATGAGCATCTGAAAAGGAAGCACGTTGCGGCTGATTCATTTTCTGATGACATAGTGGGACGGTTGTCTCAGCAGCTAATTGGCTAGTTAGCTGCTAATATTAGCTGTAAACGTTAACATTAACGATGTCATTTTCCTTAGCACACATATGTGTTGGCTGTAACGTTATTACAGTGATGTCGTGTTTGAATAGGAAACAGCAGAGCGGATTTTCTCGCAGCAGGACGTGTAGAAAAGCTAACTTTCCTGGCTATGAACAACAGTCTTGTGTAGATTTGGGGCTATATACAGTCAGAGTGTAGTACAGTTGAATATAGTTGTGAGCACTGAGCACAAAAAGCACTTTTTTTATACCAAAACTTAATTTTTGTGGAAAATTTCTTAGTTTCATGTGCCTAATGTTACCTCATTTGATTCTGTTATTCTGCTTCGCTCCTATTCAATACTTTAACCCCCTGGGTAAACTGAGGGATTCTGGTGATTGTGGCATGCTCTGACATTTGTGTAAATATAACCAACTTAGCATATTTGGATTCCAAAGTGTTTCATAATTTTGTTTTCAGCACAAACTTAGCTACAATAATATTGCAGGAGTAAATGGTTCCAAATAATATGTGGACTCTAAATTTACTGTAGCACTTTATGCTACAGTTAAAGAATTGTTTGTGGCTACAAGCTGCAAATTTTATTAAAAGTTTAATAAGCGATCAACCTATCTTAATTTTTAGTTGGCTCATACATGAAACACTTCAAGCTGTAAGATAATGATGGTTATATAAGAGCAGCTGCATGCTGGTGCGATAAGCTGTACCTTTTACGTCCAATGTACGCATGATCTGATTAGTCGACTAATCGCAAAAATAATCGGTGACTAGTCAATTATCAAAATAATCGTTTGTGGCAGCCCTACTACTGATCCACAAAAAGCCACCCAATATAATTATAATTATAATATGGATCACCAGACAAGTGTTAGATATTTAGTGAGCCATTAAGTGTTGAAAGTTAATGAGTGCAGTTGAAGTTAAAGAACAGTCTAAAACTGGACTCTGCATCACCACACACCCGGTTAATAGGATGTCAGACATGCTCTGTTATTTCTTTCTGTGTTATAAAGGAAACTTGTTTTATTTGATATATTTTTATTTATAGTTGTTCACTTAACGTTCCAGTGCTTAACAGGAATAGAAATCTGCAGTTTTTGAAATAAACGGATAAGTGGTAAAACCTGTGGTGTGACTGGTAGTTTTTCCTGCTGCTTGTAAGCTGAGCTCGTATATAGAATAGAATCCACCAGAAATAATACATTTCATGTTTTAGTACAGGCATCTTGCGGCAGTGTTGAAGATAAACAGGGTCCTATGTTTCATGTTCTGGTATTAAACTGAATTAGGCTGAAAATAGCTCTCAGTTATACAGTGGTGAGCAGTGTGTGGTTATCATTCAGGCCATCATGCAGTTCCTGAGCAGAAATCACTTTACTTATCAGAAAGCATGCCATAAACGGCCAAGAAATGAGTGAGCTATTTTGGAACACATTTTTTGAGTGTCCTGTTTCAAGAAAGATGAAAATGGGCCTGTTTTAAGAGAAAAATAACTGCACTAGTTTTCACATTGATTTTTGTAGCAGTAGACAGACATTCGCCCAGGGTTCTGTTTATAAACCGTGTTCTGAGACAGTCCACATTTTTACCCTCAGCTCCCAGAACACCTCAGTGTGGAGCTAAATTGTGGAAAAATCTGAGCTGAAAATAAGATGGTCCAGTTTGGGAGTGTGCAGTGATATTGAAATCAAATCTGAATAGATAGATAATTGTGTAAAAAGTACATATCAGCATTGGACCTTTCTTAGTGTTTTTTTTTTTTTTTTTTTTTTTTTAAAGGATCATTCAGTATTTGATGTACTTACTGTCACTTTGGAATATTCTGAGATTTAGTTTGTATTTGTAATTTGTAATTTTCACAAGCTTTGATATGCGAAGGGCTTTGTAATGGCCTATAACCGTAGTTTAATCTAATATGACTTTTCTAGTGGTCTGCCATGATTGTCAGGTGCTGCCTTTTATTCTCATTTTTTTTTTTTTTTACAATTTATCCGTACTTCTAATTCAGGTGTATGTGCACACGAAAAGATTGGATATCAGCAGAGGCCCACAGTTACCATATCGACGCAGCCGCAGTCCTGTCTAAATTCAAAATTTAAATGAGCCCCAATAATGTGTTCGTGACCACTTTGGCACTGTTTGTCGTGAGTATTTTGGTTAAAAAAAAATGTGTTTTACCTTTTTTGAAATAAAAAGAATTTAACTGAAAACATTCATCAAATAGCTTCATAACGTCATAAAACTTTTGCATAAGCTAGAGAGCAGTTGCTAATTTAACCTAGTTAGGGTGTCCTACATTATAGTATTATGTAGCATTGAGTAGTATCCACTCAGTCTCCAAGCATTCCTGCAGTATACTGGGATGGGGGCTTTAAAAGAACACAGTAAATGTTCAACAGCTGTATAACAGAAATGGGGAAATGTTAAACCACTCTGTTAACTAGAAGAGAGCAGCTGGTTACCGTTACCGTGCAGAGTTTAGTGGCAGCCAAAACTGAATATGTCTTGTAGCGCGAGTCGCTCTTAGTTGTCACTGAACCACTGCCATGTAACTTCCCTGAAGCATTTCCTGGCCTTGATTTTTCAACCTCCTTCCCTCAGAACCACAAATTGGTGAACCCAACCAAGCAGTGAAGCTGCCTAATGCCTGGTACACACTACGATTTTGAGCTTTTTCCAGACAAAAGGTCACAGGCGTGAAACAATTGTGGTGATTTCTTGGGTCGTGGCTCCTAAACTGTGGTCCTGCATCGTTCTGAGAGAGCGCTTCAAAGACAGCCGTCGTTACGGCGACCAAAGATAGCCTGTGATTATGATGTGTACACGCCTTCACACACACCGGCATACCCAAATGTATTATATCCATGTTGCACAGTGTGGTTTGTAATGATCTTATAAAATTGCAGAAATGACACAGTCTATAAAACACAGAGTACCTAAATGGGAAGAGTTTGTTTATTTGGCCATTTACTACATTGACGTGGAACGTAAATATGAATTTGTAATTTTTAACCATGGTCATCATATGTAGATATTGTGGTATACCTTCATTAAACCGCCAAATCCTAGTATCATGCCATTAGGTTTTAGTGTACATTGGTGATGTTAATGATGCAGACCTCTAAACACTATGTTCCAGAGTTCTGTCTGTTAGCACCTGTCAAATACTCATGGGAGGCCACTACAAACATTTAAAAAGTCGTATTTAATTAACAAAAGGTTGAAGGCTATTAAAAAGCCCTTTGCATACCAGAGCTTGTGACCATTAGAAAAATACATTTGAGACCGCTGTTGTAAATGGAAGTAGAAGATAAAGCAGTTCATTTTTCAGTACTTCTGATTCTGATTCTAAAGATCTTTTTTCAAGTCATGTTTTCGTGTCATGTCACTGGTGAAGAGAGATAGTAGAAATCAGCTGAGTCACTACCGTCTGGTAAGGGCATAAGTAATGCATGAACTGTTTGAGAACACGTTTTTCAAGTGCTTT
The DNA here is from genome assembly GCA_037974365.1 of Hydrocynus forskahlii. Classification (NCBI taxonomy): domain Eukaryota; kingdom Metazoa; phylum Chordata; class Actinopteri; order Characiformes; family Alestidae; genus Hydrocynus; species Hydrocynus forskahlii. Next base: position 26,472,662 of record JBBPCX010000040.1, on the reverse strand, counting down.
ATGTTGTATACACAAGATAAGACAAAAAATAGACCTATTTATGTTAAATGATGCACATGCAAATGCACTGATTTGCAGTTTTAGTCCTGTAGATAGCAGACATGTATGTGGCTCGTCAGTATTAAAACACTTTTGCCCTGCGCTTGTTGATAGAATACTCTTTCCCCATCTGTAGGCTTTCCACAAGATTTTGGAGTTTCTGTGGGAATTTGTGCCCATTCATTCTGTATAACATTTATGAGGTCAGGCACTGATGTTGGATGAGAATACCTGGCTCGCAATCTCCTTTCCAGTTCATCCTAAAGGTGTTGGATGGGGTTGAGGTCAGGACTCTCTGCAGGCCAGTCAGAGCTCATCCAGCCATGTCTTTATCGACCTTGCTTTGTGCACTGGGGCACAGTCATGCTGGAATAGAAAAGGACCTTCCCCAAACTGTGTCCACAAAATTGGAAGCATGAAGCATATGGGAAGCCATTTTAAAATTTAATTGCCAGAGTGGATATGTACATCAGATATTGGTAATGCAGTTCTTCCCAGACAAAATAAACATTATAGATATCCAAAACGACGTTCTTCCTGTCTACAATGAACATTACAGATATCTGAAATACAATTCTTACTAGGAGAAACTTTTGTTTCAGATATCTTCAATACAG
>JBBPCX010000040.1:26451541-26471906 GCA_037974365.1 Hydrocynus forskahlii | reverse complement strand
TGTTCATTGTAGATAGGAAGATTGTTGTTTTGGATATCTACAAGTGCAAACACAATAGACATGAATGGGGAAAGTGATGTCATTTGTACCAGGAAGAATGACGCTTGAGATATCTGTTCATTGTAGATAAGAAGAACATCGTTTTGGATATCTGTAATGTTTTTTTTGACTGGGAAGACCTGCATTACGGATATCTAACGTACATATCCACTCTGGTTATTAAATGTTAAAACAGCTTGCCATAGGAAGCATTAAGATTGCCCTTTGCTAGAAGTAAGGGGGGCACATATTCAATAGTTAAGAGGTATGTCCCAATACTTTTGTCCATATAATGTATCGCAGATGAAAGTTTCAATACATTTCCCTTGGAAAAAGTCAGGAAACTAGTCAGTCCTACTAGGCAGGTGGTGAATTCTGTAAATGTTTATTCCAAGTGTGTTCTGCATTGTCTGGAATGCTTCACTTGCAGGTATTTTTAGATTGACTCATAAATCTGTATGATTATATTTTCCAGAGGTTAGTTCAGTTTTCCAGAGGGGGGAATAGGTGGTAAGGTGTTGCCTGTGCAGTGGTGTAGGTGGGGTTTTCACAAGCTCCTACATGATCACCATGGATACTAGACTTCAGTGAAAGAGAAAGAAATCAGCTACTTTTTTCTGTGTTGGAAAGTTCAGCATACCCAACCCCCATTCTCTACCTCGCCGCAGGTTGCCAGAAGTGTATTTCATGTGTTTATGGATTGTTTCAGAAATTCAATTCAGTGAAAACATGGTTATCAATGGCATAAAGCCAGTGGAAGAAAAAAGCCAGTGCTTTTTCAACTGATCTTACAATAGGCAACTGATTTTTTTAATAGAAATATTTAAAATGCCACGTAGTGAACAAATAGTGTTATTTATATTTTGATTTTTGGCTAATAAGTAGGAGTGTGTGTAGAGTGTTTCGTGTTAATTTCAGCCATGCAATTCAGGCATTGACCAATTGGATTGTAAAAAGATCAAAATTCTTGATTGCTGCGTCCCAATGTGTTGACTATGTTTAGTTTACCTTGATTGTATTGTAACCAGTATAACAGACATGCAGTCACTGTAGATTGAGCACATTCTGATTGCTTGCATGTTTTTTAGGTTTTTTTTTTCCCCCACAGAGAGACAGTTGAGTTTATATGATCTTTAAATTGTCTGCGTAACAGTTTGTGAATGTCTATATGAAATTGTAGTCTTATTGTAAATAAGACTGCATGAAAATCAGAGTAATTGTTAAATTTAAATAAAAAACACAAACTGAAATTACATTCTGTTTTAAGCACTTTTGATTATGAGCACACTGTGAACACTAGCATACATACAGTACAATCATGCATGCATGTTCACACACACTCTCACACACACCTCTTTAGAGGAACTACACCACACATCTACACAATATGGACAGAAGTACTGGGACGTACTTGTTTTCAAGGTTTGGGCCCCCTACTTCCAATGAAGGGCAACCTTAATGCCAAGACATTTTGGACAGTGCCTTGCTTCCAACACAGTTTCCAACACATGACTGTGACCCAGTGCACAAAGCAAGGTCCATAGAGACGTGGTTGGATGAGTTTTGTGTGGAAGAACTTGACCGGCCCACACAAAGCCCTGATCTCAACCCCATCCAACACCTTGGGGGATGAACTGGAATGGAGATTGCGAGCCAGGCCTTCACGTCCAACAGCAGTGACTGACCTCATAAATGCTCTACAGAAGGAATGGGCACAAATTCCCAGAGAAACTCCAAAATCTTGTGGAAAGCCTTAAAGCAAGAATAATTTGTGGGGTTTTTTGTTGTTTTTTGGGGGCACTGGTAATGTCGATTATTATTTTCAATATATGATTTTTTTTGTTCATATGATGCTCATGCTATTCAAATGAAACTCAAACATAATCTGATGAATGTCAAGTGATGTTCACACTTTTAGCTGCAAATAAAGCAGGCATTCTCTCTTTTCTGGCTTTGAGCCATTTCTAACCAATATCACAGGGTTACAGCAGATTCTGCCCTGCGCTGAACACTGTGTCCTTTCAGAAATCCTGTTCACGACTGCACTGTCCCATTTCATTTCCTGCATAAACTGAAATGGACTAAGCGCAAGAACACATGCATGGAGGAAAACACACAGAGCAAAACACGGCAGACTCATAAACGGGTCCCCATGGCGCAGCGCTAAAATGCTGCTCTCCGAATCAGATGATCAGGGTTCGAGTCCATGGAGCAAGCAGCATTTTTTGGCCATAAAACCAAAGCTTGCTTGTCTTCAAACACTGGTTTTATAGCAGCCGCACAATCACACTTTGCATTTTCTCACAGAAATGCTTCTAGTTCAAGTTATTTGACACATCTGAGTCAATAATTATGCATGTTCCAGGTTGCCACCACTTGAGCTAAAGGTTTGCGTGTGAAGCCATGGTGGAGTATTACCAGATTTTAGGAGTGCAGAAGAACTCCTCTCCAGATGATATCAAGAAAGCGTAAGTATTCTTAATTGATCACCTTTCTGTTGGGGTTTAGAAACTAACTGAAATAAGAAATTATCAAACTTTTTAATGGAACATGTGTGTCCTGTTCCACTTAGAACAACACATGACTGCTCAACACTTTTTCCAAGATGAAGCGTATTGGACTGTTAAAATGAATTATAACACCAAACCGGTTACAGTTGTATGAACTCAATAAAACTCAAATAAAAATGTGGATAACTACATTTCACTCTGGAAACGGAATGTTTCTTGTTTTTGATTATGTTCTTTTAAAGCCCTCATTTTCATTTTGTTACCTGCCAAGTGTTTCTAATCCCTGATTATAATTTGTATTTATCAAATGCAGCATAGTCCTCTGACCTGTTTAGTGTGCTATTACACTGTATGTTTCATTTATTTTCTATAGGTACAGAAAACTAGCCTTAAAATGGCATCCTGATAAGAACCCAGACAATAAGGAGGAGGCTGAGAGGAAGTTTAAAGAAATCTCTGAGGCTTATGAAGTACTTTCAGATGGTAGGTTTTGATGTCATGTTAATGCTTCTTCCCTAGTTTTTGGTCTTAATGAATGGAAAATGCTACCTGCCTGTTGTCACTTAGCAACGGGGACCATTTGACAATGAATCAATTGTTCATTCATGTATTTATTTATTTATTTATTTATTTTCCCACCTTCAGACCAATTCATGAGCATTTTTCATGGTCACTTTTTACTGCCCTGATTCTTGCAATTGATGAATTATTGTCCATGTAATAATTAAGAATTATAAATAATAGGAAAATTGCTTCATGTTCTTTGTTGCAGCCAACAAGCGGAGTCTTTATGATCGGTATGGTAAAGATGGTTTGACAGGAGGTGGAGGAGGTAAATGTCTGAAGTTATAGTTTTAACGTCTTTATAATGTTGGTGGAAATAAACTTGTTTCTCTTTATTTGGATAATGTATTGATCTGAAGCAGTGATTACATAGGATAGATGGATTGATTCAGTCGGCTAAGTCTAAAGTAGATTATAGATTTTTTTTTGCAAAGTTCACCTTAAAGAAGCCTACTAAAGCAGAACAGTAAGCCAGGCTAAGGATTCACTTTGTCTCTTTTTGTTACTCTCTATTTTAAAGGGAGCCATTATCATAACGGTGATCCCTTTGAAGGATTTACATTCCGCAATCCAGAAGACGTTTTCAGGGAGTTCTTTGGTGGTCAAGATCCATTTGCTGATTTCTTTGGTAAGTGTTTATTTAAATTTCAGATAACTGTAACCTGAGTATCAGCTAATACTGATTCCAATATCAGGTGTCAGTATGAGACTAATACTAATACAGAAATGTTTTTTTTGTGTATGTCTGAATAATGAGTACTGAAGCTGAGGTTCATTTATTCAGTCACAGGTCTGCTAACTCATTTTGTAGTAACACATTCATAAGGTGTTGTGTAAGTGGAGTTGTTGATCTTTGGTCTGCCTGCAGGGGGTGATCTTTTTGGTGATGATTTGTTCTTCGGTGGTGGGCGGCGGCACCAGCGGGGCATGAGCAGGAGCAGAACGGGCGGCTCATTTTTCGGGGGATTTGGGGGATTCCCAGCTTTCGGAGCAGGATTTTCTTCTTTTGATGGAGGTTATGAATTATTCATGTTTATGCTTTTCACCTACAGGAACTAAATGCTGACCTATCTGAGACACACCATAATAATTATAAAGAATGCCATTGCGCATGCGAGCTGTCTGATACTGTGGCCCATTAACCTGCTGGTTTTGTAGTGCAACATCCTGTATAGGACCGGGCTGCGTCCCAACATTTTAGTACTACAGTGAACAATTTGGTAATACTAGTATGAGTATAAACACTATATGGACAGAAGTATTGGGATGCCTGACTATTACACTAACAGGGACTTTAATGACATTGCCTTCAAATACATAGACTTTAATATGGAGTTCGTCCCCCCTTTGCAGCTATAACAGCTTCCACTCCTTTTGGATTTTGGAGTTTCTGTGGGAATTTGGGCCCATTCATTCTGTAGAGCATTTATGAGGTCAGGCATTGATGTTGGACGTGAAGGCCTGGCTCACAATCTCCGTTCCAGTTCATCCTAAAGGTGTTGGATGGGGTTGAGGTCAGGGCTATGTGTGGGTCAGTCAAGTTCTTCCACACCAAACTCATCCAGCCATATCTTTATGGAGCTTTGTTCACTGAGGCACAGTCATGCTGGGATAGAAAAGGGCCTTCTCCAAACTGTGTCCAAAATGTCTTGGTATGCTGAAGCATTAAGATTGCCCTTCACTGGAAGTAAGAGGCAACCTGTTTTCACTAAGTAAGAGTAAGAGGTCTACCCCAATACTTTTGTCTATATGGTGTACACACACACACACACACACACACACACACTATATCCAGCCATGGAAAAAAATAAGAGACTGCATCTTTTTTTTTTTTTCTGGTTATTGCTATGGCGTCCCTTTACATTAATTTATACACACATACTCTCAAATAATTTTACAACTGCAATTGTAAAATTATTTGAGTGTGTGTATAAATAAATGTAAAGGGACGCCATAGCACAGTAATTGAGAATAAATTGTTAGTCTAATTAGGAATTATGATTTGATATTTAGAAGTGATTTGTGTACTAAAATACATTGGAATTTGTCAGTGAAGAAGAAAAATGCCCTTTAAAAAGTTATTTCATACCCCGGGCTTGAGACATTATAGGTTGTTATGTCCCATTTGGTAGTTTTGTCATTCACAGATGCAGTTGTTAAATTATATTTTCCCAAGATTTAGGCATTCACATTTACTTTCAAAGTGCTGTTCTAAACATGATGTTTGTCTGTGTTTGTTACAGGTTTTGGCTCTTTTGGGCACATGGGCCACATGGGGCATATGGGGCACGTTGGGCATATGGGGCACATGGGGCACATGGGGCACATGGGGCATATGGGGCACATGGGACAGTTGGGAGGAGGAGGAGGGTTCACCTCCTTCTCCTCCAGCTCTTTCGGCGGAGGGGGTAGCGGAATGGGGAATTTCCGCTCTGTCTCCACTTCAACCAAATACGTCAATGGCAGGAAAATTACTACAAAAAGGTATGACCACTTAAACTGTGCTAGTTAAAGGTGTTTGAGTACTTGCAACAAAAATCTGTAAAATCTTTCAGAAAATGCCAGGTGTTTTTGAACATTTTCATGGGTAATTTGACAGCTTTATCATTGCAACAACCTTTTTGTTCTTTCTGCATTAAGACCACCTAATCACATGTTTTTCCACACAAATAAAATTGGGTGTGTTATGCATTTTTTTTATTATACCACCATGCACCAGCAGGCAGGGAAAAACAATGTGAACCAGTAAATTCTCGTTTTAATTATGTAACATCCTTTTCCATGGGGCAGCTGGTGGGCTGGTGGTTAGGGAGTTGCCCCTGCGATCGGAAGGTTGTAGATTTGAATCCCAGGACTGCCAGTGGCACCACTGAGGTACCCTTGAGCAAGGTGCCGTCCTCACACACTGCTCCCCAGGCACTGTGTTCCTTGCTGCCCGCTCCTTCACATAGTGAATGGGTTAAATCGAAAGGAAGAATTTCGTGCTGTTCACACTGTGTGCTGTGGCTTGTTCACGTTTGACAAATGAACACTTTACGTTCACTAGCTTGGTCTATCCAAGCGCATGTGTTACCAGTGCTGTGAAGGTGTCGCTAGCACTCTTTTGAACAGCCCCTGACTCAACATAATTGGGTAGCTCAACAGGCTTGTAGGAGAACACTAACTGTCAGTTCTATTTACAGATGCACACTTGGGCTAGCACCCCATTAAGTGAAGGAGGGAGGGTAGGCAGTACTACTCACCCAGAAAGTGAGGCCAGTTGTGCTCGGCCATGGATAGCTGTGGCTTAGTGAAATTTGGGTGAATTAGAACGCCTGTGGGCGTCTTTTTCCATGTATGACCAATAGGTGTTATTTATCAGGATTGTCTGTTGGGAGGGGTGCTATCTGTAGGGTATATTTTTTTCCTTTCCTTATTTATCACTGATTGACCAGTTTGATATTGGTGTTTCACTGAATGAGTTCTGCTTTGCATGTTTCAGCATTTATTAACAAGCTTTTTCCCCCCCATGCAGAATTGTAGAAAACGGACAGGAACGGGTAGAGGTTGAAGAAGACGGACAGTTAAAGTCGTTAACCATAAATGGTAAGGAACAGCTCCTCCGACTGGAACACAAGTAAGATGCTGGAGCCCGCTCAGCCCAAATTTGAGCTCAAAGCAAAGTTAGGACTATTGCTCAGATGTATTTTTTCCCTCTTAGCATTTTTAGATTGTTGTCTCTTTTTTGTTAATATATTTAAGATCCAGACCGTTAGTATTTTGGTGCAGGGTGCATATTGCGTTTACTTCTGTTGGGGACCATGGTGTGAGATGATTCTTTTTTGTTTGTTTGTTTTTTTTTGTTTGGTTTTTTTTTTTTGCTTTCTCGTTACATATGCACTTTGCTGTGTCGCTCATGAATGCACATTGCCTTTTGAATAGTGCTTTTGTGCTTCGGAAGAATAAAGTGCATTGTGCATTTAACAAAAGCATGACTTTGCTTTTCCATCCAAGTACAAAAATGTTGAATTTGAATAAGTAACCCTTGCTTTCTTTAAAAAAAAAAAAACCAACTATCGACCTTGTCTGACCGTCTGATGTTACATCTTTGTAAATGTTAGTAGAATGATAGATCAGTTGTACTGATATGCAATTTTTTTTTGTAAACTAGTGGTTTTTTTCATGGATACATGTATGCCAGCCAAATTTGTTTGGTCTTAATGTTATTCTCGAATAACCTGATAGGAATCAAGGTTAATAATGTAACTGATATATGAATATAAATGAATTTTGTGTACTTTGTAAACAAATTTCAAACCAATAAATCTGAGTTTCATCCTTTTTTGAGGATGCGGCAGCTTTGGGGTCTATGTGTAATTTTGCTTTCTGGGAGAGTGATCAAAACTGATTTTAATTCAATCATTTCACTGTCCTCTTTGCTGCATGTTTGCTTGCAACTAACAGAGTTCCTTCAACAGGAGAAAACATTTGTGGTTAGTAATGCACAATAAGTGTTTTCACACCATAAAATGACTCACAAAAGATCTTGTCATTTTATTAATATTTTTGACTGATATAGTATGTATGTATAGTATAGTATAGTAGTACATTGTAAGCCTCTAACTACTAGTCACTACCCATCATTTGAAAATTGGTTCCAGTTCATGAAGTTTAAACTGTATTTATGGAAATGCATTGGTTGCTGTCTGCTTTTTTCCTGCAATTTTGTTTAGGTGCAAATAAACTAGAGTTTAAAAGCTTGCATGGCTCAGAACTAATCATGATTTGTACTGGGCTTTTAAGCGCTAATGTGTGGATCTCAAAAGTACAGTATGCAGTTCTGTGTTTGGAAACTATTTTGTGTAGTTGCAGCATCTGCAAGGTATTGTGTTGAAAATGACTGCCCCTCCCCTCCTCATGAAATACCCCACCCTCTCTCTAGGAAAGGCCCATGAGTTAGGTCTAGAGGAGGGGCAAAAAATGAGCAAAGCACTCCCTCACTCCTCCTCCAACCCCTCCCATTCTCACTCCAGCCAGAGGGAACAAGAAAGTAGAACGCAAGCTAAAGGTCAGACCCCGATCTTTCTGTCTGTCTGATGTTGGTCTGTCTACAGCAAGCTTCATTGCCACCCTTGATAGAAATAGATAAAACAATGCCTTTGTGGTTAACTGGTTCAATCTCTCATGGAAAATCTGAAACACCCATCCCCAATACAAATTCTTTGAAGATTTTCCAAATGTTAAAAATGACAAAGGGAATTTGGCTTCAGTGTTGCCTCATATTTATACCCCAGTGAAAAAAAAGTCATGTACGACTATTGAACAAAAAGTAACATAGAAGTAATAAAAGAGAACATTGTTCATATGAATTTGTTGGGGTGCCAATATCAGGACAGGTCAAAAAAATTGTTTAAATTTTTTTTTTCCCTCATTGTATGATTGAGCTAATTAACCACCTCATTATTTTTGAAACCAGTAATTATAGAGCTGATCTGTGAATCTATTCATCCAGCTATCTAACAATCTAGCTAACAACCAGTCTTCCTAGCAAACTAGCTGTTTAATTTTGAGTGATTTCAACTCAGTGAAAGAGTTCACCCAGTAGCTGTTAACATGCAGAATTTAATCTGATTTAAGTTCATTATCTTAATGCTAACCACTGCCCATTTGCCTTGATTCACTGTTATTTTTGAGGGTGAATGGATACTGAGAAGTATGTTTCCCAACAGAGCAATGTGGAGTCAAAAGGAGGAGGCCCACACCAAACGGAGAGGCAAAAAAGCACAAAGAGTCTTGAAATGTTTCTCCAGTGTCTCAGAACATCTGCAGCAGTCAGGAGTGTAAGTTTGGAATAACCTGAATGATGGCTGAATACTTTTTTTTTTTTTCTTTGCGCGCTTAGGTTATGTAAAAGTTAAAAACTTGTTTTGCATCATGTGTAACTAAAAATGTATAACTAATGTTTTGAGTAACTCCTGAAACCTACTGTAAGTTGTTTTTTTTTGTTTTTTTCCTTTCCAAGTACTAGAAGATGTAAGGACAAACTGTTACTGACCAAAAGTTTTGGATGTTGAATTACTTTTGTTGTCATGAGCATTTGTTTAGCTGAGTGCTGTCTGCAGAAGCAAAAAAAGATCTTGGTATTTTGTTTTTAAGTATGATGGATCTGGGGCTAGGTGGAGGACAATCATCAGAATCTTGAGTTGGAATTGAACTTGGATGTTGAGCTGAATTCCATGTAACTAATATGTGGTAATGGAGGTTAATCTGGTTAAAATGTACATAACCAGGTTAAAATGTACATATTTCAGCACATCAAAATGAATTTTCAATTCAAACTGTGCTTAAAATATCTGTGAATGACCATAATTTGATGCAAAGTCTGTTACCTATTTGTATAATTCCAGATTTTTTTTTCTCAACAACCACCACTTCTCAACAACAAACCTGATTAGATACTTTATTGTATTTGCTGCACATACATTGGCTAAACCTATAGACTCCCACTGAATATCCTAGATTGCAGGTACTTTATATTCATGTATATCACTGTTGAGACATCACTTTTAAGTGCAACTATGCCCACCATTAAAAGTGATTGGGAACGGGTACCACAGACATAGTTTCCAGAAAACAGCTTTACAGTCAAATATCGTCATGTAAAAACACCGTAGTACTTTCTGATGTTGAACTTTTTAAAGATTGTAACACATTGACCCAACATTCACTTTATATTATTGCAAAATTAGAGTCAACAAGACACTTCAACCGAAGTGAATGGGAGAAACATTACAGGACTGAATGAAAGGTAGGGACATTCTAGAACCAGGTGAATGGAGAACATTCAAACATTCTAATAGTATGTTCTAGACCAATGCGTGGAAGAAGAATGGAGGAGAATATGCTGGAACTATTCTAGAACCGTACGATTGAGGCTGAACATTCTATAACCGTATGAGTGGCAGAGATGGAGCACTCCTGAAGGACATGAATGGGGAGAACATTCTAAGAAGGTAAGACAATAAGTGGAAGAGAACACTGAAGAACAGCATGAATAGAATTAAGTATTCTAGAATGGTGTTAAATAACAAGGGGAGAACATTACCCAATCCATTATTGGTGTTTGTTGGAAAACATTTGGTCGCCGGGGCCTTAATGGCAGCAGATCTTTCTGAATTGTGAAGTTCATTTCTTCCTGGCTGTGACTGCTCTGAGCAGCGGCCCCCACTTGCTCCTAGCAAGGAGCTTCTGTTTGAAGTCTTGGTAGACAGGTGGGCCGTCATGGTCCTCAGCCTCAGAGCTGATCTCCATCTTCTGCACAATGAGTTTCAGCAGGTTGTGCTGTTTCTCCATGCAGTCTGAAATCTCCTTCAGTCTGAAACAATGAATTGTCTGAGGTTCTGTGAGTCTGTAAAGAATGTGGATTATCCACACATGGACTGGAATTTTACATTTTTACAACATAACAGTAATGGCAATTATAGAACATGATCATAATATGCCTCATAATAATAGAAAGGAGAATCATTAATCATTCATATATTACAATAATTCACTTATTTTTAAAATATCAGTCCACATTAAATCTCAATCATTGTAGTGATTCCCTTTCGTATTATTGAACTTATTTTGTAAAACAATATAAATATAAGAAATCATTTCAGGGTCCATGTTTTATATGTAGACTATTGAAACCTTGTTTTTTATATTACCTTTAATGTGTTAACAGTAATTATAATGATCATATTGTTACAATTATTAAAATATTAGGCAAAGGGGGCTTAAGATATTAATAAATGTTAGTGATGGGAATTAGATTGACCACTGAAATGAACTTGTGCAAAAATATCAGAGAAGGTGTGTACAGACTACAATTTGTCTTCACATTGCTGCAACTGCACTGGTTATATAGCAGCTGGACTGTGTAGATTTTGGGATGTACCTGTATTTCTGTTTGGCGAGCTCACGCTCAACTGCCGTTGACTGACGGGAGGCTGGGCACAGTCGGGGTATCGCTTTTCTAACATCACCCCCACAGCAGACCCATTTCTGTTTAACAACACACAGCGTTTCTTCAAATTGCACTGGAAATATTACGCTTATTCTTAGACCCAGGCTGAATTAATGAATGGGTGTATCAAAATCAGGGTCTGAAAACTCTTTATCAGCAGTATTGTGAGCTGAAGATGCCTGAACAATTCTGCCTCTGTTCACAAGATGTGTAAAAATCACTTTTATGTTGTGGACAATCTTTCATTCAACAGGGCTTGCTTTAAAGACTGCCTGTTACCTTTCCCTTGTAGCATTTGTTGGGGAATTCTTTGACCGAGACTTGGTCCACCCTTTTCATGAACCAGTATGGCAACCGCTCCTCCAGATTCGTGTGAAGTTCAATCTGCAGAATCAAATTTATTGCCATTTAATTTCCAAAAAGCACAGACTGCTTGTGCTCTAGTAGTTCAGTAGTACACATACATTCAGTACTTGCCTGCATTCCAATTTGCTTTAAGCAGGCATTGGTCTGAACTTCTGCAATATCACCAACAGCCAGACCAATCTGTCACAAACCAGACAACATTCAGAAATGTTAATATATTACTTCTTTAATCCAACTCCAAGAGTCTGTATATGGGCCATGCTTCAGTTCCTTATAAGCCCAACTCTGTAACTTGCACATTCTTTTCTTAGTAGTTGCCAAATTATTCCAATAATTGCTTGACTTTATCATTTATTTTGGCCAATATCAAAATAATAGCCTTGGGCTGATGATAGATATTGAATATTGTGATGTTTTTAATGATTTTTAGTCTGGCACAAACCAAAAACCAAATGTATGTGCAGAATATAGTTCTTCATAATAACTTATTAAGAAATATTAGAAACTAGCCTAGATTGCATTTATATGGTTATTCCAATCAAGTAAAAAGCAGGCTATAGGGTAAGACTCTGTAAGGCTCACATTTGATAAATTGAAAATATTGTAATTGAGTTATCACGATAGGCCTACTTTCTTAAAATAGTCCTAGTGGTTAAAGTGCCCTTAGATTCACAACTAAATGATAATTAGATGACTAGTGGTAATCATTTAAAAGGTTAAATCATAGTTAATGACACATAAACGAAGTGGCTTACCAGCAGGTTCATGAGCAGAATTGGGACAAGCAAGACAAACCAGACAAAGATTCCATATGTCAACATGGGAAAAGGGAGGCGAGCGGCCATGAAGGGTTTCAGGAAGTTATCCTGGTAGTTGATCTCTCCCACCATCATGACAAAGGTCTGCATCAGCGACAGGAACATTCTACCAAAATGCCTCTAGAAAAGAACGATAATGTTGTTACTCATAAAAGATTCAGTATGACATTCTTGGGTGTGTATTCAGAGGGTTAGTTCATCTGAATGTGTTCTCTTGGGCATGCACAAACACACCTGTTCAATCATTAGAGCGTAAAAAGCCAAAGCAAATGCCAGGATCAAATAGATGAATAACACAATGATGCTCAGCAATGTCTTGCAAATCTCACGAAACATCACCACGTAGATGCCAAATCTTTCAAACCTGCATGGAACAAGGATACAAAACCTTGAGGCTCCTGTAAATCATTCAGATTACTGGCCTTGTTTAGCTTTTCCTGTAAAATAAAACATCTGAAGTGTCAGTATTGGTCTAGCACATATTTTCCTGCTTAGTAGATCTCTGAAGTCTGAGTTTACAACTTGACATACACTACATGGACAAAAGTATTGAGACAAACTTTTAATTATTGAATTGAGGTTTTCCCTTACTTGCAGTGAACTGCTATCTTAATGCTTCAGCATACAAAGACATTTTGGGCAACACCATGCTTCCAACTTTGTGGACACCGTTTGGGGAAGAACATTTTCTATTCCAGCATGACTGTGTCCCTGTGCACAAAGCAAGGTTCATAAAGACATGGGTGGGGTAAGTTGGGTGTTGAAGAACTTGACTAGCCGCACAGAGCCCTGACCTCAACCCCATCCAACACCTTTGGGATGAACTGGAATGGAGATTGCGAGCTAGGCTTTCTCATCCAACATCAGTGCCTGACCTCATAAATGCTCTACAGAATGAATAAGTACACATTCACACAGAAACACTCCAAAATCTTGTGGAAAGCCTTCCAAGAACAGTGGAAGTTATTATAGCTGCAAAGGGGGACCAACTCTATAATAAAGTCTATGTGTTTGAATGCAAAGTCTATGCATTTAAATTCACCAGTTGGTGTAAGGTCAAGCGTCTCAATACTTTTCTTTATAGTGTATATTGAACCAAAGATGTGAAGCAGTTGGTTGGTATAAGCTTCCATTGTTTGTTAACTATGGTAGCTTCAGAGTTCATAAACAAAACTAAAGAAGCAAACGTCAGAAACATCTTGGCTGATTATCAAAAAATCATTTTTGCCAAACTCTTTACTCTTGTATTTAAATAAAGCACTAATAGCCAGGTTGGGTCCAGACCGCTGAAGGTAGAGCAGGAGGTTGAACCAGGACACCAGCGCAGCCAGAGCTCCAGCCTGCCAGTGCCATGCACTCTTCACATCCAGCAGCAAAGGGAGGATAAACAGTAGAGAGCATATTGCAGCTGCCCAGTCCATCAGATTGGACAAGTCCTGCAGATACTTCAGACGCTACCAAAGGCAAGACAAAGAAATCATTAAAGTGATGGTTCAGCCCAAAGGCAACTATACACGGTAAAACAAAACCCCAACCAGAAAAGGGTTGTGGCAGTGTGGAAAATGCATATTAAAAAAAGTTATTCTTAAATTTACTTTGACTTCTATTTCACTGCAGACAGTATTAGCCCAAAATATTTCATGTTTTGTCTATTCAAATTAATTTCATTTGTTTGTATACATCCATTCCTGCATTTCAGGCCTGCAGTATATTCCAAAAAAAAAGCTGGGATTGGGCAATTTAAGGCTTAAAGCTGATCCACCTCTGTTTGATTGAGCTCATTCTAGTTTTGTGACCTTTACCTAGACTTGAAGTAGGAGATTTGCATGTACGGAGAAGATTTCAAAATAGTTATACACCTACCTGCTGAAACATTTGCACAATCTCTTTGCCAACTGCATACATGTTCATCGCAAGGACCAGAAACATGCAGATTGTGATGAAATAACATTGCTGTGTAAAAAGAAGGCGTATTCTGCGTTAGCATAATGGTGAAATTGGTATCGGTCACTGTTGGTGACACAACCTTAAAGGACATCACAACCACAGGTCTGTGCCCTGGGTGCAGGTATATAGACCACCAAATGTTCTCACCTACCATCAGATTTGTTCAGGTTCACCATGAACAAACTGATTACGCTTAAACAGGTACGCTAAAGCAATTTTCAATATTCTATGGTAATGTATATAATGTAGATGTAGATATACCAAATAAATAAATAAATACATCAAAATATACTTTCACATGCTCCAGTCAAGTATTGGTTTAAAGTTATTAAATAAATTCTATACTGTAATCATCTATTTACATTTTTTAGGGTATTTGCCTTGAGATTTGACCACCACTTTTGAAACATGATTTGGGATGCTCCTTTTATGATTTCATTTTCAATGCAATGCTATTATTTTGTCATCTTCTACAGCTTTGTTTATCATTTCTCGACACAATTCTTCAAACAATTACCCAAGATCTGTGCACAGAATGAGCATGCTCATTTATCTGCAGTGCATTTTTTTATTATTGTTATTGAATACACTGATTCCAAATTTGATATTTTATTAGTGTATTCCAAAGGAGTTAGTCAACATTCATATGTGTAGTACCTGGTCAAAAGATGCCCTGACCATGTTGACCATTGTCACGTTCCTCTCCACTTTCAGTCTCGGCCGCAGGTTCACAATCAGGTAGGTCAGGGGGAACACCCCCAGTGCATACACGGTCATGTTGAGCAGGTGTGCTTTCACACCATATGCCTTCCTGTTTGACAGTGATAGGTGATGGGATTTAATTACATTGTTTCATGTTTGGTTCTGGCTCTTGAGTAGTTTTAAATTACTTAACAACATGCTTTGAGGCAAGTGTGTGATGATTTAACTGGTGATCATTAACATGGCTTGGCTGATCAGCTTCATTTAGGGAAATGTTTTTCAACACTCACCATTTCATTTCCAAGTATTTCTTGCACACTGGATGGGTCAGCAACTCGACACGATTAAATTGCACCATAGCCTATGAATGGAGATGAACATGGTTTAGTTGAATCACCTGCAGTGGAGATGGTTCGAAGGAAAATCTGGCCAAAATGAAATAATGTAACCATCGCTAATGTAAATATGCGTGCTCACACCCTACAGCAGGGCTGCAGTAGTGAAAGCTAAGAATTAGGAAACCTCCCTTCTGAAATTACTACATATAAAACAGGTCCTTGGCAGGCTGTTTGAAATGTTTTCCCCACTAGCTGGCTATTGTAGAAGATAACGGACACCTAAGGTTACTGCTAAGACGCTCAAAATCACATCTGTAGCTACAATATGTGGACAAAAGTCCTGGGACACACCTGTTTTCAGGGCTTGGGCTAGATCTCTTACTGCCAGTGAAGGGCAATCTTAATGCACACGCATACCAAGACATTCTGGATAATGCCATGCTTCCAACTTTGTGGACACAGTTTGGGGAAGAACCTTTTCTATTCCAGCATGATTGTGTCCCAGTGCACAAAGCAAGGTCCATAAAGACATGGTTGGATGAGTTCAGTGTGGAAGAACTTGACTGGTCCACACAGAGCCCTGACCTAAACCCCATGTGGGCCAGGCCTTCTCATCCAACATCAGTGCCTGAACTCATGAATACAGAATGAATGAGCACAAATTCCCACAGAAACATTCCAAAATCTTGTGGAACGCCTTCCAAGAGGAGTGGAGGCTGTTATAGCTGCAAAGGGGGGGGGATCAACTCCATATTAAAGTCTATGTATTTGAATGCAATGTCATTAAAGTTGGTGTAATGTTCAGGTGTCCTAATACTTTTGTCCATATAATGTATTAACCCTCTGTGTGGTCTACTAGTGAACCCACCGTACTGCAAAAGTTGTGGGTTCAAATCCAACTCTGAGTAGAATTTAAGCAATTTTTTCTGGGATAGAAAAAAATCCTGGTTCTGATTAGCCTCTTTATTAACGCTAATGCTAACAGATGGGATTTCTTTATTCCTAGTGGTTGTATTTCAGGACTAAAACACAAAAAGGATACATTTGTGAAATATATCGAACCAGTTAAGCTGATGCAACGCTGCTCTACATAATGTAACATGAAAATATATAAAAAGCTTGTTTTAATATACTAACATTGAGTGCAGCTAGAGGTTTGTAGAAGTAATCTTGCTCAGAGTTTTCTGTCGTCTTAGCATACTGCTCTGGCTGTTGAAGCCACTGGAAATTATACTCCACCTGCCCATTAAACAGAAAAAAGGGACATGTTTAGATAACTAGGGTCACATTTTTGTTTTTCGAATGTGAGAAGAATAGGACACAAGCATGCACTGTAGCAATAAGCCATGGTAGGCCACGTCTCAGTAGGTTACAGATGTGTGGCCAGACAAAGTGGTGTAAAATCACTTTAACACAGCATTCAGGAGCTGACAGCCTTTGTGAAATGCTGACAAAATACAGTATGTTATAGAAATTCATTGAAATAAATATTTAACAAGCCAAAATATTCTATGAACAGCACAATGTATTTGTGCATGAATACAGAATTCGGTTTGTGGTTATGTGTATATATTTGACAATGACTTCGAACAAAACATACGTAGTAGACGCAAGAGTTCACATCTTCATCAGCCTCTTTAATGCTGGTGTCCAGCAGATGCTGTAAGGAGAAGACACACTTTCGATTCCAGTGGTAGTTTATGACTACTTACAGTGCTGCAGTGTGGCCAAGACTCCACGGCTATAACTGACCTTGAAAGACTCTGGAAGAAATTCTATCATGTCCATGACGGGGCAGCGATTTGCTGAGTTTATTTTAAACGTTGTGATGGCTTCCTCACACCTGCGACAATAAACACAGATGAATCACAGAAAAGGAATAACCAACGCTGAGTGCTTTAATAAGGTGTTGCGCTACCTAGAGACACAAGAGCAACTTTGGAATAGGCTCTGCAAGTATTTAGAAGTGTATCGAAGTATGGAACACTATTCTTCCTGAGGAAGATGAGGGTATGACTGTTGTCTGGTGAACCCTCTGTCAAAGTTACTTAAATGTCCTCTTTTTGCCTTCTTGAGTCAATGCCAATGTTTTCTGGGCATGCTCAGCATTTCATACATGCTACAGAGCATGGCAGCATGTTCTTTGGTTAATGGTAATACGTCTATCTGGAAGCATCTGCACAGGTGTCAAGGCAGTAGGATTCTAGCATTTTGGCTATTGAGCATGGATTTGTTGGCCAAGCTGAGCAGCTCATTGGTTGCCATCTATATTTAGTGCATTCCCAGCTATTACATGTCCATTTCTGCGCAACTGGGGTTGTTAATGAGCTGAATAGATAGTGGATGAGATGATGGATCAGGTTGGGAGTATGATAAACACTGCAGAGCAGTGGGCCACCAGGACCAAGTTTGAAGACAGAGAATACTGAACAAAACAAGGTTCTCAAGTCATCAGCGCTTTGTTATTAAAGCATGAATCATTCTTTTTGGGACATGTTTGTGGAAATGAGGCATCTGAACTACTGCTGTTGTCTTTAAAACTGCTTGGCCTCCTCAGCACTATCGTCTTCATATGCCACACTAACATCAATTCATGAGTCAACTTATGAGTTGTTTACTTAAAAATGAAAGTAATGTACAACGCTGTACAATGTTCATATGATGGATGAGGCCCTTCCAACAGACTGCAGTACACTTGGGTCTTCTAACAGATTGCAATATAATGGAAGTGGAATGAGTGCAATGGTTATGGAGCAAAATGAGAAGAAATAGCAGAAAGCATAATGGTGTGTTTAGTTGATTAATCAGAGTTTGGATCTACATCTGATTCTAATACCCAGATGTGTAAGACGGTTGGAGATGGCTTTAGAGAGCACGCAGGTATAGTGAAAAATTGCAACTATGTGATGTGGTAAAAAAAAAAAAAAAACCTAAAAATGCCTATTTTCATAGTGTAAACCCTAAATATGCCCCCAAAACACTTCCATTTAATTTTAAACTCAGCTTAATACATTATCCTAAAAATGTACAGGTAAACCCGTATCCATGCTGTACAGTGAACACTGAACTGTCTCCTGCAGTGTTAGAATGTAAAATACCGATGTTACCCCGTATAGACTGTACTAATTAGTGAACGGGGGTTTTCTTTGGTATGCGCTGCCGTTTTCTTTGGTATAAGCAGGGTAAATACAGTAATAAATGAATTTAATGTACAGTAATAAAACTACAGGGCTTTAAGAAGAACAAAATGGAAAACACGAGAACACTCAGAGAAACACTCGTTCCACACGAGCTGCGTCACAGGGCAGAAGCCAATCAGCAACAAGGAGAACGTTCTCGGGTTAGCTACTTTCAAACCTCCCGCTTCTGAGTACAGCAGCAAATCACCATCCCAAGACGTGCTTTCTCTGTGTTCTCTAGACAGTACCAAAAATGTGTACTTATGGGAAATGTCGCTGAACTTACATGAATATTTAGTGTACAAAATTAGTAAAATATATTTTTCTAAATAACTGAGCATTAAAAAAAGCAAAAAAAAAAAAAAATCCGGAGGATGTTTACTGTTTCCGCGAATGTGCGGAAGTTTCTGTGAACAATTATTTGTCAGAAAAAATCTGCGAGAGACTGAAGCCATGACTGCTGAACCTTGTGTAAGCGGGGGTTTACTGTAGATCACCAGGGCCAGGACTGAGCACATCTGGATTACAGAAATAATCATTAGTTACAGCCCTTGTCTCAGTGCATCCTCAGCTCCATTACCACAAACCTGTCACTGTCGATCACAGCACTGGTCACCTCCTTCCTCCCATTGTGGATGGCCTCGTGCAGGAAGGAGGCGTCACCCCTGTTCAGGATGATCTGAGCCCCCCTACAGAGCAACAGCCGCACGGCCGCCACGTGACCCTCCCGTGCAGCGAGGTGCAGCGCCGTGTTCTGCAGGGAACAGAGCACCATCAGACAGGAACATGCACTGTGTACACACACACCGTTATGATCATCAGTCAGCCTGCAAAAACATTAGGATTATGCATAACAGGCTACGCTTAATTATACTTAAAATACCTAAATACTTATAGTTAAAAGAATTGTTAGACAAAAAAAAAGACATATTCCATTTCGATAGGCCAAGACACGTTTGGTGTCAAAATTATGCTTCGAGTGTTATCACTAGGGCTACTGTTGCTAACAAACACTAGAACAAATAATTTCGTTAAAAACATTTCTCTGCATTGCTCAAACTACACCCAGTTCTTCATTAAGGTGGAACAGAAGTGTGGATGTTGCTTAGGACACAATATTATTGACTGTGATCGACAGGCAGCTATTTCATACAACACCAGGACTGGTATTACAGCAATGGTAAGGAGGAATGATGTTCAGACTCTTCCATATTTATGACAGTCATTGTAACAAAAACTGATGCTAGATCAGCAGTTGTGCTCCTGAGCTGGCTTGTGAAAACAGACCCTGTTATGAAAACAGTTTTTGGCTACACAGTGAAGATTTGTTCATTTTTATAGACCCCAGTGAGTCATGTGTGTTAAACCACTTACACAAGTCTGCTCTGCGTTAAAGAAGAGCTCAGTGTGCTTTGAGCAGGATATTTAGCAATATACGCCACACAGCTTCAGTTCTAGAGAAATTTGGACGCTAAACATGTCTTGGCTGATTGATTATATCTGGTTTTTGATTTAAAAAAAGCTGGAGAATGTCAGTCAATTGCTTTGGCATTTCAGCCACAGTAGCAGTCAAAAGTTTGGACAAAAGGTTGATCACGGAAGTGTGCTCTGTTTTGCCCTTGTTTACAATTTGGCCTATTTAACAGTAACAGTGAACATGCGAAAACTATGAAATAACATAGTTAAATCACAAACTATCATCTTCTAGATTCTTCAGAGCAGATCCTGATTGCATTTTCACACTGTGCCGGCTCAGAAGCTATTTATTCGATTCGTTTTCGAAACAAGCCTGAGCCTTTAGATCAGGGGTGCCCAAACCTGTCCAGAAAGGGCCGCTGTGGGTGCAGGTTTTCATTCCAACCAAAAAGAAGCCGCACCTGAGTAACTGAAAACCAAGACCAACTGATTACAG
>JBBPCX010000040.1:26397276-26424987 GCA_037974365.1 Hydrocynus forskahlii | reverse complement strand
ATGCTCTACAGAATGAATGGGCACAAATTCCCACAGAAACTCCAAAATCTTGTGAAAAGCCTTCCAAGAAGAGTGGATGCTGTTCTAGCTGCAAAGGGAGGACCAACTCCACATTAAAGTCTATGTTATTAAAGGCCCTGTTAGTGTAATGGCCAGGCATCCCAATACTTATAGTGTATGTCAGTACAGTAACAAACTGCAAATGAAAGTAATGAAGTGATGAAAGGCTAGCCATGTAAACTGTCATGTAAAAAGGAATTATTATTGTTATTGATACAATAGAGACAATACTAGTAGACTTCGGGTGGGGGGGGCAAGGAAATTGATAGCTCTTTTAATAGAATTGGAAGAATTGAAGGGATCAATCCTCAGTCTCAGTGATGGAAAAGCAGCAATTCAGCTATGGTTTAAAGAGATGCTATATAGCTCAGCATGGCATTCAGGCTTCCTGAGAGAGTTTTTGAGGGACACCTTGAGAGTGATTGATCAGCACCAGTTTCAGTGAGACGTCTCCATGGAAAAAAAGTCCTTTGTAAAGGCCAGTAAAGAACCCTGATTCAGCAATTTAAAGTGCAGGTTGATAATGACTATAGATCCTTTATGAAGGAACTTTTCATCACTGTTATCATTTTTCTACTTCTAATGTGTTTTTTACATGCCACGCGGAAATTCTATCATAAGGTTTCACATTCACAGCACCCTCCACAATTGTTGGCAACCCTGATAAAGGTGTGCATAAACCCTTAAAATATTTTTTTTTTTTTGCAAATAATTAACATCACAATGAAAAAAAATGAGAAAAATCCAACTTTTAATTTGAGTACAATTGTACACATCTTTATCAGGGGTGCCAGTAATTATGGAGTGCACTGTAGGGGCACTTTGTAGTTTACAGTTATTGACTGTTTCTCCGCATCATCTGTTAGCCCCCTTTACCCTGTTCATCAATGGTCAGGACCCCCACAGGGCCACAAGTGAGCAGGTACTATCAGGACTGTGAATCATTCTCAGCAGAGCAGTGACACTAACAGGATAGTGGCAGGTTAGTAGGTGTGTGTGTTGCACAAAGTGGGTCACACACAGCAATGTACAACATTTTAATGCGGACCATAAATGTTTTTATATTGAAATCATCAATAGTCCTTTAAGTGCTTAAAGACATGGATTTAATAATAATTGCCAAGAACCTTTTGAAGAAGGCCCTCTTTACACTTCATATTTCTGTTGAACATCAATGTGCAATTATCAAAGTAGCCTCAAGTCTTACATGCACATCCTAAAACCTCAGAAGACCTTGCTGAAAAATAGCCATTTAACATAAACTCCATCCTCTATGTTCCATAAACTGTGGTCAGGTATTCTGAGTTATTAATCTGGTTCTCTCTCAGGTTTGAGACATAATTGAATTAATTTCTTTCTGTTAAAACAGTACTCCCACCCCATCATACTCGTATATAAGTGACTTGTCACATGGCCTTTTGATTGAGCACAGTACAGAAAGACATAGTGAATATCCAGATCTGATTGGTCCAAACGCAGATGATCAGCGTAGGCATAGTTGGTGTGTAAGGTTTGCTTCTTTAGATTTGCATGGGAGTAATGAGAGAATGTAGCTAACAAGCAACAGAGGCTTAGTATTACCAGTTGAGCAATCATACACTTGCCTCAAACAACACTGAGATGTTAAGGCATCTTCAGTAGACTTGCTAATGTGTTTTCTGCCACTGTGGGGACAAACAGACAAACCAACAGGCCGAATTCACACTATTTTAGCTACATTATATGGACAAAAGTATTGGGACACAACTGTTTTTCAGGGTTTGGGCTGGCCCCTTACTTCCAGTGAAGGGCAATCTCAGTGCTTCAGCATACTATGACATTTTGGACAATGCCATGCTTCCAACTTTGTCGACGCAGTTTGGGGAAGAACCTTTTCTATTCCAGCATGACTGTGTCCCAGTGCACAAAGCATCCAACATCAGTGCCCGACCTCATAAATGCTCCACAGAATGAAAGGGCACAAATTCCCACAGAAACTCCAAAATCTTGTGGAAAGCCTTCCAATAAGAGTGGAAGCTGTTATAGCTGCAAATGGGGGACCAGATCCATATTAAAGTCTATATATTTGATTTCAATGCCATTAAAGTTCATGTAGGTGTAATGGTCATTAGTGTAACAATAGTATTGTCCATATTGTGTATGTAATGTGCTTTTGCCCATTTTCATAATCAATAATATGTCATTGGCCAAACTGTATATATTTTGCTTCAAAAATGACAAGAGCATGAGAGGTTGGGGAGGCCCAAGGTTTGGTGGCCACTTCCATAAAATATCACAAGTATATTTTTGGCCTCCAGCTTAAGTGAGCTGCGTAAAATGTCCTCAGGGAGATGATTAAGTGGAAAGAGTAAAAAAAGTAAAAAAAAAAAAAAATACAACAACTATTGTAAATTGAGGTTTAGACCGTAGATTTAAGTTCGAGCACTACAGTTTCTGACAGTTTAACTTTACAGCTTTAATTTAGCCCCTTAAGCATTTAACATTTAACTTGAGATGTATATTCAGCCACAGGTCTGAATCCTTTTTAAGGAGATATACTACCAGACTTTCCAAGAGGATCAATCAGCAGGACAGTTTTTAAGGCTCTGGGAAGTTTCAGTGGCCGTCTCTCTGGAGCGAAACGAAGAACGTCCAAATAAAGTACTACCAAAAGTTTGTGGTATTTGGGGAGGTCAGCTGCAGAGAAGTCATTTGAGTTACACGCACAATCAAAGTCACAGAAGAGCTCATCTATCACAGAGCACCTGAGCTGACCGCAGACAGAAGAACAGGTCACATTGGATCTTTCCATGTGGCCATAACCTTTTATTAACGTTGCGTTCTTCATGCTGATTAATCAGACATGGAGAATACAGATGGAAGTCCACACCATAATCAGTACCATCATAATACTCACTAGTGTAATCATTTCCATTTATTTAACTGATTTCTTTCCTAAATTGCTAGATTTTTACTACTTTTATTAAAAGTATGTAGATGTCGGTTCATCCACCTTTTCTCCTGAAATCAAAAGTACACTATATGGACAAAAGTATTGGGACACGCCTGTTATTCAGGATTTGGTTTAGGATGAACTGGAACGGAGATACAGCCAGGCCTTCTCGTCCAACATCAGTGCCTGACGGCACAAATGCTCTACAGAACAAATGGGCACAAATTCCCTCAGAAACTCCAAAATCTTGTGGAAAGCCTTCCAAGAAGAGTGGAAGCTGTCATAGCTGCAAAGGGGGGACCAACTCCATATTAAAGTCTATGAATTTGAATGCATTGTCATTAAAGTCCCTGTTGGTGGGATGGTCAGGCGTCCCAGTACTTTTGTCCATAAAGTGTATTCATAGGGAGTTTGTCCCACCTTTGGTGCAGTACCAGGCCCTACTCATCTGAGAAGGCTAGCTGGAACATCGCTGTGAGGATTTGATTGCACTTAGCCACTAGAAAATTATTGTGGTTATATACCGATGTTGGATATTAGTTCTGGATCGCAAAGGCACTGGATAGAGCTCCATCAGTCTAATGCTTGGGCCTTTTTGCTCCTCTAGGCCATGCTTGGCTTTGGGCTTAAGTGCAGCTGCTCCAGAGCAGCCCATTCTATTGACAGAGCTTTTCTATGAACATAGTATAAGCTGTGTGGGCTCAGCTGAACACCTGCGTCAGCAAAGGGTGCACTTTGAGGTAATTAAAGGCGGGTGTTTCGCAGATACACTAGCTGCTATATAGGCTTTAGGCTGGGTGAAATACACAAGATTTGTTTCTTCTTCACCTGAACTGATCTGTTGCTGTGAGCACGCATACGTTTGCTGACGTGACTGTCAGTATAAAAGGGTGTTCCAAATCAGAGCTGGCAAGATATATTTTGGATGCGATTATTTATTCTGGACTGTTCAGCCTGTCTCCCCAAAGCCTTAGCATCACCTCCCCTGACTCGTATTTGTGGTGATTTGTAGGGCCTGGTGTGATTAATCACACCGAGCAAGTACTTCTTGTTTTGAACTGTGTGTTCTTTTCCTCTTTGTTTTGCACTTTATTAGGTACAAACTCTGTTCTCAAGGGTACAGCTCCAACACCCTTAGCTGGGTGTTAAGTTAAAGGGTGCATATCGTTGTAAACCATTTTTTTTTTTTGTAAAAGAGGTTACTGTGGGACATAAAAAAGTTTCAGAATGTCCAATTTGGTCCTCTCAGTCCGTTCAGTTGCACAAACCGCCTGTTTTAAATTCGCTGTTTTTGTGATGTCACAAATGAATTTTCATATATCTGCGTCTTCACCCCAAAGCAATTTTGACTTGCCCAGTGATGCAGGAGTTATAAGAAGTGTTTTAGTCCAGCCTACTTTTTGAATGAGGCTCAGTGCACAGCAGCGAATCAGAACAGAGATGATTTATGTATGTTTTACATATATGTATATTTACATATATTTACATTAGTTTTAAAAACAAAATAACAAAAACAGCCTGTTCATTTTTAAGGGTTTTTAAAATAAAATATGTCTGTTTTTGGCTGATAAAACCATGCAAATGTCACATTTAGACTTTAAAAATTAAGAACAATAGAGGATATAGGCTCTTTAAGACTTCGTCCTGGGAAAGTGAGTGTCGTGTAACTTTAATATGCATAAGATCACGTTGTATTTTTGACATTGTTAATATCCTGGTGGACAAAAACGTACCTGGCAGTGAAGAACTGAACAGTGTCATTTGTTCCTCATTATCCCGACACTAGCCTTTGCAATATTGATCAGGACTTCATTTGCGCTGGAATAAACCAGACCGTCCCTCTATTTTGGCTCCTCGTTCACATACGAAATACATTCAGGTAACACACAGTGGAGACAAATTAAGGAAAAACATTGTTTTCTTCAAACAATTTGACATGACACACACACACACATCTATACCCCCACCATCACTAGGGCTGGTATGTAATGGAAGTACAAAGTATTCTTCTTTCCAGAGTACCTCATATTAAATAAATTAATTTTAAACTGAAGGGTTGTCTGGTGTGTTTTAATATTTTGCAAGACAATTTGTTTTGTAACAAATACCGCCAGGTTGGACAAGCTTTACAGAACACATTACATTAAACCTAAAGAGAAAGGTCAAGCTGTTTGGATAAGATAGGATGCAGTTTTTTCTTGACGTTAGCATGGTAAATTGTTGCATCATTACCATTTATAACCTGTTTAGCTACAGCTCCGAAGAAAAGGAAAAGACTCATTCTGCTTCATGAGGTACTGATCAATGATCACCTGAATCAAATCTGATTTAATAAGGAAAAGTATGAAAAAACCACTGCTGCGCTCAATACTCTCCTCTCGCAATGTGACCAGTTGGATGGCAAAACACTATTAGAAGTACGTCAAAGGTAATCATTGCCATTTTGTTTAAGAGTGAACAAGAAAGAAAATTTGTTTTCTTCATTATTCGGGTTCTAGAAACACGGCATCATTTCTCTTAATTTGATGTGTTGTCATTTCCTTTTAAAATGATGCTTTAATGAATAATATTTTTATTTGGAAGAATATATTGCCAGCAGTTCTTAAATAACTAAGGTAAAGCGGTATAATTCAATACTTGCACCTATAAAAGATAAAACCTGAGAAACTGAACATTTTCGCAATGGCCTTTCATTTTTTCCTGGAGCTTTATTTACAACAACACAGTCCAACTTGGTAAGACAGTATTTTAACCAGTAAACTCATGCACAGGTCAAACGCAATGAGAGGCAATACATGTTTTGCCCATATTGCACAGCTGTAGTACTGGGTGTTTTTGCGGCCTCTGTAAAATCTGGCTGGGACCAGATTGGAGCTGGAACGCCCCTCGCTGTAATGACGCTCCAGCAAGAGCAAGCTGTGTGTTATTAACGTGACATGACAACAAAAATGCATACTATTACCTCCACCTACCCGGCCCACACAGGCTCTGAGTTTGTGCCACAGCCGGGAGCCATGCCAGTGTCTTTTTAGAATAAAGCCGTGGTGTCTTTATCCTCTAAACGCAGCTTCATCATGAAGCCGCTTCCGCTGCTGCTTTGTTACATGTGCTGTCGAAACCCTGTGTTTTAAAGGGCAAGGCTTTGTATCAGGAATAGATCAAAATGTACCTTCTAGAAGATTGAACAGTGATTTAAAGGGTGATCTCGATCACTGTAAGAACTCATATGTGATTTTTACTGTATGGACGTTTTACAGACTTCCTCATTTATCTCTATCTGAAGTATTTTGAAATAAAGGCTGAGTTGTCATTGTTCAGTTAAGTACAGTTTATCGTTTAGCCTTTAAAAGACGAGGATTCAGTGTATGGGCAAGTTCGCTACACCACAATCCTTGGGCAAGACTCCTAATGCTGGATTCGCCTACATCTGTAATACGATTAAAACTTTAAGTAGCTTTGGATTAGAGCTTGTGCAATAAATGTAAATAAACAAATAAATACATGTAAATAAATACATGCAAATAAAAAAACTCAGATCTCTTGATTAACTGATAAAAAAAAGTCAATTTATTACATGAATAATCCAGCAACTGACACATTTGGAGGTTTTGTTTTTGTCTCCTTTAACACATTAAAATATGCCCTCAGAGTAGTGGGTCAGTGTGCATGTTCATGTTGGTCATTATACCAGCATGGGTCAGTTTCCACATAAATCAATGTGGAATTTCCGTGTTTTATTGCAAAACGTGCTTGTAGGGCCCAATTCATGGAAAACCAAATTTCCATCATTTAAAATGAAATAGTTTAATGTTAACTTGTAGAATGTAGCACTGATACTCCAGTCCATACAGCCCTTATATGAACACTCAACTGCAAAAGCAGCCCATGTTGAATTCATTGTTACTGTGACGAAAGCAAATACAATTTCATACCTTCTCCTATTCAGCCTTCAGAGGTTTAGCTCGGCCCTGATTATAAGAAGTGCTGCAGATTCATTCTTTGTTTCATCAGGATAAAATACACCCATGTTCACCTATTTGCATGCTCAAAATGGTTGTGACACTATATATATTTTTGACAAAGAGTTGTTTGGATCGTATTCATTATTAATGAGAATAAATGACAACAGCATTGCGAAATCACAGTATTAAAGGAGAAGAGCAGGGTTCAAATAATTGCTTTATGTAATATATAAATTATTACTCCGCCTTACCTTATTGAAATAAGAGAAAACACGGAAGAGTGTGGATTCCAAACTCTCTATACTATATTTATGTTTATAGATAAGAAGATATAAATTTAGAGTGATTTTGAGTTTATGAAATGTCTTGGTTTGAAAAAAAACCAAACGGTTTTACCCATATTGGTCATTTTGGTCATTTCTGATCTCAAACAAATCAAAGTGCTTTAAATATAGAATGTAAATGTAATTTGTTACATAACTACATCATCAACTACATACACTGCTTTTTTGCAGCAGCTTGAAAGGGTTAAGAAAGACAATGGCCCCGTTGGACAGCCGGAATAGCACCCTGTGCACTGGCACACACTAGCGAGTGTGAGGGGTTTTGCGTGTAAGTAGCGGGCTGAGGATTCGCCTGTACATCATGGGGAGTCATCAGGGCCACATTTATTGACTAATCACTGTAATCAGCACACACCCCTCCACTCTGTGCTTCCTGCATCCCCCGCACATGCAAAACACACTGCTGAACAGATCAGACAGCGCAGCCACAGGAGAGAGTGAAGATATGCTTGTTTAGCCCCTCAAATTCCTGTCAACCTGCCATTCAATTACTGATACACTACCTGGACAAAAGTATTGGGACGCTTGACCATCCCACCAACAGGGACTTTAATGACATTGCCTTCAAATACATAAACTTTCAAATGGAGTTGGTCCCCCTTTTGCACCTATAACAGCTTCCACTCTTCTCGGAAGGCTTTCCACAAGATTTTGGAGTTTCTGTGGGAATTTGTGCCCATTCATTCTGTAGTGCATTTATGGGGTCAGACACTGATCATGGACGAGAAGGCCTGGCTCACAATCTCCATTCTAGTTCATCATAAAGGTGCTGGATGGGGTTGAGGTTAGGTGGGGGCAGTCAAGTGGTTCCGCAGCGAACTCCTCCCACCATGCCTTTATGGACGTTGCTATGTGCCCTGAGACACAGTCATGCTGGAATAGAAAAGGTTCTTCCCCAAACTGTGTCCACAAAGTTGGAAACATGGTGTTATACAAAATGTCTTGATATGAGGAAACATTTAGATTACCCTTCACTGGAAGTAAGGGACCTAGCCCAAACCCTGAAAACAGGTGTGCCCCAATACATTTGTCCATATAGTGTATATAAATTGCATTACAGAACAAATGGCATAACATTAAGGAGCAAACAGAATCACATTAGACTTAGGAATTACATTATGGAATTATAGCACAGAATAAGCAGGATCACATTACAGAACAAATGGAATCACATTATGGAACAAGTCACGTGTACAGACGTTTAATACTAGTTTACATGGAATTCCTCTTTGTCTCTACACTTTTTTCCCCTTTTATTTTGAAAAAGAAATGTCTTCTGCTATGTACAAACACAAATGGGATGTGAAATGAAAGGTTAGAATCTGTACTTTCCATAGAATTCCTCCACTTGATTCACAGAGATCAGAGTAAGTAGTCATTCAAATACAATGACATTGTGCTTTTGTTAGCTGCAACGTCCGAGTGTTAAAGCAGCGTATGTTTCTCCTCAGTCGGCTCTGTTACGTCATTAGCACAGTGTAGCAGGCTGAATGTCACTTACTCAGCACTAAGGATCCTGAGAGAATGCCAGGTTCGCTCCAGATAAACCCACCCTATAAAAAACCCACTAAATCAAATGGATCCCGTGTCACCCTTCTATAAATACCCTCGATATTGATCAAGACATTCTTGGGTTTCCAGACAGAATTTCTTCTTCCTCTGTGGGCTGAAATGATAACAGTGTTTTCCAGAAATAATTCAACCTTCATTCTTCCCCCCTTGAAAGCCAGGAGACTTGCAGAGAGCTGCTTTATCACATGCTTCATTATTTATGCCCGGGATGCTCTTTTCTGGTGTTATCTGTAAGTGATAATATAACACACCTTGCATTAGTGATCCAGCTATATGCTGCAGAGTGCCTTGAAATGGGCTTCTAGGCTGTGTATGTGTGTGTGTCTATACATACAGACATATTAAAATATACACATATATAACCAAAGCATATTTATAACTTATTTGATTTTTTTAAATTTAACGTTATATATTGTATGCTGTTGATACTTTGTATTCTATAAAATGGAGCATGAGCTGTCCATGGTGCTGAACACAGGCCTGCTCATGTCTACTAGTGGTTTACATTTTATATATATAAATTATATATATATACATAAAATAATATATGTTTGGGTAATAGCAGGTACTTCTATAAGTACAAAACGCAAATTATAAAACCGAACTGGACTGGATTGTGATCAGTTTGCCTCAAAGCTTAAACTTTTGTTGTGCCCCTCTGCTTGTCGGCCATGTGTGTGATTCTATTTTCTCTTCCCAGACCTGTTTAAATCCACCACATTGTGTAAGATTAAAAGACAAATCCTCATGTTCTGCCAGATTGCATTCCACAAACAATTCTTGCACGGAAAGATATTTTTTCACGTTCATTTTTGAGGCCTCCATTGGTTGGTACAGTAACTCAGCAGGCGGTGGAGCTGAACGAGGGAGGGGAGAAAAAACGTCCAGATCTTCCAATTAATCTGCTTAGCCAAGGGGCCAGATGTTCCAAGGACTAAAAGACCGGTCCAGGTCACAAAGAGCTCAGATAGGACAGCTGCACCCAAAACCAGCCACAGGGTCCACAATGGCACCCCTACTAGTCCTGCCAGCAACTACTGAAACACCAGTCCAGTTCTTTCTGCAGTGCAGACTCTAAATACAAAATGTCTAAAGCAACAATATTTATGTAAACACTTTAAATTAATGTTAATTATAATAGGCTCATTAATCTGTAATTACATGGAAACAATGAAAACCAGTTGTTCTTAAAGGAATCGTTTACATAATTTTCCACTAACTCCAGATGAAAGGGTAAAACATTCAGTTCCAGAAAGTAAAAATCAGGAGTTTGTTCCAACTGCCCAAACACTCATACTGCTGGTTTGGGCTGAGTAAAGAAGCCATGCGGAATTTTTACTTTCTGGCCTGAATTTACCACCTCTGCCCAGATGTACTCAACCATTCTAGTCATGTTCAGTGTCCCAGCAGAAGCCAATAGTCACCCAAATCTTTTCCTTATATACATCCCTATTGTCTCTTAATCTGCTTAGACCACATCCAGCTCTTCTTTAAGGTGGAATAGACTTGCTGATGTGGTGTGGGACACAGTGTGACTTACTGTGAGCAATGAAAATGAGCAAAACTTCAAAGTTCAGCCAAATGTTGAGGGTCTATTTTCACAAACCACCTGAGGAGTGCTGATCTAGAATCAGTTTTTGTGACATTTTTGTGATTCAAGCTCAGTCTTCCTCACCAGCCCTGGTGAAACAGCGGCTTGGTGGAGTTCATTTTTATAACTCACAGTAAGTCGTACTATGTCCTAAACCACATTCACAAGTCTGCCCCACCTTAATGACGAACTGAATGCAATCTGAGTGGGCGGAAAGAAGTTTTAATGGTAGCAATCTGACTATTGACCCCTAATGTTAACAACATTAGCCTTGTAACTCCAGTTCTAAGCTAAAGAAGCAAAATTTGGGCTCCAAATATGTTTTGGCTGATAAGCTACATCTGGGTAAGTGGAAAAGTGCATTAATTATCATTTTGCCCAAACTACTCATTCAAGTTATTGGAGTGTGGAAGCCTGGACCTGCCTTCAACTTCTGTCCTTTTAATGGGCTTAAATGCTAAATAATCTGGTGCAACATTACACATTTGTTGCACATTCTAAGGACTGTTAGTAGATATGTCTTTGTATTGACTGTACCTCTGTATTGTAGTTCAACTGTGCGAAATGATTTCTTGGCAAATAGGAAATCTATTTCATATTTGTCATTATGAGGTTGTTGTAATTATTAATTCAATTTCTAGATATTTAGCTTTAGGTAAGTTGCAAGTGAAATGATCTCATTGTGCTCACAGGTATTTTTACTTGGTTAACCCTTTTCACAGTAGCCATATAATGTTATTTTGCACTGTTCAGGAAGTCCCTCAATTTAGATTTAAAGATGCAAAAGACATATGTGAGTGTGAAGAACATTTGATAGGTTAATGTAAATGCCCCATCAATGAAAATATTTTCAACGGAATTATTTTATAACATAATGATATTTCATATTTATATATATACACATTCTATAACATTCTATAACAGTTGCTTCTGATGATAAGAGCATGTCCTTACTATCATATAATTACAACTGTTTATTTCACTGCATTCATTCATTTTCCACAGTTAAAATATTTCATGATAAAATAGAATAGAAGTGGTCTAAAATGACTTTATTATTCTTTTACTTCTGTGAAGTTGGAGGTATATATATATATATATATATGCATCATATACATTTTGAAATGAACACCATTGCTATTGATTACAGCGGAGGGGGGCAGGAACAGGATTGTTTTACACTCCATCTACCAAGACTTGACCACACACTTAATCTTCATTTGTCACACCTTCAGCATGGACCGCTGTCCCCCATTTGTAGTGATGAAAGGGTTAAATTCCCTCAGGAAGTGCCAGGGAAGATCTGCACATGCCCTGGCCTAGCCCCAAAAAACCTCACCGTGTCAAGACATGCTTATGTAATCACATGCTTGGACCACAGGCACCCAGACTTCAATAATCCCCTCTCTATTTCCACCTTTAGTCGCTCTTGCTGTAATAGCTACTTAAAAATACCGCAGCCATCGCTAAGCAGAACACAGGAGGGAACGGAAATGCACAGTAATGCGGAATGCCTTCGACCTGAAGTTCAGAGATGTTTCCAAAACATATTTAATGCTATTTAATTCACCAGTTGCCCTTTAGGTGGTTGGAACATTGATTGGTTGATTGAATATTGAACGTTTGGTCCAAAATTGATAGCTTACATTAATGTACACTGAGTAATTTTCTTCTTTATTCCATTTTGGAAATACTGACAGTTTGGTTGTGACAGTGGGCTTATCGTCTAATTCGCCAGCTGCCTTTTACAGTGTTGGAACATTTCATAACAAATGGAATAATAGCTCCAAAATTGGAATCTTACATTAATGTACACTGAGTAATTTTCTTCCTTCTTCCATTTTGGAGGTATTGAAGGTTTTATTCTGACAGTGAGCTTATTCGTGGCTATGGAGCTACTATTCCATTTTAAACGAGAAAGAGAAAGGTTGGCCTTCCTGTCCTTATCGACCTGAGCGTTATCGACCTGTGGATTACAGGCAGTTTTTTTTTAACCTTGCTCCTGACCTCTGACCTGGACGGGCCTCTTTATTGGCTGTGGGCAGCCATCTGCTGGGGACGATGCCTGCGTCACACCATGGCTGCCAATTCAGAGTGTGATGCTAATTCTCCGTTTACGTCACATGGTGCCATGAACCTTGGCTAATGCTCCCACACATTCAGGCTGACTTCGTTTTACCTTGGTGAAGTTTGAAGTGATTTGGCTATTGGGACTCTTTTTAACATTCTGACTGAAAAAGATAAATGATGTAATGATGTAAAGGATGTAAACGATGTTATGTGCTGTTAAGACAATGGATATGGTGAAAAAAATGAACAAAAAATAAATGTCACCTAAAATCACCAAAATGCATGCTAAGCATAGGCCTGTCACCACAAGCGTTTAGCAAAGCTAGCAATGTTTTACTTTGTGAACTGGCAAAAGTGCTAAATATTTCACCATGTTTAAACCGATTAACAGAAATGAATTGCTTGTACCGATTTTTTAAAAGATGGTTATCTGGGTGTCTGAGAGACTTCCCTTGAAAAGTTGGCAGTAGGTGTCAGTGCTAGAGAGGATTTCACGTGGCAGTTTACAGCGTTGTGTCCTCTGTAGCCTTGAAAAAAACCTTCTCCAGGATCAACTACTGTGTATAAACGCTGTTTGTTGTCGTGTAACACTTGCTGCGATGTATAACAGGGATAGAAATGCTGTTATACTGAAACATTTCTTGCCTTCTGCATGTGAGCTGCGTGAGCTTTTGGTGAGTGTGCTCACATTGTCTTCTCCACGGGCGGATGTTTCGGGATAACTGTAATAATAGGATTTAGTTGCTATCTATAGTGAGGATACAGAAAGGTTAGAAGTGGTTACTCACTCTTTCCACCCCGCAGGAAGAATCATGAGAAGTTCCCGGCTGGAGATTTTCGTTTATGCATGAATTATCAGAAAATAGTCGCCTAATAAGATGGGCTTTATGTTTAATGGCTTCTTAGGGAGGCTAAAAACACCAAAAGACACAGCTTGCATGTACAGGAGCAGATGAGCCATTAATGTGTCTTAGAGTAAAGACACTGACAAATTTTCCACTGACTCAATAGCAGTCAGTCGACGTGTGATGACTGTAGCTCAAATATAAGGATTAGTTCAGTATGGCTGCACATATGGGTGATATGTTTCTTTTCATATGGCAGAATTTCAAGTGTGTCACCCATAAGTATTTATCTACAAGTACATATGAAAACATATAATGGACACACACTTATGTACATACAGACAAGTACAGCACCTGTGCCACACACACACACATATATATATATATATATATATATATATTTTTTTTTTTTTTTTTCCACCAAAGCAGACCGGAAAATGAACAAAAAGAAATGTACAGATTATGCCCAAAAGATAACTGTAGTTGCAGTTAAACATTTTTCAAACACACTAAGTTTATGAACCAACCACACACACACACACACACACACACACACACACAGTAAATTCGCCATAAGTACAATGAAATTATATGATTGTACTCATATTTTCATACGTTTATTTTATAAATATTTTATCATATTTTATTTTACGGAATTGACAGTTTCACTGTGCTTCTGGCTTGTGGAGCCTTGTGGACATCTGCTGTAGCTCCGCTTAGCTGTGTTTGTAGCGTGTGTGTACTGCTAATGAGAAATCTTTGTTTTACTAACAGCAGTCTTCAATGCCATCCCGTTTTATAGTCCACAGCAGACAGTCCTTGCATTCTGAATTCAGCATGCGTACGCCTCCTCCCCAAACCACCTCATCAAGGCAAATAAAAGTGAAAAATTAAAATGGATGAATGACTTCCCTGGGGCCCAGAGTGCAGAGGTTTATTAGTAAGATGGATAATATCATGAACTGCATAGCGTACTGTTAAAAGAGTTCGAATGAATATTAGTGAGGGTTTTTAAGGGTTTTTCTTTCTTGGGGATGGCATGTAGAGTAAGATGGATAAGTCATCAAACTAGTCATTAAAGTCATTGAAAAGCAGGAGACGGTGGCTCCTACACTCGAGCAAAATCTCTGGAAAACTTGATGCACCTTATTGGTTCAATTTACTAGCCCTAATGATCTACAGTATGTGACAATCCTGACCACGAGGCCGTTTTTTCCACATCTATTTCGTATTACATGATCAGCATAATGCCCTTGAAATGTAATTTTCCATTATCATTAAATTGAAAGCATTTAGCATGATTCATTATCTGCCTTATGCCTCCATAGATAGTTTATGGAGAACATTTACTCATTTGATGGACCGTGCAACATTACCAGCTAACACATCTGACTGCTGTTGGTTTTGAACTTCACTCATAAATCACAGCAGTACAAAACCAGAATAGAAATACACAACTCATTACTCACCTTTGGTCCAGAATGTCATTAAGGACACTTTTTGCTGTAATGCTAACTTACTAGTGAAAACAGGATTTACCACCTGGCACCCCACTCTTTAATTCACTATAACCAACATCTGCATATCTGACTGTAGTATACCTTTAAGTAAAAGCACCACCTTTCCACCATAATGCTGCAAACACTGTGATTGATTTAATGGTGTGAAATGTGATCTGAGGAGAGGCAACCCAGTCTGATCCAGAATATCTGATTACCCAGTCGAGCAAATTAGAAAACCTCAAGAGGCATCCATTCCATAAACTAACAAAGCAGCTGATCAATAAATGCTTGGCACTGCTTATCACCAGAGGTATCGTTGATGAGATTTGAACACGATCGATAAGGCCGCCCACAGTGCATCTCCTGCAATTTTAATAGAGATAAGGGAACACCGGTGTCAAACTTTGTTGGAAACAAAAAGCTTGGATCTCCAAAATAGTAACTTTTCAGGGGAATCAAAAAACCTTTTTTCTCTTATAATGGAAGTTAATGTAAAAAAAGATTTTGTTTAGTTTATTCTGGATCATTGCTGGTGGACCTCTCATCATCAAACTGACACAATGTAAAGGTGGCAGGAGATCTTACAACAACTACTTTTACACATTCCAGGTGTTATTTTAAGGTGCTTGTCAATGCATCCAGTTAAAAAAGGTTAATTTTGCATTATTATTATTATTATTAAGTGTTATAGTTCTGTTTGATCCATGTAGATGTTGTATTAATGTCTTTTCACTCAGAATAGAAGCAAAATATGTCATACGCCTTGGAGCGCCTAAACTCTTGCCTTCAATTGTGTTAGGTAGTTAACAATGTAAATATGTGAAACTTATTCAATTTTTTCTC
This sequence comes from Hydrocynus forskahlii, assembly GCA_037974365.1. NCBI lineage: Eukaryota > Metazoa > Chordata > Actinopteri > Characiformes > Alestidae > Hydrocynus > Hydrocynus forskahlii. The sequence continues at coordinate 26,409,266 of JBBPCX010000040.1, read as the reverse complement.
TCTTTCATTTCTTTTCAGATCCTTGCCATAATATCCATCTTGTTCATCATTCTGTCTACCATTGCCCTGTCACTGAACACCTTACCCGAGTTACAAGTCATCGATGAGTTTGGACAGTCAAATGACAATCCTAGCCTTGCCCACGTAGAGGCCGTGTGCATAGCATGGTTCACTATGGAGTACATTCTGCGGTTTCTGTCTTCACCCAACAAATGGAAGTTTTTCAAAGGCCCTCTGAACGTCATTGACCTGTTGGCCATATTGCCCTACTACGTCACAATATTCCTTACAGAGTCCAACAAGAGTGTTCTGCAGTTCCAGAATGTACGGCGAGTGGTCCAGATATTCAGGATCATGAGAATACTCAGGATCCTGAAACTGGCTAGGCACTCCACAGGCCTTCAGTCCTTGGGCTTCACTCTCAGAAGAAGCTACAATGAACTGGGCCTACTGATATTGTTCTTAGCCATGGGAATCATGATTTTCTCCAGTCTGGTGTTCTTCGCAGAGAAAGATGAGGATGCTACAAAATTCACCAGCATTCCAGCATCATTCTGGTGGGCCACGATTACAATGACAACAGTGGGTTATGGAGACATCTATCCACAAACTCTCCTGGGTAAAATAGTAGGTGGGCTTTGTTGCATTGCTGGCGTACTGGTGATTGCACTGCCCATTCCCATCATTGTGAACAACTTCTCTGAGTTCTATAAAGAGCAGAAGAGGCAGGAGAAGGCTATCAAGCGCAGAGAGGCACTAGAGAGGGCCAAGAGGAATGGCAGCATCGTATCAATGAACATGAAGGATGCTTTTGTCCGTAACATGGAGCTGATGGATGTGGTGATAGAGAAGCCAGAAGAAAAGCCCTCGGACAATCACCTTTCTCCAAGTAGATGGAATTATCAAAAGAGCGCGGACTCCATCACCAAACCCTACGATGCAAAATATCAGGAAGTGGTACAGTTGGGATCACCAGATCGACCAGTGAAGCCAACATCAAGCCCTCAACGGCTGAACGCAAAGTCTCTGGAACAGATGTATAACCAGATGACAACTGCTCCTGCCGCTGCAAGTACCGGCACTTTGGTTCCAAAAGGGGCCAGTAAGATGGGCAGGGAAGAGAAAGTGGAGATGAAGATTGTTCAGTCAGAGCCAGTGCTGAAGGATCGTCCCATCACTGACATCAGGAGCCTGTCAAGCGTGGACAGTTTCGCAAGCTGCACCACAGATGTTAGTGAAGTCGAGAAAACCGCCCTGCTCCCCAGTGTGACTGGGATGCAGTCAAGGCACCCTCGCGCCCCACCTCCTCTAGATCTGAGCCAGATCACTGCTCTGGACACACGGGCAACTGAAAAGGCAAAGCAGCCCACTATTATAAAAGAGGGTCTTTATGAATTCGTCCAGTACAAGCCAGAGAGTAGCACCTTATCTCAAGGGGAGGAGAACCAAAGCTTCGACATGAGCAGCGAAAACATCAAGAGTTCTCCGAGAGCAACCCCAAACAACCCCGTCAAAGCGAAGGGACTCAAAGTCAATTTAAGTGAATCCGGAGAGGAAGGATCCTCTAGTCTGCACCTAGTGGTTACCGATGACACAGCCACACTTACGCCACAATCCTGGCAAAGCCCAAAATCCCCAGGGAGAGGTTTTGAAGGGGAAGGGTCAATGAAATCTCCATCACCGGGTTTTGTCCCAACTTCCGGTGAAACCCAGAGAGGGAAGAATCACGTTGAAAGGCCGGCAACAGCCTCTCCCGCTTCACCTAAAACTGCACTGAACTGTTCCCCTGGCGTGACTGGTGCCAGCAGCATAGAGAGCACTTCAGATAGCGCTCAAAGCGGGCAGAAAGTCGTCAACCACCTCCTGTCGCCAGATATCCTCAAATCGACAGGAGATGGAAACCTTTCTCCACCATGTGAGACTAGCATGTGATGTGGCTACCTTTGTAGATACTCATGGACTGACAAAAAGTGATAAATAAGCACTGGAAAAGGCACACTGACGTTCCGGTGTAGTGAAGAGAATGTTCTGTAGCTTGCGTGGCAGGACATGTCCATCTAAAGTGTGTTTGAAGCATAACGTTGACAGGACTGCATTTCTGCAGAGGAAGAGACTCAGGTTTCTCACGTTGTAAGGACATGGTGTGTGGGCCTGTCTGTTCATACAAGGGAGGACATTAATGAACATTCTTCTTTTCCTTTCTCCTTTTTTAAATCTATATACATATTTCAGTTGTTTGATCTCGCAAGTCTGTAAACTATGGTGGTGTTCTCCAGATCAATCAAAGAGAATATGATCAAAACAGACTTATTGCTAGTGATAAAACTGACATATTAGGTGTCCACCCAGTAGATCGGATGAGGCAGGCATCCACAAATGGCTTCTGTCGTGGCCTGAAGCAAACAATAGGCTTTTGATGGGCACACCAGTAATCCATTCACTGTCAAAGTGCTGCCACTGTATGCAAACAAGATCACAGGACTTGAATCTGAGCACCAAAATGCTCTCACAAAATATGGCCTTCGTGAATTTATTTGGTGAATTCTGGCTGCGTGCTACAAGACTCGGGGCAATATGCAGAATTCCCTTCCCTTTGATAAGTAGTTCATCTGCCCTTACCATTTAAGTCCCCAAGGCACAGCATAGAAGACCAAAAAGAACAAAAAATATCATTAAATATAATTTATATTTCTATGTTAGCATGTTTTTCTTCAGATGTTTAGCATATATTAGCCTATAGATATTTGGGTTTCACCACTTATTAGGTGGAAAAAAGTGCACGCACTGATTATACCGATTGTCCAGCACACTTTTATCACTGTGGGCAAAACCCCTACGTTTCTAGAAGAGATCACTGCTGTAATTTGTGTTGCCTTTCATTCATAAAGATCAGGAAAATCCAGAAGTTGATTAGGACTTTAGGAAAGCATCCCTGGCTTGATGCAGCAGCGCCCTCTGCTGCAAGGAAGAGAACGGCACTTTATATTTCTATATAAAAGACAACATGAGTTGGTGGAGATATCTCACTAGGGAATGAATGTTTTTTAAGTTTGTTTAAGGTTTGTTTAATGTTAAAGGAATGCCATAGAGTACAAAAACTTCACGATTCTTCATAGGCACCAGAGTTCATTATTTCCAGGATCTACAGGACCTGCTACTGTACACAACACCTGAAGTACTGATGGGAGGTTCTTGCTTGTGGGGGGGAGGGTGAGATTTTTCTTTTTTTAAGAAACATTAGACAGGATTACAATTCCTGCTTTCAATATTAAATGATGCGTGCCTTTTCATAAATATTTATGAGAAGGCGGTAAAGATATTTGGCTTTGTTCGTATCTGTACAGAAAAATTCTACTTTTTATAGAGTAAAATATGCAAGTACAATTGAGTTCTCAGGTTTTGTATTATAACTTGAAAAGCACTATCATCATGGCTTCTTTCCTAGACAGTGGTTTCATTTTGCAACAACAAACATATTCACCGTATTGATGTCAGGGACAGGAAATGGTAGCAAACCCAACTTCTAGTCTTATTTACAATGCAAGTGTCATTCTATCAGCCATCACAGGAGGTGAGAACCTCTCAAAATGGGTATATATATCTCTCTCTCTCTCTATACACTTATATAAACTGCAGTGTAGAGTACAGTGTACATGAGAAACTGGAAGCTGTCATTTCTGCATTTACTCTCATGCTGATGTCTTTTAATTTTTTTTTCCCTGAAGTTCAGTTGGTAGTTTTGTGGCAGTGGCAAGTAGTAATTTCTATTGTAAAATTAAGTTGAAAATAGTGACTGGATTGTTCCAAACACAGTAAACTACCATAAAAGACCAAATAAATGTGTTTGTACAGGAACATGCAACTGAATCCATTATTTTTAACATTACAAAGGTGTGCAACACAAATTCAGTTTTCTAACTATACTACTCCAATGTATGTTTCAGATTTTTTAATTACGACTAACCAAGCGAACAGCCCCATGATTGATCAATTCTGCTCCACTATGAAAAACTTTAAAACCAACATACCTTTCAGAAAACCCTATTTTAAGAAACAAGGCATGTCTTTAGTTTATGGATGCAAAAATGAAACAATTAGTGATACCGAATGGTTCTCAACCCTGGTTCTAAGTTTCACTACCCACATGCCGTAGAATTCCTTTCCAACTACACATTTTCACTCCTTTAAGCTTAAAAAAAAAAAAACATCCTGTGCAGACCACTTTGCCAGATGCTACTAAGAAAAACAGAATGCACCTTATGTTTCTCCCAGACATTGATGAGATCTTAAAATGTGCACCACAAAATCCAGAACCAGGACTGAGAACCACTGCAGTATATAACTGGCAGTTCTACCCAAGTAATTTTAAGTTCCAGGTGTCTGTACCACTTACGGCCAGAAATTGCACAAAAAAAATGTATGTACTGAGGCAAATATAAAGTGCACAATGTGCTTTGCAGTTCATTAATGAACTAAGGATCCAAAGAGCTGTTGCTCGGAACCCATTTTTTTAAAATTTGAATATTTTCAGCACATTAGGAATAAGGCTGTTACAGGAACAGCTTGACAAGTAATTAAATTGCATTCCTTGCACTTATTTTGAACTGAGCTAATCTGTTAAGACACGTGGTGTTGGCCTGGGCGGGATCATTACTCTTCTCTTTCAGGTCACTGACCACTAGGTGGCGTCATTCATCCTCTAATGGAGCAAGTTGACTGAATGCCCAGCACCATGCATGCAAAGAAAGCTGACAACACTCCATGTGTGTATGTAATGTTTTATTTTTATTGGATGCAAAAACGTCCAGGGGCACCTGCAAAACAAGAAAAAAAGTCTTTGGTTAAAAAACCTTCCACAGGTGAGCACCTTTTGGAAATTACCATTCATGTATCTCTAGCACGTTGGTTGATTAATCTGACATTGCAAAAAGATTTCAGAAATCCGTTTTGAACCACTGCCCTAAATGTCAACTTAAGTAAATGAATGCTATACACAGCAAGTCACTTTAAAATGTTCGAGGGTGTAAAAAATAAATAAATAAATAAATAAAACCCTTTCAAATTGCTTAAGTCACTGATATTTCCTAACACCTAAGTGCACTGACCTGTAATAGCCCATTTATGCATTTGGCCTTTTTAAATCAAACCTTTCAAACACACAACTAAAGTGCTAGGTTATGTACCGATACTAATGATATACCACATCATAGTCCATTTCTCTATGCACAATGTGACAGTATTTAAAGGACACTGAACAGCTGCTTGTTTCAATGCATGGCATAAGTTATTTATTTTGATTTACAGCAATGCAATGACCAACACCACACTGAAACATTGCTCATCATGAAAAATTCATAAAGTATATTCTTGCCACATTATTAACCATTAAAGGTTTTGGCGAATCGGTGCCTAAATGGACTGGGGTAAACCGCTGTAGTTAGAACAGGAAGATACATTTAAATATGTGGATTTTGTGAAATTACAAAAGCTAATTTGAAAACGGGCTGTTTTTGATGCTTATTTTGCATACATGAACTGTATGGCGGTGCTAAATGCCCCATTTGAAACAATATTTACAGCCTAAACCTTTTTAATTCCAGAAACGTGATCTGGGTCCTTTAAAATATACTGCTTATATATTACCCACCACTAATCAAAACATCTAACAGTATAGAGCAGGGGAGTCGAACTCCAGTCCTAGAGGGCCGTGGTCCAGCAACTTTGGTGACTTCCCTGCTCAGAAACACCTAGTTCACCTCGCCAGTTAATTGTCAGGTTTAGTGAATGTATGTGAGGATGAGAACCATCAAACTGTGCTGGCCCCTCCAGGACCAGAGTTTGACACCCCTGGCATAGAGTAAGGACAAGGCATCAGAAATCTATACTATTACTTTACAAAATGAAGACTGTATGAAACAAGTTAATACTTAAAGCCAAAACCCTTTCATTTGATATCAAGTATTTGATATCTTTATTTAACACCAATTAAATACTACCATAGTGTTTGTGGCTAATATGCATAGTCCAGTGGACATAATTGACTGAACTGTTGCTTTATCCGCTTCAAAGCCATGACTACAAAACATTGGACAGCATTCTAACATGCCAACTCCATCAACGACTGCAAAGCAGACCCTGTGGCTGTGACCTTTGTGGAGTGATGCTGCCCGGAATGAGTAAGAGCCTTTTAAGAAGTTGGAACACCTATGTTCCCTCGCTCCAATACTGATCCATCCCACAAGTATAAAAGTACAAAACGGGGTAGCATGTGTGGGTAAGCAATGCGAGCAAGAGCTCCACTACTGGTGCTAAATAGGCCACAGAAGTATATTTCCTTGCTGTATGGCTTGGCAGGGGTCCTCAACAGTTACACATCTATTGGGGGAAACATGGCGTTCATCATTCAAGCACAGTAGTACTGCAGCTGTAGCCAAACGTACAAGATTGACTACAACAATGGGGAAAAAAATGGATTTCAGAGTTCTTATACATCATCTTTTGTACTTCTGCATTATTTTGGTTTGCCCACACCATATGTTATTTTATTCCCCCGCTACAATGATACTGGTATGTGCTATTCTAGGTTACACAAAGTGGTTTTATCCACTAGATGAATACAGACAGAAAACTGCGAGACACACAAACAGGCTGATAATGACTAAAGCTTTTCTCTTGTGTGTGAAGAGTCTGAGTGATTAAAGAACACTTGAAGAGGAACAGCTGCTGCCTCACTCCACTCTCACCTTTTGCTTCAAAATGGATTCTCTATCAATTAAGATATTCACACGACCCAAAGCTGCTTCATTAAGTAATGTTATCTCACCATGTGTGGTCTTAGTTCATCCTCCTAACCAGTCTGTTTATCTGGTCCTCGCGGTTTCCAGCATCTCCTCCCTCCACGAAGTGAGTGGTCTTCTTGTTCATGCCACCACGAGGAGAGGACAGCTTGAATGGCCATAGGAAGTTGTTGGCAGCTTTGAAGTTCTTTCCAACAGTGTAGATCTCATGAATCAAATCCTCGATACAGATGATTCCAGAGCGACCTGGAAAGTAGTACATGCTGCTTGAGTGGTATTTTCTGAACAGGTCAAAGATGTGCATTTTAAATGTACTCTTCGAGTCTTAATAAATTTATTTTGCTCCAGGCTACACTGGATGCTCTTTAATCTCAGGCAGAAACCAGCAAGAATCTCCACGCACAATTCTTTAATAGAAGCCAACAGTATCAGTGTTATGAAAGCGACAAAGTAACTGCCACTCAGAAACTGGGACTTAAATATTTTATGAACAGCATGCTTACCGAGGTTCTTCTCAATCAGAGAATTGTCTGTCAGAGGAATGCGCTGCTTGTTAATCTTGCCATATCCACGCTTGTAGATCAGCTCACGCACAGATTTCAGGTTGGGATATCTGCGTAACAAACAAAACTTCATGGCAGAAACCATTTTTCTACATACAACACAGACGTATCAGTCTATTTGGGGTGTAAATAAGAATGTGCAATTCCTGCATATTCCTAGGAAACAATTCAGTTTATCATAAAATAAGCCAATTTTAGCACTTTACAGATTTAAAAAACAAAAACAAAAACACGGAACACGCAAACATGTGCACAATAACCATTCACACAGAACTAGAATACAGAAACCTTTTCTACATAAAAGTACACACTACTATATATTTACAGAATCAGTAACTGTAGACTGTTCAAAAAGCAATATCGGATTCAGATCAGTTTTGTAAAGGTCTCCCTTACCCCCAAGCAATGTAGGGCTCTGCAATTCTGAGCATGTTGATGGAGGCCTTGTTGAGTTTAACAAACACACCGTTGAATATCTGACGGAGACGCAAGAGCTGCAGCACCTTGCGCACTTTGGGGCTGACGCCGTTGATACTGGAGCAAAAGACAAACAAACAAACAAAAAAAACTGCTTTAATACACTTACCCAAGTACAAGTAGCAATACCTTTCAGCAATAAAATGGTTTCAGAGGATTTGGCTTAATTTCAGAAAAATCACCACGGTCGATAAGACGGGGAAAAAAGAGCTGCATCATTAACCACTGTGTGAGATCAAGTTAAAAATAGCATTTCACCCAAAAAACATGTTTTAAGAACATCGATTGCTTTAAATATAGAACCAAACAAAGTTATTCACTGAGGACCACAAGAGCATTTTGGGTGAAATACATCTGAGTAGAAACACAAGTCTTTACCCTCTGATCCTAATGACAAACGCCAGCTTGGGCTCAGCAGGAACGTAGAAATTGCCTGCTTTGCGAGCCATCCTGTTCAGGCGGATCTCGCGTCTGTACATCTCCCTGTACTCCTTGTGGTAAATCTCTGCTCTCTTGAAGATCAGCTTCCTTGTGACTCTGCGGGCCTGAAAGAGAAAGAAAAGAAAAATTAAACTACAGGTCCAGGTCAGAAATCAAATTTAAAAGGTGTAGCACAAACACATCACTACTTTACATCTCGTGCCAGTTACCTTCTTCTCGGCCCGCTGCACCTTGATGCGCTTTGCCTTGATTGCGGCATAGTGCTTCCTCTTCTTCAAGAGGCTTTCAGGGACTGAGGGAACCTTCTTCTTTTCTCTAAAAAAGAAAGGATACAGCTGAGCACAGCATTTCTTCAGACATTGTTAAGTCAGGTAAAACACCAACCAACAGCTAGACTACGAAATCCACCAATTAAACAGGAATTCCACTGACTTTCAAATGGCATAATATAGTCTAAGATCCTCAAGCATGCAATTTAAACCACACTATGGCAAATGCAGTGTGGCTACTCAGCCAAGTTACATCTAAATCACTGTCAAACAGTCCTAGGAAGCACATTCTAATATTTCCATCCCAACAGCTCCTTTTTTAAACCCACAAACAAAGACTTGGTAGTAAGAATTTAGAACGCGTTATAGCCTAAGAAACCAGAAGGTGCTGAGATAAGACCTACATGTCAACCTCAAAAGAACTTAAACCAGTCAAGCCTCTCAAATCACTTAAGTAGAGCATGAAAAGTATGATTTCATCCCAATGGGAACATCGTGACCTTATCATACAATCTTAGGAAGCACATCTTAGTGTTTCTCTGTCCTAACGTCTCCATTTTAAATCCACAATCATTAATTGTGCAGTACTTAAATTAGGTGTTAAAGCATAAACACTTAAATCAGCAGGACCAGAAGATGCTGGGACAAGACTGGAGCTTAAAGGTCAGTATAGCAACAATTTAAACCCGTCAAACATCTCTAATCACTTAACTAGACCATGATGGGTGTCTTATTTCATCCCATGTCACTTAACTAGACCATGATATGAGTTATTTTATCTCAAAGGTAACTTCATTACCTCATACAATCCTAGGAAGCACCGCTAGTGTTTCTCTGTCCTAACACCATCTTTTTAAACCCACCTTTAAAGATTTTGTAGTAAAAGGAGGGAGTTAAATTAGATGCTATTGCATGAATCTGTAGGACCAGAAGATGCTGGGATAAGACTGGGGAATACAAGTCAGTCTAGAAACAATTTACTGCTGTCAAGCACCTCTAATCATTTAACTAGACATGACATTAGTCTTGTTTCATCCGAAATGGTCTACACTAGAATGACAGACTCTACAGCCTGGTTGTTCTTCATGCTAGCTAGCACAGCAAACTCCATGTTCCACCAAGTTCAAGAACTAACAGTCAAAAACTAACTCCTCCTTGAAATGACAAACTTTAGGAACCGATACCGTTCCCCATGGACCCTTTATTTTTAACAAGAACATACTACAACCGTTTACATAGCAGTACACTCAGCTCCAGGCCATTTTATCACACGTTGCTAACACCTGAGCCAGACACCCGTGGAGGTATTTATCAAAATGTAACGTTTTATGATCATCATCCCCCACTAATTTCCACCTGCAAACGTATATGGGTGATTCAACCTTACGTTCAGGTCGCGAGTGAGCCAAAACAGACAGCGTAAGAGCAGATGTTATGAGATTAAAATGACAAGACATCCAACTTACGCTTCACCCGCCATTATCCCCACAGTGAAAGAGGGCTCCACGCATGCGCAGGAGACATCTTATACTACCGCCACACTTCCGGTTTGAATATGTTCGCCTCTGTTGTGGTTGAATTTTCAGCAACGTTTTAGAGCTCATTTGTTACTATTACGCCACCCTTAATTGTTCTGACAGTGTAAAAATCCCTAAAACAAGGACATTATGTAAAATCGATTTACAAATTATTCGTGCGTTGTTTGCGCGTTGTTTGTGAACTTTCGTTGATCTTTAAACCAACCGTTCTCCTGAATTTACGACCATCTATGGTATGTATATCAGAGAATATCGGCTCACAGTCTGTGTTACGCAGCTCCGGTCAGAATGAGTTCCCCACTGTACTGCCTGAATTTTCAGCAGCGTTTTAGAGCCAATTTTTGGCTGTTATATCGCACTCAACTGTTAAATCCCACTTAAGTGTAAAAATCCCCCAAAACGAGGGAAGTTTAAATTAAGTCGTTTCATATGTGACGCTTGCGTTGTTTTGAGCGTTGTTTGTGAACTTTCGCTGATCTTTATACCTTCCGTCCCTGTAAAGGCAGGACCAGATATGGTGTGTAAATCCGAGAATTTGTGCTCAAGGTTTGGTAGCTCAGTTTTCAGTAGCGTTTTAGAGCTCATTTTGGCTGTTACACCACATTTAACTGTTGCGACAGCGTAAAAATTCCAAAACAAAAACAAGGATACGATCAAACTGATTTTATTAATGACTCTTGCGTTGATTTTGGGCGTTGGGAACTGTAAACCGTCCGTTCCCATAACCGGCTATGATACCCTATGTGGACAAAAGTATTGGGACACACTTTGGGGTTTGGTCTAGACCCCTTACTTCCAGTGAAGGACAATCTTAATGCTTCAGCATACTAAGACATTTTGGATAATGCCATGCTTCCAACTTTGTAGACACAGTTTGGGGAAGGTCCTTCTCTATTCCAGCATGACTGTGCCCCAGTGCACAAAGCAAGGTCCATAAAGACATGGTTAGATGAGTTTGGTGTGGAAGAACTTGACTGGCCCGCACAGAGCCGTGTCCTGTACCTCCTCCAACACCTTTGGGATGAACTGGAACGGAGATTTCCAGGCTATCTCGTCCATCATCACTGCCAGACCTCATAAATACTCTATAGAAGGACTGGGCACAAATTCCCACAGAAACGCCAAAATCTTGTGGAAAGCCTTCCAGGAAGATTGGGGACCGTGTCCATATTAAAGTCTCGTATTTGAATGCTATGACGTTAAAGTCCCTGTTGGTGGGATGGTCATTTGTCCCAATACTTTTGTCCAGGTAGTGTATGTAAATTAGAAAGGATGGGCTCAAAGTCTGCGTTACGTAGCTCACGTTTGTGATTACGCAAACCAGGCACATGTTAAAAGTTTGATGTCTCTGCTTCTCTGGAGCAGAAGAGGGTCGAGCTCTGGACCTGTTGGACCTGGTGTCTTCAGCTGCTTGGTTATTTCAGAAGGTCTCAGCTGCAGCTCTTCGTTCCGAGCTCTCCTGTGCGTAACTCCCAGACTCCTCTCAGGTGGGACAGGTTCTCCTGGAGCGCTCAGAAATGAATATCGTCGTTGAGCTGTTCGTGGTGTGTTTTCTGGTCCTGTGGTCGTTCGTGGTGGCCGGGGCCAAGTGGCTGGTGAAGAAGAGGGAGAAGAAGGTGGAGGGTCAGGTGTGTGTCATCACCGGGGCCGGGAGTGGACTCGGGCGGCTCTTCGCCACAGAATTCGCCCGGAGAGGAGCCAGCCTGGTCCTCTGGGACATCAACCGAGAGGCCAACGAGGAGACAGCAGAGATGGTGCGGGACATCTACCGAGCAATGGTCCCATCTAAAGGTAGAGACACAAGTAGACCCCATGATAGAGCTGGACGAGATGTCTCCCTCTCTCTCTCCCTCTCTCTCTAATCCAAATTTCCCACTATTAACGAAACAGCAATTAAAATGATAC
>JBBPCX010000040.1:26360632-26389610 GCA_037974365.1 Hydrocynus forskahlii | reverse complement strand
CCTATTATACGTCATACTAACTACTGTGATTGTTCAATAATAACTCATAATACTTACTTTATTACAAATAATAATGTTTAGAGAAGTATAAACAAGAGCTCAGTTAGAAAAATAGACCCTTAAAATTGTCTTCATTTTTATTCAGTTTTTGGAAGCATTAAATGGCAAAAATGATTATGTAATTGTCTGTTGTCATATATCAGCTTTTTTCTTTTACCCCCTTGCATTTTTCTCCTATTTTTATATATAATACGGTTCATATAATACAGGTTTATCTTATCTTACACACACTACTTCTTTCCAATGTATTCATAATTTTTTTCTCTCTTTTTTCCTTTGATGAAGAACAGCAATGATTCTGCAGTGAAAATTGAAGCTGCTGAAGGAGTGACTTATAAAAGCACTGTCTAAAAGTTCCATAATGAAATGACATCTTAGTGTTCCCGAAAAATGACTTATTGAATAAAACATGAACTCTAAGGCCTTTCTTATAATGTTTCAACGTGGCAGGACCTAGAGGTGGGCAGGGGTGGGCATTACTCACTCAAATTCTAGCATTGCCAACTCAAATGGCTGATCTTTGTTCTGGCCTGGAGCATGTAAATGTGCGAAAACATGAGATCAAATTAAAATAACACCTGTGTGGGGCTGGAGTGCTGGGATAGGCTGTGGGTACCCTCCACCCCCTCAACCCGGGGTGGATAAGCGGCTCAGATAATGAATGAATGAATAACACCAGCATGACTTCAATAAATGTAATTACTAAGGCCTTTTCATTATGCCAGTGATTTCCATTATGCCTTAGGAGGTTAAAAATAATTTGAAAACCATCCCCAGGTCTGTAATCTGAGTAAATGAGTTATCCCCCACCCACACACACAATGCCACTGGAAATCCCGCTGTAGGACGACAGGATTTCACCATCAAACAGGCATTCACAGACACTCCCCCTCTGACTAAAGGAGTCTGCGAAAAGGTCAGACGTAGCTGCTCGGTGTGTCGTCCTTCCTGGAGGGTGAAAGGGAATCCTCTTCCAGCAGTGATGACTCATAGTCAAATCGAGATGGAGCATCACGGCGGTTCAGCCTGAGCTTATCTTTACACCATCCGACAACCATGGAGCATTCCACGTACAGTTAAGGCGATAAGGAAACGTGAGATAAATGCAGGTATTTGTTAACATCACAAAACGCCTGCAAAGTCTAATGACTAACCTTTAAAGGACAGTGAGAGGAAACGAATGTTCAAACAAATTGCCTTTAATAATTCCACTTGACTGTGCATTTAAAACAAAACTGGAAAAACTCTATCTTCTCCCATTTCCTGAGATTAAATTCACTTCTCTCTTTTCGTGTTTCCTTTGATGGCATTTTATGGCTATGTACTGTTTGCCGAGACACAGCACCTTGTCATGGCCTGCTGGCTTCTCTCTTACCTTCCTTGTGATTTGTCTGATTGTCTTTTTTTGCACTTTTTTTTTTTACTTTTAGTTGTTGGAGCTTTAGGAATCTCCTTTACCTTCACCATGACCGGAACATCTCCAACCCATTTTTTGTAATAATGACACCAGATGCAATTTGCACAAGCACATTTAAGTGTTTCTAAAGTTTTTATTACTAGATTTAATTTTATTTTGATATATATATGGTATGTATAATAAATACATATAGGTATACTGTACTTTTATAAATACATGTATATTTAAATTGTGTCTGAATTTCTTAGCTTATGCTTATAAATACATACTTTTACATCATATTTGTACAATTAAAGTGTCTGAATCCTTGTTACACTTCACTGTATCACATCATTATCAGCATTTCATTGTAACTGTATCACAAATAAAGATAAGCCTGAATTATTACATGTGAACTTTGCGATTTCCTTCTTTTATGTTTTTTTTTGTTTTCCAGTGAATATACTCGTGGTCGTGCATGTGTAGACTACAATTAGGGATCATTTACACGCAAAGTCCACATTTTGAGGTTTTTGAGCAATGTGTAACATAGTAGTACACAGCAGGCAAACAACTGTACTACCATTTGCAACAAATGAACAAAGTTACTCTCTAAAAAAAAGCATCAGTAAAATGACAGCTTTAGTATGGCTGCAACTACAGCTGCTAGCTATGCTGTTTATTCTTGTCCATGTTTATGGATAATGGTATCTCATACTATGTCAGAAGCCACGTAAACAAGTCTGTTAGAGACTACTTCACTGATTGATACGTTTTGAGGCAACTGTGTGTTGATTTAGGTAATGTTTGCTTGCTATGGCTATAATCCATTGCCTGTTAGCTACATTAGTCAGTGTAAATATGATCATTTATGCCTGCAATTTGCACAAGTGTCTGTTATTTTACATTAGCCTTTTAGCTTCAGTGCAAATTTACAGAAATGCCCATGTTGACTGCCCATGTTGACTATTACCTCTGGGATCTTCTAATTCGGCTAACTCAGCTCATTATCGTTATCAAGTCTTTTAAGAATCGAGTTTGTTACAGAAGAGAAAACACAAAATTGTACAGTAAGTAAGCTTCACTGATGTAACACTGATGTAAACAGACCGGACCACATACAAAGGGCCTTCTAATCCCTGTATTACGTAACACCATTTTCTGCTCAAATGACATCAAACAATTAGGGATCCCTTAACAAGAACAGAAATTACCCTTCACAAAAGCTTTCTCCGGAACACCGACTTGAAACTTGGTGCTTAGTCTGTGTCCCTTCTCAGCAAGGTTTGAGAGTTAGTCTAAAGTTAAAGGTTCAAGATCACATCCACACTAAAAAGTAGTGAAAGCTGCAGTTGGAGCCTTTATGATACGCTACACGTCCACAAGTATCCAAAGTGCCTCTCTAATTAGTACATTCAGCTACATTAACGCCCACCGCCAACACAGGTGTTCAACTGGGCACACTGTGCTTGTATAATCTCCATTGAAAAGTACTGGCAACAGAAGGAGATGCCATGAGGTCCAATGTCCAGTGCCAAACGTAGGGGAAAAATCTTTAATTCAAATAAAAAAAGCCATAAAATGAATCCTAGAGTTTAATCAAGTAACCTTCCTTCTGCTTCAGCCAACATTCCTTCCATGCAGGGAGTATATGCTGGATATCTGATATTGCCCCATTGGAATCATCTTGTAAAATCAGATTCAACACCCCGTGGTCAAATTACATTTATGTGAACAATAAAGCATAATGTCTATTTACTGGCTGAGTTTATCATATTGGAAATGAACAAAGCATAAAATGTGCAGTCACTTTTTACAGGCCACATTGTTTTCTTCTTTCCAACATGTTAAATTGGACAAATTAAGAGTAATTGTGTGTAGAAGTGTGTTCTCAATAGAGGATGTATACTAGAAAATTAACATTTCATTTGACCAGGGGTGCCCAAATGTTTGCACACAAGTATATTGTACACACAATATTTCATGCGTTGATGTTTTCTCTCTTTCGCTTTTTATTCTCCTCATAATGCAGGTTTCTTTATGTCGAGGTTCATACAATAGGCCTGTAACTGTAATAGAAACAAAAATATGGGAAAATTCAGGCTTCGAGGTGGTTGCTGCTTTAGCCATGCAAAGCTGTCTGTTTTAATAGCATGTTACAGTGGCAGGCTCCACATATCAATTTATTTGAGTCAAGTGTATCTGATTACCCTCAAGTCTCATGGTGCCCCTTTACAGGGAGAACTTCCACTACATCCATTACGTAAGCTGCTAACTAGAAACCATGGTCCATGCTCTGCCTCACATATAGGTGTGATTACTGTATGGTTGAAGGACATGAACAGTGATGTGCAAGACGCATTCTCCCATCATACATGGAAAGCAATCTTTCCTCAAAAAAATCCAAATCATCAGATGATACATTGGAAATTCGCTCATAGAATTTATCTTACACCATTAAAACGGTTTCATATGCGTCTCTCCTCATCCCCATTTTGTAACCTGTGCTCACAAGGAACCCTTGGCACTTTTTGGCACTTCTTTTGGGATTGCCCACCTTTACAACCATTCCGACAACAGCTAGCCAGCGATATCTACTCTCATGGACTCACGTATTACTCTCTCTTCAACAAAATCCTCTCCTGGATGCTCTTACAGCGCCTAAAAAGCTACTGGTTAATCGGTGGAACCCACCTCATTCACTAAATAGATCGCAGTGGGCTGGATATAGTTTCTATGGAGCTGTCCACAGCCCAGATTCATAAAGCAAGCAATAGGACTCTGAGACGGTGGAACACTACATTTAATAGGGTGAAAACATTTTTTACTGCTTGATTAAGAGTGATGTTTATTTTATTTATTTATTTATTTACTTATTTTTATTCCTTTATTATTTTTTTTACCCCTTCTTTCTTTCCTCTCCTTATTGACCAGATGTTTGCCTTTGGGTGGGTATGGGAACAGGAGGAGGAGTGTGAAAGCGGGTGGGTGGGCAGGTATTCTGGGACATTTGTTGATTTCTTTTTATTGTGTTCTTGTTGACATTTGAAAATCAATAAATAATTGTTCACAGGAAGTGTGTGCTGATTAGACATCCATTAATCATCCTGCTCCTTAGTGAAGGTAGTTTCCATTACTACAAGTAATGGAAACTCTCAGCTCCAATGGTCGATCTATCCTTTGGGTAAGTGGGAAAGTTTGCAAATGGTAATGAAACTTGAGAAGAGCATCAATGAGAGGAGCTTCTCCAGCTAAGTCGATGTTTCTGTACAAAACTCAGCTCTGACATTACAGAGCCAATAACCCAAACCTCAGCATCATGAAAATATAGTAACAATATGGACAAATGTATTCGGACGCACCTTTTTTTCCCCCCAGGGTTTGGGCTAGGCCACTGTCTTCCAGTGAAGGGCAATCTTAATGCTTCACCATATCAAGACATTTTGGACAACGCCATGCTTTGTGGACAGTTTAGAGAACAACTTTTTTTTTATTCCAGCATGACTGTGCCCCAGTGCACAAAGCATCGCGAGCCAGACCTTCTCGTCCAACATCAGTGCCTTACCTCATAAATGCTCTACAGAATGAATTCCCACAGAAACACTCCAAAATCTTGTGGAAAGCCTTCCAAGAAGAGCTGAAGCTGTTACAGATGCAAAGTGGGGGACCAACTCCATGTTAAAGTCAATGTATTTGATCGCAATGTAATTAAAGTCCCTGTCGGTGTGATGGTCAGGAGTCCCAATACGTTTGTCCATATTATGTCATTTAAAATGCTGGGACTAGTGGAAGTGGAGCTATTTCACCCTGACTTCTTTTTTTTTTCCAAGCGGAAAAATCTTCCAGTGGTTTTGGACCCACATTCCTGTGTCAAAACAGTTCTTTCAAGCTGATGGATGGAATGAATATGTCTGATATGAGCATCATGGATGACGCTCAAGTTTCAAAGCCAGTTTTGGTAAAATGACACACTCTGAAACCTTCCCTTTACCAAATAAGCTGTGTCATAGAGGAGAGCCAGTGAGAATCAGACAGTGGAATGCAATCTATCTGATGACACATTTCTGAATGAATGTTATTACTAGATAGTACCTGAATTTTCCCTTCTCTTAGTCACTTAAAAGAGTGGATTCACAGCCTAATGCCTTGCTAAACTTCCTTCTGACTAGTGCTTAAGACATCAGCATAAAGTACTCATGAAACCTCCCAAAGGGGGCATTTATAAATTGCAAAGTGGGTCATGATCCTGGAAAAAATGTTTCT
This sequence comes from Hydrocynus forskahlii, assembly GCA_037974365.1. Lineage (NCBI taxonomy): Eukaryota > Metazoa > Chordata > Actinopteri > Characiformes > Alestidae > Hydrocynus > Hydrocynus forskahlii. The sequence goes on along the minus strand of JBBPCX010000040.1, from coordinate 26,383,891 downwards.
CAAAAAAACAAAAAAAACAAAACGCAATGAGTAAGACAAATGACTGTACTGCCCCCTTGTGTTACTGACCACAAAATATTACCAGAAAATGTGCATAAAGGGATATGTTTAAGTTAGATAGACTTTGATGACGTATCATTCATGTTACTTTAAATGTTACATTTATTTCAGACAATTGATTTTTTCACTTGGTCACATTTTTGTGATTTTGTGACAGCCATCATTCATTTTGCATATTTCCTGTGACCTGTGTGGATTTCAAAGCATACACACACACACACACACACACACACAATATTTAAACACAAAGATCCTGCAGTCATTTCAAAATATATTATTTTTAATTAGAACATTTTGTTTAAATAATGTTAAATAACAAAAAAACATAAACCATAGCACACAAGTCCAAATTAAAGATACTAGCCTTTAAAGCCCCAGTCAGAAAATCATCCTTAAGTACTGCAAAAACAAACTTTCCAACAACAGCAACATACAGTATGTACATTTAACAAGTTCTCTGTCAGTAAACTCAGACTGAAACCAGAGTGGCTGTGGAGTTCCATCATCAATTCCCAAACAGGGCTTTAAACAGAAGAGAGTAACTACCAGAAAAGAATAAAAAAAAAGACAGCCTTTCCCAGCACTGCAATATTTAAGAGCATTCTCCCATCAAATCTATCCGAAACATAAAATTTATAAAGAGCCCATAATAACAGCATTAGATGAAATATCAACTGGGTATGTCGTTTTTCTGAAGTCAGCTCCTTCTCTGGAAAATTACAGAAGCCTATTCCCACCAGACAGAGGAGACCCCTTTTCTCCTTTCTGTTACTAGGAGCAGCAGACCACAAATTTTGAAATAATTGAAATAACTGTCAAATTAATGCCTTATTTGCTCAAAATATTAAATTACAATGCAGACAAATAATGACTTCTAACAATTTCTCGAAATATTGACATATCAAAATAATGCCTTTTTTTTTTAAACGCTGACATATTCTGGCAAAAGTCTCATCGTCCAAACATTTTGGACTTTGATGTTGACATGATAACTCATTTATGGTAACTATATTACATAACTACTTCCTTTCATGATGTAGAAAGTAAGAATTTCACAAAATCTCCAAGTTGCGGACTTAATTCAGACTTAAGTCAAAACATATCATTATTTTAAGATACCAAGTCAAAATTCTGAGAAAACAAGTCATTCTTTTGCCACACTGCTGCTAGAAATAGAGAAGGAAAAAGCATGCAACTGATGGGAACAGCCTTCCGTAGCAAAGTATGAGAAAAAGAGGGAGTGTGTGGTTGTAAAAGGATGAACCTTGACCCACTCTGACTAATTCTTTTCCTTCCATACTGCTCCGGATCAGCTGTCAGTACTGCAATAAATACGATCTGCCATAATAGGTTCTTCTACAAGTTCTATTTCAAAAACATTAAAGTCACCTTTAATTTGGGTTCTAGCCAAACGGAGGTTTCGTTACTCTACAATCACGACTCAGAAAACAGAATAGTGTTTACTCCCTAAATTTCACAGTGCATATTTCAAAGTGAGGCAAAATCAATCCATTTGTCTCTGCTTAAAACGCTTGATCCCTTAGAATAATTGTTTTTCTTTTTTTTTTAGGATTATTACACATTTGGACTGTCTAGTTTTGATAACATAAGCATGCTTGAGTGATTATTGCACAAAAAGTGTCAACCTGGAAAGGCTTCTGGAGAGACAGAGAGTGAATGAGAACAAAAAAGTGACTCGAAAGTAATATCACCATTTAAAAAAATCCCTACACACTGCAACGAGTTGCTTGCTTGCTTCAGAATAATGGAGTTTTACATTCCTGTAGTTTATTCTCGGTTTTCAGCCCGCTGAAGTGCACGCCCCCAAACGTGTCGTTTCCCCAAGTAGCCAAGAGGTCTGTTCGTTCAGTCTAACGCCCAAGACTGAATATCAAAAAGTGCAGATGTACCATCAGTGAGTCTGTTTTCAATTAATAGTATACTAAAAGTCCAAGCACCACTAGCATGTATCATCTGAAAATGAGAGAGAATTAAAAATAATTAAAAAGTTTGTACCACATACAACATTGGCATGCTGATACAACATTTGCACAACATTTCAGTGTTAAAAATGACCCTTGTACTAAATTACACTTACTTTTTTTATTTACTCCTAGTTAGGAGTTTGTATTTGTAGTTTATTTATATACAGCTCAGGAAATAAATAAGAGACCACTGCAATTTATTTTTAAATTAGTATCTCTACGAGTTTGAGAATCATTCCGTGCCATCGTCTGTAAAATTCCTACACAAGCACCACATTCTGCTTTTGAAGGGGTTGTTTACTGATTGACAGTGACTGGCTTGGCAAAATTATATGGGTTTTAACGTAAAATCCCCTACAGTTAAGTTTAAACTCATGTCTGACCAAATTCTCTGTACAGTACAGTTTGAAATCAGTGAACCGTCTCCCTCAGACGCTGGAAAGGGGGGTGGAAAGCCCCCACAGGTCCCTTAAGGTGAAGATGAGACAATGCCTTACTGTGTAAGATGGCCTTGAAGGCCAGACTGGACACACAAGTATCTTTGCAGGCCAGACTGGAGGTGCCAAGAGGTTGGGGTTAAGCAAATTAGGTGATAAAATTTTATAGGTAGAAACAAAGAAAGACGGAGTTAAGATTGGCAGAAACAAAGAAAGGTGGACTTAAGCAAATACGGTGATAAAACTTTATTGGTAGAAAATCAATCAGTGGGTTGTGTTAGAAAAATGGGTGTTGAATTTTAGGCCTATAAGAACTCTGTACAGAGCCTGGTGGATGAGTGAGTGGGCGAGAGAGCGAGAAGGCAGCTCCCATGGGCTACGACTGCAATCTTTGAATAAAACAGCAATGTCGTTTCTTTCTTTTTTTTTTTTTAACTTAGAAAAATTAGGTTTTCGCTCCAATTCATACCACGTTTTCGTACCACTTTGAGGTACTGATTAGTGATCACCTGAATCAAATCTTATTTAAATGAGAAAAAGTATAAAAACACTGCTGTAATCAACACTCTCCTCTCGCAATGTGACCAGCTGGATGGCAAAACACTATTAGAAGTTCGTCAAAGGTAATTATTGCCATTTTGTTTGAGTGAACAAGAGATTTGTTTTCTTTGAATTACTCAAGCTATGTAAACACTCCATCATTTCTCTTATTTTTATATATTATTTCCTTTAAAATTATGCTTTGAAGAAGAATATTTATATTTGAAAATTAGCTGATATTATCAGCAGTTCTGTTCAATACTTGCACCTACAAAAGACAAAACCTGAGAAACTGAACATTTTTCCAGTGGTCTCTTTTTTTCTGGAGCTGTATATGAATTCTATGTGCTTTTTTGTACTTTGTAAAATCTGGAGTCATGCCGCCTCATCTCACTGTATACATCTATATAGCTGAGATGACAGCCATACTTTGACTTGCCTTCATGTGTTTATAAGCAGAAAATATGTTATTATTCAAATCTGATAAATTTATTGTGCATAGTCTTGTATTTTAGATCATTTCCTGCAATTGAAACGTATACAAAAAAGTAAAACCTGTTAATACAAAAAGTAAATCAAAGATAAATGTAATTCATTGTGTTACTATGTAATTTTAGCCCTATTCAGATTGGATTAGTTTATCAGGAAGATGTTTGTGATAACATTTTTATACTTCTAAAGTGTTCAAATCCAAATGACAATAAAATTACAACTGTGTCTCTAGTGGATTGTATTTTCTCTACAAATCAAGAAGTTTGCATAACACATGATCATATGATCACAAGGAATTAAAAGAATGATATTCTCATCAACTTTTCTCCTTCTATTAATGCTCTGCTGGTGTAGAGAAGATGGAGATGAAAGTCTACCACCAAGACCAAGTGAATTAGATCCTCTTTTAAAGCGTCCATAATTACCTGATTTGAGAAGTATTTAGTATAGAGATGTGCACTACAAACTTAATTACATCAAACAACAGCAATCAAAAACCTTTTTTTTTTAAAACAAATCACAGATGTTCATCAGGACAGGACAGAAATAACCAGTGCTAAGCTCCTTAAAAAACAAGTAGGAAAATCGGCCTGTATTTACACTTAACCTCTTGAAAGTTTTAGGATTAACGTGTGATAAAGGAGCAAAATATATAGCAAAATGATGGGCCGAATTCCAGACTTCTAAAAGTTAAACATGTAGTGTAGTGTTACATGTAGTGTGAACTGCATTAACAGTTTTGCTAAAAACATCTAAAATTGTATGCATGAAGACAATGAAACAAGTAGACTCACCATGATACCACCACTTTGTCTTCTTTGGATTTTTGTTGCACGTTCGTACATAAAAGGAGTTATCTGGTGGGCGTCGCTACAGGAAGAGAGTTAACTACATGTCAGATACACATAAAACTAAGTTCAAATCATCAGATGCTTCCTACTCCGATAAGGGCTGTCATAATTGCTCAAAATTAATTCAAAACTGATTTTGGAAAATGTCCTTTAGTTTTGAATCATCAGTATTTTGTTGGCAATTTTGCCTGATAGTAATGCATATTTTCAGTTCTCCTACTTAAGAAACATATTTCAAAGGAAGTTCATTATAGTTATCTCCAATTATTTATTGTATAGCCTTTTATGAAACTTGACTAATCATAAAATTAATCGTCTGATTAATGGATCACTTAAATAACCCATACAGGTAGCCCTTGTTAATAGAGGACCTACAGTATGGTGACAACCGTAGTGCTTACCTTTTCTTTGCAGCTCGACAGCATGCTGATAATGCTAAGACACACAGACTGAACAGAGAGAGCGGGGGACCAGTCCTCAGTTAAAATGGACAAGCAGATGTGACCATTGCTGTACACGTGCGGATGGACAGGAATATTCTCTCCAGTAAACATTACCTGTGTGATAGAGTAAGAGGATGAACAATACATAAGGAGGTTGTGATGAGGTTAACAGAAAGTTCAGGGCAGTCTGCCAATGCAATATTTACCTGAGGTGAGTCAAAAGGATAACGATTGCTGAATTTGAAGAGGAGCTGGAATTTCTCACCCTCGTAGAGGGTACCAGGGGCTCCCTCCATGTCTATAAACCACCTAGACAAAGAGAAAACTGTGACACTGCAACAAGGACATGGGCAACTGAATAAACATATTTTACTGCTTTTCTGCTTGAACACTCAAGATATGTGTTTAATTAAACAGATACGTGCCCATGGTTTGATTTTTTTCACATTACTTACAAAAACAACAAAATAACGTGTTACTGGTGGATCACTGTTTTTTTTCCTGTAATAAACAGATACACTTTATGGACTAAAGTACCGGGACACCTGACCATTCCGCTACCAGGGACTGTAGAGCATTCATAAGGTCTGATGTTGGATGAAAAGGCCTGGCTCACAAACTCTATCCCAGTTCATCCCAAAGGGTTGAATGTGGTTGAGGGCTGGGATCTGTGCAGATCAGTCAAGTTCTTTCACACCGAACTCATCCAGCCATGTCTTTATGGACTTTGCGTTCCAAGGTGGAACAGAAAAGGGCCTTTCCCAAACAATCTGTGCACAAAGTTGGAATCATGGCGTTGTCCAAAATGTCTTGCTAATGCTAAGAATTAAGATTAAGCCCTTCCTTCGAAGTAAGGGGCCCACACCAAACAGGTATGTCCCAATACTTTTGTCCGTCTATGTAGACCCTAAACGGCCCCCTATTGGACATGTAGCGCACCATTTGTAAGCAGAAACTCTGCTCTGTATAGGGACTAGGAAGCCACCTGAGGTTCCACCAGTGTTCTGGTGAATAATGGACACTAAAAAGGGACACTTACTCTGTGATTGTGTTCTGGACGCTCCTTTCATTCAGTGTCATTCCAGGGGGTGGATCACTTTGCAAAGCCATCAGTTCTTTTTGTAACCTTTTCTACAATGTAAAATAAATATTAAGAAAAAAAGACACAACTACGAGAACCCAAGAGATCATAAAACATGTTCCAGGCAGCTGTCAAGGGGAAAGTTAGGCAGATCACATCTTCTACTTAAATATATAGAGAGACGAGGCTGCTAGCTGTTAGCATTTATCAACTGACCTCCAGTTTTTAAACTGCTGTCAGCTTTGAACGAGCACATTTCAACAGGACATGGAGTTAAATGCATTATTCCTTTCTGGGCTTTAATATTATGCGGTCTCTGTAAAAATGCAGTTTAAACCGTTTCTACCAACAGACACTGGAGTTAGCATGCGAGCTAACCCGACAGCTAACGGCCAGTGTGGCTTAATAAGTACGATGTAATTCATAACACTTTACAGAATGCACTCATAATAAGAATTAATATTAGAAACTGTAACGAGAAGTCAGTTTCAACTGCAAGTTCTTGTGTTTTTCTGTTCTTCTCTCGACTGTTTACTGCAGGTTGCTACTTACCTGCATGGACGCCATGTTGGACACCCCCCTGAACTGGATGGGTGACGTCACGTCGAATTCATACCATTCTTTTTCTCAGTCACATTTTTCCACACAAATAAACATATATGTTTCCATATATGTAAATGCTGTACAATAAAAATTATACACCATATCGTTGGTTGACTACGCACTATTTTTGTCCCCCCAGACGTTCGTGGCAAGCTTTTAATACTTTAATATAGAGTTGGTCCCCCTTTGCAGGACGACGCTGAAGTTAGCTCCTTATTCGCAGCTCCTTATTCGAAATTTTCGTTCCACCTTAAATACTGCGCTCCAGGCTGCAATATCGCAATTTCGCCTGTAGGGGAGAAAACTTTACTGAGGTTTACATTCAGAATTATGTTGCCTTTTTAAATGGACTGTTTCAGAAATGCATGTAGAGAAATAAAAACGTTTTTAATCTTTACATGGCAGTGATCTCTTTCCACTCAAAATTCTAAACTATTCTGTAACTTTAAATCCTAGGAACTTGGCTCATAAAGTAATGAATAGCAATTTCCAAGCAGATGCCTTAAATGCTTTGGTCCACTGAAAACTCACTTGTTCAGGTCAAAAAAGGGTGTGTGGACTAGTATCACTTGTTACTTGTTTGGACCAAAACATTCATCACTGTTAAATTCACACGGGAACTTTGCTTATGTGCACATTGGTTTGTAGTATATGGCAACTTCTTGGCAGGAAAGAAATGGGTTAAATGCTTTGGTCGACTGAAAACTCACTTGTTCAGGTCAAAATAGGATGTTTAGAACTAGTATCACTTGTTACTTGTTTGGACCAAAACATTATTCACTGTTAAATTCACATGGGAACTTTGCCTATATGCACATTGACTTATAATATATGGCAGATTCTTGGCAGGAAAGGACTGGATTAAATGCTTTGGTCTAAACAAGTAACAAGTGATCCTAGTTATACACATCCTATTTTACCTTGAACAAGTGAGTTTTCAGTCGACCAAAGCATTTAACCCATTTCCTTCTTGCCAAGAATTTGCCATATATTACAAGCCAATGTGCACATAAGCAAAGCTCCCATGTGAATTTAACAGTGAAGAATGTTTTGGTCCAAACAAGTAACAAGTGATACTAGTTCTACACATCCAATTTTACCTTGAGTTTTCAGTGGACCAAAGCATTTAAGGCATCTGCTTGGAAATTGCTATACATGACTTTATGAGTTCCTAGGATTTAAAGTTACAGAATTGTTTAGGATTTTGAGTGCAAAGAGATCACTGTCATTTAAAGATTAAGAAAGTTTTTATTTCTCTACATGCATTTCTGAAACAGTCCAGTTAAAAAGGCAACATAATTCTGAATGTAAACCTCAGTGAAGTTTCCTCCCCCTACAGGCGAAATAGCGATATTGCAGCCTTGAGCTCAGTATTTAAGGTGGAACGAAAATTTCGAATAAGGAGTTGCGAATAAGGAGCTAACTTCAGCGTTGTCTTTGCAGGTATAACAGCTTCCACTCTTCTTGGAAGGCTTTCCACAGGATTTGGAGTGTTTCTGTGGGAATTTGTGCTAATTCATTCTGTAGAGTATTTATGAGGTCAGGTACTGATGTTGGACGTTGAGGTCAGGACTCTGTGCAGGTCAGTCAAGTTCTTCCACACCGAACACATCAAACTATGTCTTTAGGGATGTTACTTTGTGCACTGGGGCACAGTCATACTGGAATGGAAAAGGTTCTTCCCCAACTGTCAACAAAATTGGAAGCATGTAGTTGTCCAAAATGTCTTGGTATATTAAAGCATTAAGATTGTCCTTCACTGGAAGTAAGGGGTCTAGCCCAAACCCTGAAAAACATGTGTGATTCACCTAAATCTTAATCCCAATCGGAAGGTGACTGAATAAAAACAATGTTTGCATTACAAATAGCCTGTTGCTAAAACTGCCTGCGATACATAAAGCAACTAAGGCAATCAATTGTATTGTGAATGCACTTAATTGGATCCCATTATAGACACTGATGTATCAGAATCCAACACTTAACAAATCGTTTAATAAAGTATGGTAAAAGAAATGCTATTTGTTCTCCAGCACAGATGGGCTCAGTTGGTTTTGGCATCAGATAAACACTGAAACACACCAAACCAATCTATGCAGTCTTTTTAAATACTAATCAATTAAGGGGTCCAAGGCTGCTTGTTGCTAATAATGTCCCCTGCTGGAGAAACATCAAAATGCTAAACATCAGTAGTGAGTTTCAAAGTCCACACACAGGCATTACATATGACCAAAACAACTACTTTCTATCACTATAAACTGTATACATAGACTGTGTATACAGTTTATGGTATAGACTCTTTCAAAGCTTGTACACAAAGACCACTGTGAAGGTGTGCACTCATACTGGGAATGAAAGTGTAGTGTAATAGCGGTGAGAACCAGAAAATGTCTGGTTAAAATCGTGTTATTACTTGTGCTTGCATACTCTGTAATGAGAAAACAGATGGAAGAACTGTTGAAAATGATCTGGCACATTATATGCTTAGTTATTATCCATGCTTATCAGTTCATTAATACTGCAAAAATTAAAGAAACAGTTTACACTGGTCACATCTCTAGTGACATACTCAACTGGTCCCAAGATTACTATAATAAGTATTAGGGGTGTCGAATTAACGCATTCATTTCAATCAATTAATCACAGAAAAATTAACGCGTTAAAAAAATTAACGCCGATTAACCGGACCACGTGACTTTAACCCGGTTAAGTGTTCTGTCGAAACATGCTACCCATCGGAGATGTGCTACCGTGCCCTTCTGCGCATGTGCAGTTCCACTGTCTCGGGATTCAGTACTATTTTGTGTTGGACACTGGTTTATCTGTGCTATCTTGCGTTCAGGTCACTGGTTTATGGTGATTAATATCTTAAAAGCTCTTTTAATGGTTACTTTCAACTTGTACATGTACTTGTTTGCTCCTACATGGTGTCTTCAGTTCAAGGGCATGAGTGCATGTCACTACTCTGGGGGCTGCGTCTTTGCAGTCATTACATAAGCAATTTCCTCTAGAATCAATAAAGTTTTCTGATTCGATTTGAAGTAGTCTGTGTCCTGGTAGCATTTCTAAGTGTTAGAACTTGACTGTATAAACTGGCTCTGTGCACCTTTAAAGATCTATCTAGGCTCTTCTCATTTAAATAAAATATATTTTCTCTGATTATGCATATTATTTGCCCATTTCTCATCATTATCATATAAAGTGACCATAAACTGTATGAACTGTATAAACTTAAAGGCAGCATTTTTCGATAGCGTAGCACAAATCGATAAGACTGCTGTCAATTTGCACTATGGTAGCATTTCTCGACAAGGCATCATTCATCAGAACACTGGAACTATTATATTAGGGGTGACAAATGAGTGAAACATGGGAGACGCAGCCCCACATTAAAATACCTCTGACACCTGTGACCATTACTGCACATAAAGTGTAAAACCAGTTATTAGATAAAAGAGATGTTGAAAGTTTGTAATGTTGATTATTCACTCACTTATATGCCAAAATTCATTTAAATGTTAATACTTTTACAGCAAAAATGTGTGCAATTAATCTAGATTAGTTAATCACAGAGCTAGTAATTAGATACATTTTTTTAATCGCATGACATCACTAATAAATATACAAACTGGCATCATGGCTAATGAGAGCATATTAAAAAATAGTAACCATCAGAATCATTAGTAAAAGGATCAAAAATAATTGACAAGACCCCTCCAACATATTTGTCAGGAAAAAATGTTCATCTGATTTTTATTACAGTAAGTGTACATGTAAAGATAATAGGAGTTTTCCTCATTTTTGAATCTTGCAATTGTGTGTGCTGAATTATAGAAGGGATTATCACTGAGGGGAAAAGCAAAAAAATGTTTATACTTGTAGTGGGTACCAAGATTTATATATATAAAAAAAAAAAAATCATAAGGCCATCTACACATTTTTGTCTCTTCCATTGACAAAAATCAAGCAACGCAGGGAAGGAAAATAAATATATTTCAGAGACTGCTGTTGCATGCATGCATGTGTTTAACAATCTAAGAAGTTTGCAGCCATCAGAAGTTCCAGGGCTATCTCCGGAGCAATGGGGAACTCTGGGATTTCTGTGGAGCTGTTGGTGTAACGGACTTTGTATGTGAAATACATGCAGACTTTAGACAGGACGTGAGATGGGATCTCTCTGAAATTTACTTCGTTTGTTTCATTTTCAGCAAACTGACCTGTAATGAAGACAGAAATTGACAATAAATGGATGTTAAACCTTTCACATTCACTCCAGGGGAATCAATTCCGCAGTCAACATTCTCCTTTCAATCCTTCAGTTCTTACATCAAAAATATATCATAGTAATAAAGTGCCAGTAAAACAGACTTATTTACATTGATGTCATACACTGATGTTTAGCAACTTTTTTAAAGGGATTTATCACCCCTCTTCATTCAAAGTAGGAAAATCATTGTATATTTCGATGGAATACTTCTAGGTACATTACAAGCTTTTTGCTAAATTCTGAAATGTTGCCATGATGATTCACAACCGTGTGTAAATGACCAAAAACAGACTAGCAGCACAAACAATCATTAAGATCATTAAGTCTGATCAGCTCTAGGTTGTTCAAGATTATGAGAAATGGCATAAAAAGGCCAGGTGCTTTTTTTGTTTCTGCAACATTAATTAGCCAAAACTTCAAGTTAACTTTTGCTATTATGCTGTAAACAAATGACTTCATGAGTATAAAAAAAAAACCTCACACATGAATTCCAACTAGACTGTTCTCATTAAGGCTGCACAGCCACAAGTTGCCCAATAAACTCTGAGGTGTTGAATCATGGACTCCAGAGGATTTCTGAAGGTGTGCTGTGGTATCTGCCCCAAGATCCTTCAAGTCCTGAGAGCTGTGAGATGGGAAAGCAGCTACATAATCTGACTTGCAACACTGCAAAAGCTGTTCAGGAATGGTTTAGAGGAGAATGACAGAGTTCAGAGTGTTAACTTGGCCTCCAGATTCTCCAGATCTCAATCTGAGTGCCTCTGTGGGACGTGCTGCACAATCTAGTCCAGGGGACACCAACCTTTTTGAAACTGAAAGCTACTTCATGGGTACTGAGCCATACAAAGGGCTACCAGTTTGATACACTAGAACAGAGTTTACCTAAATGTATCTAAACTTCATGTATAACAAACATATTTTAAATACTTTTTTAAAAAAGATATTGTCACTTTCAAATCTGTATAAATGCAAATGTGATTAAAGAAGAATAGCAACAGGATAAAATTAAATGCAAGATGCTGCTCACTGGTGAGTCGTGCTATTTTTAGAACAGGTCCACGGGCTACTCATGTGGTCCTTGGGGACCCCCTGGTGCCCGTGGGCACCATGTTGGTGACCTCTGATCTAGTCTGATCCATTGAGGCCCACCTCACAACTTACGGGACTTAAAGGATCTACTGTAACGTCTTGGTGCAGATTACACAGTACACCTTCATGTTATGGCTGGCTGGTGTATAAGGCAGTATCAAAAAGAGAAATATTTTTCTTGGAAAATCGCTCTGACTAAACAGGATACAAGACACTAAGATGAGTTCAGCTATCTTTGATTCCCCTGGTTATGACCATCAAATATATACCCTTACTGTGATATCTGCATCAGGCTTAAAAAGAGAGACAAATCTGAAAGTAATGGTCTTATTATATCCCGTGTAGGTAAACTTTGACTCATCACTGATGAGATGTCAGTTGCTCCATTAATACAAAAGGGCACATACAGTTGATATAAAAAGAGTACACACTCCTGTCAAAATGCCAGGTTTTTTTGTGCTGTAAAAAACTGAGACCAAAAAAGAAAGAATTTCAATACTTTTCCCACCTTTAATGTGACCTGTAACCCATACAATTCCATTGAAAAACAAATTTGGTAGGGAAAAAATAAAAAACACTTTTTATATCCACTGTATAGATAGCTCTTGATGACCGGTGATCTCAATAAAGGGGAATTCCAATTGTAATGATTCTTATACATTTCTGCCTAATTCAGTCATGAATATGTAAAAAGAAAAGAAAAAACGTTCTGTGTGATTCAGACTCATTTCTTCAGACTAATTTTTCACCAGGGCCTGTGATGTCTGTAGTGCAAATACCCCGTCCTTGGGTTACAACAGTCTCAACATACGTCATTTCGAGTGCACAACACTCACTCCCATAACTAGTTTTGTTCTGTGCGGCAGAATAATACGCAGCATAAACAGAATATGCAGAATACGCAGTAACGCAAAGTATGATTTAGGGAGTTAGCTTCCCTCAGTACGCTTACCTATGCCATTTTGGACTGTTAAAAGCAAGTGTTTTTACACTCATATTTTGTCGTTTTTTCTGATAATACAGTACAGTGTACAAGTAAAGTATATTTATGTCCTTTTCCTGTGGCTTAGTTGTGTTTTTATGTTCTATTATGATTTTACAACTGTGTTAGGATAGGTACGTGACTTAGGTTAGGGTGTGTTTCAACCTACACCAAAATTCAGTTATGCCACTGTCAAAAAACCAAGAGTGAACTAATTATAGAAGAGTCAACTAAGGAGGCAAAGACAAATTACAAACTACAAACGACAGTGAATGTAGTTACTCTGAAGTAGATCTCATTTGGGACTTGGATCAATATTTCAAAATGTCAAAAATAATCACAGAAGCAGACTCCTTACACAAATCTCTCACACAAACGCTATTCAGTCAGCCTTTAATCCGACAGTACTCACCAGGGCCGCTCAGCATAGCTTTGATTGTTCCTGATGTCAGAGCATGTTCTCTCTTCACGATGAACTCATGACCATCAGAGGAGATCAGCTTCACATACATGGCATCTGGCCCTTCACAGCCACCGTATGTCTTCTCTTCGCAATCTGAAAAGAATTCACATTTTAAATTCATGAAAATGTCAATACTGATTAAATACAGTTTAATTGAAAACGCAACATATCCATGCATATGTGTGCGCATAGTAGATTAGTATTGAAAACAAACAAAATGAAAAAAAAAAAAGTTAAACAAACCAGAATATGTGTTGTAATAAGGTAATGATGGACTGTTGTTTCATTTTACTTAGTTAAGTGGTTCTTGCCATAATGTGGAATAGAACTGTAGTCGAATAGGATTACTGTGTACCAACCCTACCATCACAACTGATGGTCCCAAACACTTTAAGGAGGCAAGAAATTCCACTAATGAACTCTTGACGAAGAACACCTTTTAATTAAATACTATTCCAGGTCCATACCTCATGAATCTGATTGGAAAAATGTCAACAGTGTGCAAAGCTGTCATCACAGCAGTAGGTGATGTTTTCAATATTAATCTACAATGTGGTCAATAATAAAAACAAAGAAAATAGTTTAATGAGAAGGTGTGTCAAAACTTTTGACTGGTAGTGGATACACGCATGTGCGGACACACAAACATGCACACGGTCATACAGGGAGGTCAAATTAAATGTTTTGATGACTGTGTAAAAAAAACAAAACCCTACATTTTCCAAAGCTATTATATTGGAAGTTATTTCTTGTTGTAAGACAACATTGTTGATTGGTAAGTCTGAATTATAAATAATCTATGATGTTATTTTTTGCATAAAGAAGAGCAGCTCTTGGATTTGAAAACTGGAAAACCAGTGATAAGGTTTTATTACCACAAGAGAAATGAAAACAGTTCTGCATCAAAGGTGGAATAGGTCTTAAATCGACCATGGCTAATCACTGGCAACCATTCTTTGAAATGGACATTAATTTCAGTTCAGGAAGCTGCCTCAAAAGAAAATGTCTCCAAAATTAAGAAATCTTTCATCTACTTTCTCTTGGCATATGCCAAATTTAAAAGTTACTACAAAAACCAACTCTGTACTGCCATAAACTAGAGATACCCATAAAATACAGTATAACGGATGTCAGTCTTCCAGTGTCAACACTCTTATGCCCAATCGGCTGTTAGAGATCTATTTAAAAAAAAAAAAAATAATTAGAGCATGAAGATTTAAAAGGTCATCCAGAGAGGTCTGAAGGGAAATGCTCAGTTCCAGAGAAACTTTTCAAGTGAGAATATGTCACATGATGACAGGAACTAGTGGTCCATAGCATTTAATGACTCGAAAGCTTCCTCACAGAAACATTTATGAATTTTAGTCAATGCACAAGACACCATTATGATTTTCCACTATTTCTCCACTATTAACATTACATATAAAAACTTCTGAAACCACACATATGTTTCCTGGTCATTTCGGATTATAAATAAAATGGTTATATCTGAGTTGTAGACATCAAGTTCTTTGGTTCCATTCACCATCACTGTGAAGTAATTAAATCTATCTACAACTATTTCACATTAAACCACACGAATTACTTTGTTAAGAAGTGAATGACTGGATTACACAGACAGAAATCTATAGTATACTCCTTATAAAAGAAACAAAACAAAATATGGAAAAAACAAAACAGAAAACGCTTACCCATCTTTCAGCTCCTCTTATTCTGAAAATGCAGACACAATTACAACCAAACGTAAACAAACTGACAAAAATGAAGTTCTCCGTAGCCCTAAATTGCTCCTAATTTTGGTTAATATACCAATTATGTAAGTAATTTCTATTATCCAAATCGGTCAAAATAATTTTACTGTCAGTTCATTGCATCAGCTTTCTGCCTGCCGTATTACAAAAGTATTGGGACATCTGACCACTACACTAACAGCGACTTTCATGACGCTGCAATCAAATATGGAGTTGGCCCCATATTAAACAGCTTCCACTCTTCTTTGAAGGCTTTCCAAAAGATTTTGGAGCGTTTCTGTCGGAACTTGTGCCCGATGTTGGACGAGAACGCTTGGCTCGCAATCTCCGTTCCAGTTCATACCAAAGGTGTTTGATAGGATTGAGTTCAGTGGTCTGTGCGGGTCAGTCAAGGGCTTCCACATCGAACTCATCCAACCACGTCTTGGTATGCTGAAGCATTCAGATTGCCCTTCACTGGAAGAAAGGGGCCTACCCCAAACCCTGAAAAACAGGTGTGTCCCAATACTTTTGTCCACATGGTGTACGTTAGAGGCTAAAACAGTAGCACGGGGCTAACACAAAGCTACTAACAGGGTGGCTAGCTGACTCACCTCGAGTTCTACAAGAAAACTCTTTGAAATATACGTTCTAAGAATGATATTAAAACTTAAACATCATTACCATTTATACGGCTGGTACTTACCTTTCGTTTGTCTTTAATCGCCCGATTCTTTCGAGTCAAACTGAAATTAGCCGACCCGAAACAGATAGAGTAAAAAATCAGCACTGTTCACTAATCGTCATATTAAAAGTCCTCAATGGAAGGACTTTTAAACTAGAATTTATGCAAAAAATTGAATATTGGTCATTACTAAATCGCTGATGTGCCAAATATATAAATATAAATTAAATATGAATTAATTATTTATTTTTGTTACAAGTGTCTGAAATGTTATTGTTTTGCTCCAAAATCTTGCACTATCCTCCACACTGGTGGAGGCGTGCTTCCTAAACCATGGTGCTGGTTTTCTGCAGAGCATGCTCCGGATTTGCATGCTGGTTCTTGCGGTCACGTTAGTAGAGATTCAGTAAGTTGATAGAAAGAGAGACCTTTTTTTTGAAAATGTACCAAATAAGTATATTACCGGGGCTGAGATTCATTTCAAGAAACCCACAGCTTGCGCTGAGGTCCGTCCACTGCAGGAGTACACACCTTCTGTACAAAACGCTGCAGAGTAAGGTTAGACCTCTTGTCACCTGTTCTCCGCCTTTGACCAAGGATCAACTACTTCATACAGTCAGAAAGACCTTTTTAAAGGCTGAAACGAATAAGGTATGCAACATACGTTTGCTCTCTTTATGATGCAGCTGATTTAAATATACTGTATGGACAAAAGTATTGGGATACCTGACCATTACGCCAGCAGGGACTTTAATGACTTTAAATACATAGACTTAAACATGGAGTTATTCCCCCTTTGCAGATATAACAGCTTCCACTCTTACTGGAAGGCTTTCCACAGGTGTTTCTGTGGGAGTTTATGCCCATTCGTTCTGTAGAGCATATATGAGGTCATGCACTGATGTTGGACGATAAGGCCCGGCTCGCAATATGTTTTTGCGTTCGTCCCAAAGGTGTTGGATGGGGTTGAGGTCAGTGCTCTTTGCGGGCCAGTCATGTTCTTCCACACCGTCTTTATGGACCTTGCTTTGTTCACTGGGGCACAGTCTTGCTGGAATAGAAAAGCGTCTTCCCAAAACTGTGTCCACAAAGTTGGAAGCATGGCGTTTTCCAAAATGTCTTGGTATGCTTGATTTCATATACCTATGGCAATGGGTATGTTTAAAACAATTACATTCAATAAAAATGCAGTTTTCTGTAGTGTATTACTGCACCCCCCCCCCAGCAGAGGTCTTTCAACATGTATTACCACCTTCAGTGCACATGATCAGATTTTTTTTTTCCTAGTCTCATTATTCTCTAAAGCAGGATTCACTTCATTTCAAAACTACTGAGAAGAGGGAAAGCCCCTTTCTAGTAATGTTTTCTGAAGGTGGCAATACATTTTGAAGCAACCGTGATTAATCCTTCTTCATGTGCATATGAAAGAATGACAATTATCACAAATAGCTAATCATATGAGTTTGAGCAACTCATCAAGGGGCCTGAATGATCCAAGAGCTGTTTATGATCCGAAAGCCCAAACTTAACCTGCCCTGGAGCAGGTTAGGCTTGCAGAGTTGTCATGGTGTTGTATCCAAGCAAAAACTGATCCAGCATCTTTGGATTGAACACCCAGAGCTACACTATATGGACAAAAGTATTGGTACACACCTGTTTTTCAGGATTTGGGTTTGGATCTCATAAATGGTCTACAGAATGAACGGGCACAAATCCCCACAGAAACACTCCAGAATATTGTGGAAAGTCTTCTAAGAAGAATGGAGGACCAACTCCATATTAAAATCTATGTATTTGAATGCAATGATATTAAAGTCCCTGTTCATATAATGGTCAAGCGTCCCAATACTTTTGTTCATATAGAATAGACGCAGCTGAGCCTAAACTTATCTGACTATCCTGCTTTGTGACACAGGCCCCTGTTATGTCTTGCTGTCTGCTAAGTTTGACGTCTCTGTGTTTGTACTTGACTTGACAGGTTCTACTAAATACCTATGGAAGATGCTTTTCCTCCCAGCCTGTCAGATCTGAGGATGGAGACCTGATCTACACTGGCAGTCTGAAGAAGGCTGTGTTAGGTATTTCGCTGTTTATGCTCGTATTTATTAGAGCAACCCATAGGTCTGCACAGTATAAAATGTCTTGGTATGCTTGGTTTTATACACCTGTGGCAATGGGTATATTCGAGAGACCTGCATTCAATCATTAAAAGGTGTGTCCCAATACTTTTGTCCATATAGTGAAGCATTAATCCAGATTATGTCCATATCTGTCTGCAAGGTTTACTCTTATCCATCTAGTTGACCTTCTCCTGATTGTTAGTAATAAGGCATTATAAGGCATTCAGAAGCAAAACTAAGATTTAGTGTTTTATGATGTTATGTAGTATTCTGTAGTGTATTACTGCACTTCCTCAGCAGAAGTCTTTCAATATGTATTGCCAACTTCAGTGCACATGATCAGAAGTCTTTCAATATGTATTGCCACCTTCAGTGCACATGATCAGAAGTTTTTCCTAGTCTCATTGTTCTCTAAATCAAGATTCCCTTCATTTCGAAACTATTGCGACTAGGGAAAGCCCCTTTCTTGTGATGTTTTCTGAAAGTTGCAATACATTTTGAAGCAACCTGACTACAAATGTTTGAATGTATCAAAGCCTTCAAGGGATCCAATAATGCATACTTTCATCATTTCACATGAAGAATACATCATTGTTGTTTCAGTATAGGTATAAGAATATAATCTCACTGTAGTCATTTTGTTCTAATTGTGTAGCCCCTTGTATGTCACTGCTAGGTGATATGCTGTATGTTGTATATATTTTTTAACAGTAGGACTCTTGATTGATCATGAGCACTGTATCAGTGATTGCATTCCATCCCATTAAATTAAGTCTTTCTTGTCACACTGATATAAATACTTGATGTGATATTCTCTTTTATGTGATTTTTAAGAGAAGAGACCAGAACCAAACAGTCCAATAAATAATTAGTCTTAAAGCAACAATTAGGAATGAGGACTAATGTTTGTCCTCTGCATGTGTTGCACCATGGTCCATGGAGAAACATGGTCTAATCTCACTATGTACATGCACACAGCTGCTGATGACTGAAGTAACCTTGAACCTTGAAATCAAAGGCAGTGATTTTCTTTATACTTAGCAACACTAAAACAATCCATTGACTCAACACACTTATTATAGAATTATATTATACAATGGACAGTTGCTGTCCCACCTGCTGTTTGGCTTCTATTATAAATGTTTTTTTTTCTTCTCAACAGGTTGTGTGTTATTTTAAGTGTAGTGAGGAGTCCAAAGTTGAGGCTTGTCCAATGGGAATGTCCCTAAGCTCTTTTCTTATAGGACAGATTCGACTTTATGTTTAAATGACCTGGCAAAACAGAAAAATGCCTTGTGAAATATCCCCTAGGGCAGCAGTTCTTAAACTTATTTGTGTTTGTATTACTGTAATCTTACTATGAAATATAAGAATGTGATATATCTGAAAGGTGTTTTGTGAAGTCGAATTTGATAAATAGTGTCTGACACTCAACATTTAGTTGAATTTCCTCTGATTAAAATTCTTTCAGAATGAAAATTGCCTGTGCTTTTATTGCAGGAGTGAAGTTTTTCTCCTACTCCACCAGCATGTTCAGCTTGTGCGTGATGCCCTACGTCGTCATGAAGACGGGCATCGGAGTGAACACCTTTGCGCTGAAGGTGGCGTTCTACAGCTGCATCGGATTCTTCACGTTTCTGACTCCGCTACTCCTCCACTTTATCACCAAAGGCTACGTCGTGCGCCTGTATCACAACAAAGACACGGACACGTACACAGCCATCACGTACAATGTGTTTCTGGTGGAGAAGAAGACCACGTTCCACCAGAGTGACGTTAAAATCCCAGATGTGAGCAAGATGTTCACGAGTTTCTATGCCAAGAACCGCTCGATGCTTGTGAACCCCATGCATTTTGATGTACCACAAGACTACAACCACCTCATGGGCTATGATCGGCCGTTCTCGTTCGACTTGGACGATATAAGCAAGCCAGATCAAAAGTAGCAGTTGTTGGACTGATTATGATGTCTGTAACACTTCATATTTAAAGAGGGACTTCTACGAACAATATCGTGCATGTAGGCTGAATGATTCCAGCCAGTACATTAGTAAAGGTATAATGTATTTGGATACATTTTGTAAATAAATCTACTATACTGTCCACCTGAGCATTAGAATTCAAACTTTTTCTCAGAAGCTGTGGCCACAGAAGTACATGGACGGTGTGATATCTGTTACACACTGAGACATTTGCTGTTGTATTCTAAATAGACTTTCTCATTGGTTTTCGCATTGGACCGTCCCTACTGTTTGGCTGGTGTTTTTTTCCCCATTCCAACTTGTTTGCAAACATTACAACTACATATCAAATATCAAAGGATGCTGAGTGACCCGTCTTTACGTCTCAATATTTGGCATATTGCCAGAGAGTAGTAATTTATTAATAAGGCAATAGTCACAGTGTTAATACTTTTGGTAATGTGTTGTGATTTTGGCAAAAGAGTGTTGAGGGACTTGTTCCTGTTTTATGGGGCAGCTGGTGCCTTAGTAGTTAGAGAGTTGACCCTGCGATCAGAAAGTCATGGGTTCAAGTTCCAGGACTTCTAGTCGCACCTCTGAGCTGTGTTTCCTGGCTGCCTGCGGCTTCACTTGGGTGAATGGGTTAAATGCAGGGGAATAATTTTGTGCTGTTCACACTGTGTGCTGTGGCGTGTTCACATGACACTTACACAGCAGAAACCTCAAGTGCTGTTCATTCCAATGAAAAATTCTGACCATTTTGCGAAATGTTAGCCATTGTTTTTCCATTGTTCAGTTTTTGTGATTGCTGGGCTACCTACACAAGCATTTTCTTATAAGTTTATTTAAGAAAAAGCAACTGAAAATGAGCTTTTAGAGACAGAGATGGCCTTTTCAGTCACCACTAAGAACAATCCTGCCTAAAATTCTATAGAATGGAGCATTTCACAACAAACAAATCTGAATCTTAACCGCTTAACTATGCAGAAAATAATCAAAAAGCTGGATTTTCCCATTAAGATTATTAGCTGAGGTTGAAAGTTGAGAGAGTGTCCTCCAAAACTGCTAATTATGAATGAAGCTAACTCTGGCCATGTCTCGCAGCAGCTGTTAAATCCAATAGGAGTTCACTTAATAGAAATGGCACTGTTAAATGTCTTTGCTGGGCTCTCCAACCAGCATGATAAAAGTTGCAAATTCCTTTGAAAATAAAATAAAAATCTGTATTTGTAACCCATACCTTCTGAACATCTCATTTCTCTAATAAGACAGACCCAGCACTTCCTTTTTTAAACAACTGGTTCTCCATTTAAAATTTCCTCTGAATTTTAGAAGGAATAAAGGTCACATTTTAAGGCCCTGACTTCGTATATCAGTGTATTTCCCTCACAGCTCTCTGTAGGTAGGGTCTGAGTTTGTGTGGGTAATGGTGAACACCAGGCCATGATGCTGCCTTGTGCTTTAATTGTTCTCAGAGTTACTTTAATCAGCATGGTGTTCTGTGCTGCATGGAGTTTGGCAGAAAAACGGCTGCTCTGCTCTTCAGAATTTGGAAGCAATTGGTATGAATATGAAGGTCAGTAAAATCTAAATGGATAAATGCATTATTTTAGTATTTTAGTATCTGTTGCATCTACCTGTCTGTGTGTGTGTTGTATGTCTATACTGAACATTTTTACAGCAAAAAATGATTAGATTAATTAATCAGAGAGCTTTTAATTAATTAGATAAATTTTTTAAATCATTTGCCATACCTTATTCGCGGTTCAGCATTCACGGATTCCGTCATTTGCGGATTTTTTTCTTAGAACCAAACTAATAATTGTTCGTGGAAACCCCCACAAATTCGCGAAATCCACAGATATCTGCACGTTTTTTGCTTTTTTCGTGTCAATTTATAATTTTTTATGCATTTTAATGCTAAATTATTTTGAAAAATATAATTTACTCATTTTGTAACGTAAATATTAATGTAAATTCAGCTACATTTCCATATATAATATAACTATACATTTTTTGCTAATGTCGAGAGAACATTTACATTCTAGCACTGCGGGAGACACCAGCTCAGTGTACACTGTACAGATACGGATTTACCTTTACATTTTCTTTAAGGGTAATGTATTAAGCTGAGTTTAAAAAAATGAAATTAAAGTGTTTCGAGAGATATTTGGGGGCATATTTAGGGTTTACACTTTAAAAATAGGCATTTTTAGGCTTTGGTTTTTTACCACATCACAAATTTGTGCTGTTTCTCTATTCGTGGGTGCTCTTGGAATGTAACCCCCGTGAATGTGGGGGGTTTACTGTATATACATTTATTGAAGGAGAACCATTGTCCAACACCAACTGGTCCTGTGTGAAAAAGTAATTAAATGTTTACTCAAACTAAATTTATTTCACAATTGGGGTTCAATTGGCTTAATTAGAAAGTTTTTGAAATAGATCAGTTTGGAAAAGTTTACAAAGCCATTTTGAAGACTCTGGGACTCCAGTTAAGAGCTGTGGGAGCATTTATCTCCAGATGGAGAAAATTTTGGACTATGGTAAATTTATTCCAGAAGTCAGTAGTCTGCTAATACACCTTGAGGAAACTTTTTTGAATCATGTTCTGTGAACAGATGAGTTGAAAGTGGAACATTTTAGAAGACAGGGGTCCTGTTGCATCAGTCAGAAAGCTAACTACCATTCCACAATAAATACATGGGGGTGATTTACTACAATTTCCTTTACAGATTTGACAGAACCATGAACATCAATGAACAAACCCTTCAGGAGAATGTCTGGTCACTAGTCTGTGGTTTGAGGTTCAAACTCATTTGAATTATTTAGCAAAATGCTACAGAACACAATCCCAAGTACATCTGAATGGGTTAAAAGAAGAAAATGAAAGTTTATGAGTGAAAAAAATTGCTGGTGTCATAAATGAGGTTATAGGCAGTGGTGGACAGTAACAAGGTAGATTTACTTGAGTACTGTACTTAAGTAGACTTTTTGAGTATTTGTACTTTACTTGAGTAGTATTTTTTTGGAAACATATGACTTTCACTTCACTACATTTGAAAGACAAATATTGTACTTTTCACTTCACTACATTTCTATTCAGGGTCTCGTCACTCGTTACTTTTAATTCTGAAAGTGGATGTTTTTCCCCCTTTTCTGAAACGTGATTGTTTTGTTCCCGGGTGACAGGCTATAAGTATCAGTAGAGTAACGTCCCGTCTGAGGTACTCTGTGACCATGTATATGTACACTACCGCTCAAAAGTTTTAGAACACCCCAGAAGTTTCAAGCTTTTTTTATTGAAATTCAAACTGTTCAAGTCCAGTGAATAGCATGAAATGGTACAAAGGTCAGTGCCGAACTGCAAGAGGTTTAAAAATTGTAAGGTTACAGAGAAGTGGGAAATAATTCTGTAGCTCCATGCAGTACCTCTGGTATGTGCCTAGTTGGTCGGGTTCGTCCTACAGCAA
>JBBPCX010000040.1:26332415-26352965 GCA_037974365.1 Hydrocynus forskahlii | reverse complement strand
ATTTAGAATATACATCGTTTTTTGAGTTTCCTGAAAAATAGCCGTTTTGGACATATGAGGTTTTGGCCCGACAGCGACAATATATACATATATTTATGCTTGCATTAATGAGGCACAACACAGAAACAGCCAGTCAAAACAGAGGTCATTTACATATATCAAAGACATAGTAACTAAAACATCCTGTTTATAATAAAGAAAGATTTGAAAAGGGCCATATAAAACTGATTTATAGCTGTTTTTGGTAAATAAACACACACAAATATTGCAAGTGGACCTAAGGGGAAATAAGAAAATCATATAAAAGTACATCCAAAAATAGTATAGCTTTATAGGTGAACGCAAAACCATTCTTCTTTTCCAGTCTAATGTGAGTCAGTGTGAAAAATTGATTCAAACTGATTTCAGGTCTATTCATTATGAAAGTTTTACACAAGGTGAAAGGCAGCTTCTGTGTTCAAAAGGTGTAGAGAAATAAAAACTGGAAAAATGAGGACACAAGGTTGTTTTTGGATATGTTGTAGGATATGGGCCCTTTATTATCACAGTAGTTGATTTCATTATATCATAGTATAATAATAATAAAAAACTAAGCTTTATTTTACTCCTTTACACATTATATAAAAAAGTGAGGGTTATCTACCTAATTATCAATGTTTTTTTTTTTATTTACTTTGCTTTAAAAACATCCACATTACTGATCAGGAGAAAGTGACAGGCGGTGAGCTATAGAGATGAATAACGGTGTGGATAAATGGGGTAAATAAATCAGAGTTATGGTTGGCATAAGCTACACATTTCACAATGTCTCGGGTTACTTCCATGTTTTAAAATAGGCCTGTGTGTTCTGGGGTGGCTGTCAAGGCTGACACACCGGTGGCCGAGATATAGGAGGGACAGCCATCCACTCCGTCACACACTCGTCATTCCACGGCTAGGGTTACACATGGTGTGTAGTAATTGGGGTATTACTGTCCCAGCTGTGCATAAGATGGCGCAGTACGAAACATTCTTCGACATATAAGACAGTGATATGAAGCTGCTATATTCATGCGCATTAGCACATGCATTTTACTTCCACTGGAAAAGGGATCTGAATGGTCACATAATGTTATGTCAAAAAACTGTTTTTTTAAGCAGGCTGAAATAACCAGCAGTAACAATACTGGTAATACAACCAATTCTGATGACCAGTTATAAAGATTTGATATATTTTTTGTTTTGTTTAGTTATGACTGTCTTTTTTTTTCATATTTTGCCCTGGCAGTTTTGAACTGATCTTTCTTCTTTAAATTGCTTTTTTTTAATTTAGTTTTCTTTTGATTACCAACATTTGATTATCATATTTGGCTGCTCTGTGGTAAAACATAATACTTGAAAAGTTGGGTCAGTCAGTACGATCCATTTTTAGGCTTCCTGGGTGATGCAATTCAAATCAAAATTTAAAAGCCAGAATACAATGTTTTCAGTCTTGGCCCACATTATGGATTACATTTCTCATTACTCAAGTGTGAAATTTCTCAAAATAAAGTAACCATTTATTAATTGTCAGACTTATTTTTTAGTAACTCTTATGAATTACACAATAACTACCAAGAAATCAGTGCTTGTGTTTTGTTTTTATTGTCGATGTTCTACTGCTATGTAAATAGGTTCTCATCACATTTATTCAAATAATCACATTGAGTTGAGTTATGTGTTGAATTTGAGTGTTGAAGATGTCATTTGCTGCGTTAAAAAATGTAGCATCAAAAAAAATACCGTTTCTCTCATTGTTGCTTGTATTTTAAAGACATTTCATTTACATCCCTTAAAGGGCTCATATCATGCAAACAAAAGTTTCTCTGCTGTCTGATTATATAAATGTATGTAAACAGTGTTTCGACGTGCACTGTGCACTCTCCTAAACATACAGTCAATACATTTAAATACAAAAATTTTGAATTTGTTGTTTTCATGACGTTACATTTACATATTTACTGAAGCTGCAAGGGATGGTTTTTGAAAGAGCCACAGGACAGACAGTTGAAGGGGCAGTTACATAAAACAGGCTGTTTAATAGTAAGGGCTAAAGGGAGACTGGACAGTGGTCATGTAAAAAAATGAATTATGACCACACAAATGTCATAAATGGATGTCAGAGTAATAAAAGATATGAGCCCTTTAATCTCTAAGGGTCTTTATGTGGGTCTTCATTGTTGGCCACACATAACTTGGGCATCAGTTTCATAGTAGTTGGTGAATAATTGTTACTGGAAATCAGTGCAGTCTTTATGACCTGTTAGAACTGACTGTAACAATATGTAGTATTGGGATTGATGTCTTTGCTGACTGTTGGCTCTGTTGTTGGCAGGAACGTATCAGGGCCAGTGGATGGGGGGCATGCGGCATGGCTATGGGGTCCGTCAGAGTGTTCCGTACGGAATGGCCACGGTTATCCGCTCTCCGCTCCGCACTTCTCTGGCCTCCCTGCGCAGCGAGCAGAGTAACGGCTCCGTCCTGCACGAGCGGCTGGCGGACAGTCCGGCCGGGACCCGCGGCGGCTTCGTACTCAACTTCCACAGCGACAGCGAGCTGGGTGGTCCGGCCCGGAAGAAAGGCCTGTTCCGGCGCGGCTCGCTGTTCGGCAGCCTGAAGCAGCTGCGCAAATCAGACTCGCGTTCCTCCATCTCCAGCAAGCGCAGCTCAGCCCGCAGCGACGCCACCATGAGCCGCATCAGCTCCAGCGACGCCAACTCCACCATCAGCTTCGGCGAAGGCGAGGGGGCGGACGAGTACACACCCATGGAAGACAACGTGGACGCCACCACTACCGAGTCCTACATGGGAGAGTGGAAGAACGACAAGCGCAACGGTTTTGGCGTCAGCGAGCGCTCCAACGGCATGAAGTATGAGGGCGAGTGGACCAACAACAAGCGCCACGGCTACGGATGCACCATGTTCCCCGACGGCACACGCGAGGAGGGCAAGTACAAGAACAACGTGCTGGTCCGCGGCATCAAGAAACAGCTCATACCCCTCAAGAACACCAAGACGAAGCAGAAGGTGGACCGCGCCGTGGAGGGAGCCATCAGGGCCGCTGCCATCGCCAAGACGAAAGTGGAGATCGCCACCTCTAGGTAAACCAAACCCCACCTCTACCACCGCCATCAGCATTATCATTGCTCTAAGTAGTGAAATGTAATGGTCTATATGTCACATAGCCTAGGGGTCACCAATCTTGCCCGCTAACAGTCGGTATGACTGTAGGCTTTCATCCCAACCATGCAGAGCTTTCACCTCTTTTATTAATCAACTGAAGACCGAGACTAGCTGATTAAACAAGTAGAATTAGGTGAGCTCCTGCTTGACTGAAATGAAAACCTGCAGCCACACTATCAGTCTGTGCAAAAGATTGATAACCCCTGGACTAGAGCCTGAACAATGTTCTTTAGGTTCCTCACACTCACATCTCAGTTACCAAAGTGTTTCTTTGAACATCTGTCCTTTGAAAGGTTCGATAGAATCGCTCCTTTTTGGGCACTCTTTGGCAGGGATCATCTGTTGCAATCTTGGAGAGTCTTCAATGCAGTTTGGGTCTGATTCATCTCAGCAGTGAATTACCAGATATTTTGTGTGTGTCTGAGGGAGAAATCACTGAACTATAAAATACTGTGGCTCTCCATGACCAGAACTGCCTTAAACACTAAAGCGCCGTACAATTCACCGTGGTTGCTGAAGAGATCTTTGGATTTAAAGCTGAATAATACCTGAAGGTTAAAGATGAAAAAGCATTCTGTACTGATAGCAGCGACAGCAGCAATAAGAAAATTCTGGGCGCTGTGTCATGAGGCGTAACTGTGGTTACAGTGTTGAACCTTCTTACCTAACTAACCTCACTTGAGTCATTGATTCCAGTTGCGCGAGCCGTATCACTTTTGTTTTCTCTTCCATGGCCGTGGCTTGAGTGAGTGTGGGAAAGAGAGGGATAGAGAGGGAGGCGGGCGTTGTGGAGAGAGGCCATGTTGAATAGTCTGTTCGCATGAGTGCCGTCATATGCCCCGCAGCCACAGCTCCTGCTGAACATCTGATCGATGCAGGGCCAACAGGATGTGTCGGCGATGAAGTCACAGAGGCATGGGGGGCAGCGGCAGCGGCAAGAGAAACTCCAAACGCCTCTGATGATTCTGAGTAGGAATTCAGGGGAAGTGATTGACACACGAGTTATTCCAAAGAAGGCCATTGACAAAAAAAACCCACAAGCACTTAGAATGAGGTGTTGCTAGGAGATAAGATTTGTTAACAGCATTGACATAACCATGCCATAAAGATGACATGTCAGGTGGCATATGGTGTAATGGGTGGTAATGACAGACTAAGTGAATGATGTGTCTTTTCTGTTATGGGTATTTGTCATCACAGATACTATAGTATTTGATATCATGACCTTTATTTAGCATGTGATCTAAACACCCTTGACATCAAACGTTGTAGTGTCAATAACCACGACTCTCTCATTAGAATCCTTTTATCGAAAGTAGATATAGATGTTATTTTAAGTGATGCTGGATTTAAGCATTTCTATTGGTCCGTCACAAAATTAAAAGGCCAGCTGATGTTTTCAAATTGTTAATAAAAATGACAGAAAGAGATAATCAAGGTCTTGTTCCTCCAGCAACAATACCTCTTTCATTTCATGCTATTAACATGGTTGCATGAATTCAAGTACAGTGTTCCTGGAAATTTTTATGATCAGTGCATGTTTTGGGATACAGTAACTGCTTCCGTTTTTTTATACTAGTAATTGTAGTTCTGCTCCTATGAGCTTCTTCTGTAATTATCAACTAGTGATGGGGGAAATAAGTGAAACATTTTTGCATGTTCTAAATCAGTGTGAACTGTTGTCTTTAAAATGGGAGAAACACATTCTCTGCATTGTCATTTGCTAGGAATCAGTTTGCCCCAGTCTGAATGACTTGTGCCTCTGGAGACAGTATTAGTGACTGCATGTGTTTTATTGTTGTCTATAACTGAAGGAAAAATTAGATCTTTATTTTGGGATTTTTTTTTTTATCAGCGTCAGGTCAGAAAGCATGAATGAAAGAGTGAGATTTATTGTTTCATGTGGCATTATGGCCATTTTGGCCTACTGAGGTTTCACTTTTTTGGACGGTTTCACATTTTAGACTGAGACACATTGCTGTTTACACCTATGTGTATTACGCATCTCCAAGGTGCCCAGCTGGCCACTTGTGTATGTTGCGTTACTTCCTATGTCACTTCTGCTAGATTAATCTCACACCAAATCTTCTTACAGATGCCAAATTCTCAGAAATACACTATCTTGAGAGGTTAAAATGGTTAAAACACATTGAACTGTCCAGCTGGGGGTATCACCATCAGCAGAACCCACACTTACCACACTTCATGCAACATTTCACCCAACTTGTCATGAAATAAGCAAACTGTCCAAGGCCCTTTAAGACTTGCTGTTGCTATCTGTGACTTCATGGTAAAATATTTTGTTTTATGCTGCTCCTCTCCATTTTTTAGATTGTTAGCACGCCGTGTGACATATTTTTCAGTGTTTGAGGATGCAACAGAAAACATTAGTGTTTAGACTAGAAATGATATGTGGTTACATGATTCCCAGTTCACAATCAGTTATATTTGTATTTAGGGCTGTCCATTTGTGATGCCACAATCCCTCTTAAAACCAAATGTAATCGGGGCTCATGTGAACAAAAAGGCCAAGTTTGGTACAATAAAATTATTTTTATTCCTAATTTATTCCACACACTTTGAATTACAAAGGGACTTAATTATCTGCATAGACGCTGTAAGCTCGTAGTGTCCTGTTTTGAAACGGAATGTATTTTTCAGACCACACAGTCTTCCGAGCTGTGTAGTCTGAACCTCTGCGCTTCGTCGTTCGGCACCTACAAGAAGTGCTAGAGTTTCTTTTCTAAAAATACACTAAACAGCTTCTCACCTCTCTGAAACAAAATCACTAGAATGTCATTCCCCTTGTATTTCTTCCCATAGCCAAGCTGCCTCAGCCTCGAAATTAGCATACATGCTAAAGCACCACATATAAACGAGTACTCCGGTCAAAAACGCCAATCTTAATGCTAAATACTAGTAAGGCTGGTTTGCATTCCACAGGTGAATTCATACTAATGGATCCTTCCTGGCATTAGCTTCTGTCCCATGTTAGACAAGTTACCATGATTTGGTTGGGGTACCTGGTGGCCTGGTGGTTAGGGAGTTTGCTCCCGCGATCAGAAGATCGTGAGTTTGAATCCCAGGACTTCTAGTGGCACCACTGAGGTTACCTTTGGCCAGGAACCGTCCCCACACACTGCTCCCCGGGCGCTGTGTTCCTGGATGCCCGCTGCTCCACTTGGTGAATGGGTTAAATGCAGAGAAGAAATTTGTGCTGTTCATGCTGTGGTGTGTCCAACGTGTGAACAATGGACACTTTTCAAAATGTATGTGAAGCAACTCTTTACACCCCATGACCGAGCTAGTTCATGCGCAGGAGCAGCTTGCAGAGTAAAAAACACTGTGAATGTATTTACACACTTTAAACTTGAGATAACCCGGCCTCTGATTTGCACGCTTTGTTAGCCACATTAGCATTTTGGAATAAAGAGAAGTAGGCCTTTATTTAAAGATGACTCAACTGTGTTGTCACGTGAGGCGAGTAATTATCCCGGTTCATCCTGGGACATGGAAAGAGTCAAAGGTAGCACCTAGACATGCACTGTACCATGACGACCTGGCTAGGATTGCTTTACAGTTTCCCTTGACATTTTTGTTTTATTGGGAATCATTCAGTCTTCTGACTTTGGTGTGTGTTTTAGTATTTGTCTTGCCGCGACTCTGTGTTCCAGTCCGTAAAAGCGGATGACTGTGACTAAAGAGCGGCTCAGACATGCCAAATCAGTGAGAATTGTTACATAAAAGCCCTTTTTACCCCGTTTTTTTTCTCCCGCAGTCCTCAAACAGGTTCTGTATCCACGCGGCGCTGTTGTCTCAGCTCAGGCCACTCATTACCATGTGCATCATTCTGATGGCCTGGAATATGAATTTTAATGAAAGCTCCAATAACGAGGCTTACACAATCCGTGCCGCTAATGAAATAGTAATATGTCCCAGAGCAGAGGTATGAATTAAATATCTCTCCCTGCCTTTGAAGACTGTTATGGAGAGAAGTGATAAGCACTGAGAGGACTTTCAGAATGCAAGGAGAGGCTGAGGGGGTTTGAGGCCGGGGTGGGGGGGGTAACTGAGGGAGAGAATTAGAAAGAGAGATGGGGAGACTGAGAGAGGGAGAAAAAGACTAGGGGCTTTGCACTCTCTCTCTCTCTCGCACTCTCTCTCTCTCTCGCTCTCTCTCTCTACAGTGTGGCGTCTCTAAGGCCTGACTAAATAAGGCAAAGCAGGAGTTGGCTCCTCAGCCGCTGACGAGAATATAGTCCTGCGACTGATACAGTAGTCAATCTGTGTGCTCCTATCATCTGTTGGAGCACTCAGCAGAGTGAGCGTGTTTGGCCTGTGTGTGTGTGTGTGTGTGTTTATGTGTGTGTGCCACTTAATTTGCCTCTAAGATAACTTGCAACTTAGCCTGCGCTCCAGCAGCTATTAACATATGCAGCCTTTCTCACAAGCATATGGTACCAGCCTATATATGCACATCTATTTATTGCTAAGAATGATTCTGCTTATTTATTCATAAAGTACTTCTCTGCAAAGGACAGTTCATTGAAGAAGGCTGATACAGTCAGTCTGCTCCAAGTGCCTGCCCGACAGTGGCTGTGCGTCATTTATTTTGCCACTTAGATGACTGGCAACTTAGCTCCGATACTCGTTGCACACATACACGCCAGCATGCATGCACCACTGAGCTGAAATTCTTGGAAACAAAAATAATTTGGGGTGTTATTCGCCAGATTTGATCCAATTTCAGTGATAAATGGATAATTTCATAGGAGTGTCTCGATCATCCCATGAATCGTTGTGTAATTACACTGGATTTCATCATTTTACCAATAACCCCTTCATCATCTGCCCGAGGGTTTTGATGCTGGGTTTTCCGGATGGGATTACCTGCGCAGATTAATAATGCGCTTTAATCCCGTTTGAATTGGTCGCATTGTATTTGTGTTGGGCGAATGGAGAAGGATCTTAGTCCAGCACTAACTGTGTGAATACATTAAGAGCTCCCTGATCTGAAGGCGAATTCAGAACATCTGCTTCCTGCTTAACGTAATCCGATGTACAGAAACACCCGACAATCCACGCAAAACCATGGGTTGTGATGCGTAGGCCTACACTCGTTAAGATGTTTTAAGTATTTACGTAGTGTAAATAACACTTACACACAGTAAATAGTAGACAAATTCTTTTTTTTTTTTTGGTGGGGGAATGTGGGAGATTTCGAGAAAGGTGTTTCACTGTTAAACCCATGTAGGTGATACAGTGAAAATGCTGAAAACTGTGATTATTTTAGTCAGTTGCAACCAGGTCTTTTTCTTTCATTCACCAAACAAGTAATCAATTCAGCAGCTTAAAACTGCAAAAAATACTTCATCAAGTTGCTGTAAATAAAACCATTACAAATTAATTTTGTTACTGTTACTGCACTGACTTGCATTCAGAGGAAAGTGCAAAAGTAAGAATAAATATTTAGATTATCACTCCCTAAGCATCATGTAATCAGTTGAACATTTTAACATACCAGTCATGCCAGTTTTGGTATTTTTACTTTTCGAGATTAACTGTATGTCAACAGGTTTCCATGAGCTGGTGTTTTTTTTTTTCCCTCTAACTTGAAATGTTTACAGAATGAGACGTACTTTGAGCTAATTTGTCCGTTTGATGCTTAATATTTGTACTAAATTGAGCGGAAATGAATATTCCAGTGACGCTGCGTATATTTGGACAGCAGCACCGTTGATCCAGGAGGTGATGAGATGTACCAGTTCTTGATACCCTTCGCTAGTAGCTATTGTTTGGTTTGCAAGCATGGAGGACAAACTTACTGTTCTGAATATGATGTTTCCTATTCAGGGTTTTGAAAGTAACACTGGGCTTTGGTACAAAGCTTGCATGTGTTCTATTTGACCACTTTATCCTTTGCTTTGAAGAAAGTGCTCCCAGACTTTACTTCTTTTTGAGCTTTCAGCCATAATTGTTCTTTATCTTCCACTACCGCTCACATAGGAGCCAGCTTATAGGCAAACTGCTCCCTTTTTCAGTTGAAATCATTAACTCACTATAGTTTGGATGATGCAAAAATTTAAAAAATGCAGAAGACTGAAAAATTTGTTTACAGCTTTTTATAGTCGGTGTAATGAATAATTGCATCAGCTCTGATAGTGTCATTCCGTCTCATTCTTAATGCACATTTAGATTTACTCCCATAATTTGAATTCACTTAGAAAAGACTTGCACAGGCTATTTATGAACTACGCCTGTGATGAAGAATGAAAAAAAATCCTTCTAGATTAATTGGAAGAGATTAATTGTCAATTTGCTTGGTGGTAATGCATTTTACATCCTGCTCCTGCATTCTCTAAGAGTGTAAGAAATAGTCTGATGGAAGCATGCCTTTATATGCATCACATAATGTGTTTGTGTTTCTAGGGTTTTAGTTTAGCTTTATCCAATAAAGCATGTTGGAATTAGTGGTGGGCGACAGGGCAAAAATACAATATGATATTCATCAGATTTTCATGAAACAATGTGTGTATTGTTTTAGTTAAAACAGAACCAACAGAGCCTCATTTAAAAACTATTACCAGACCTATGACTACAACTATGAGAAGGATTGTTGCTTGATTTTGAATTTGTTGAGTATTTACTGCACTGCATTAAATCCACTCTAGTCCAGTTAAATCCCACCAGGACAAATGATCCTCTGTTTTTTTTTTATTGAACATGCAGCTGGTTTGTGTTTTCTGAGTACTGGTAATATTACAATATGTTCAGAAAAGCAGACTGAAGTGTATCGTCACAGTAGCGATACATATTGTCTCTGCTGGGGATCTTGGAAAAGCCAAACATCATTGTTCAGCTGAATCTTTTTTTATTGTTTGTTAAAAACCCCATTACTAATATAATCAGCAGTGACAGCTCATTTATGAACGCCATGCTTCGTACCCCAGTGCTGTATAATAATATATATATAGAATTCTCCCTTTTTCCTAGAGCTAACTGTAAATGCAAGGATGCTGCTGAATCCTCACAGGATT
The DNA here is from genome assembly GCA_037974365.1 of Hydrocynus forskahlii. Classification (NCBI taxonomy): domain Eukaryota; kingdom Metazoa; phylum Chordata; class Actinopteri; order Characiformes; family Alestidae; genus Hydrocynus; species Hydrocynus forskahlii. The sequence continues at coordinate 26,342,727 of JBBPCX010000040.1, read as the reverse complement.
TGGTGTGAGCGTTTCTAAAGGAGGGGAGGAAGGAAGATACGCGCCTCTTGACATCTTTATCTGTGCTCTTGTGTGTGCGGTAGAGAGAGAGTGGGCGGATGTGTGTGAATATGTGTGTGTGCGGGGGGCGGGGGGATGGGTTGGGGGGGGCGGTTGCTGACTGCTGCCAAATTAAAACCTCAGAATTTCTGCAACTGCTCCATCTGTCGTCAAGGAGATGTTCTTTGGCTCTGACTCTACTGTATAACACATTAGATCCGGCCTATTGAAGAGCGATGAGCATAATACTGCCAACATAGCTTCGAGAAAAGTAAAGGTCTTCTGTTTCTTTTTCTTTCTTTTTTTTTTTTTTCCTGGTACACAGTGAGCGTGAGGAAGCCTGTGTGTTCTTCTCCACCAACACACATTCGGCGTGAACATTCAGTGTGTCATTCTCAAGGCTCAACGAGGCTTGTTAAGTCTTTAAGCTTGCGGTGATAATTATCAGCGCAGCGGTGCAAATGGTGATTAAACATTACAATAGAGACAATAAACACTTCATGACGACTATGGCGACAAGTGCCGGGTGCACTGTAGATCGCTGATTTTTGAAAGGCCCATTTTCGTGGAAAACTGAATAATTGACGTGTGAGAATGTCCCGTCCACTCCCTTGTTGTTCATCGTGGTTGTGATGTCACGGCCGTGAGCTACGCTACGGACAGCAGTTAACACCACCCCATTCAAACGGAAGTGATATGGAATGTTGTCACTGCAGGCAGTCTGTAGCGGGACTGCTTTAGTGGAAGATGTGGGTGAAAAACAAAACACACAATGCAGGGGGCGCCAGTCAGAGCACAGATCATCTACGTGTATCAGTCGTGAAGATACATTAACAAAACAACCTGTTTAATTCTAAGGGGTTAATTAATGGCAATGTAAAAATGAATTAAAATGGGGCATAAAAACACTTTAAAGATTCAGCGGGCTTGAGATGAAAAAATATAATGGAATAAAAAGTGTCGAATACAGGCCCTTTAAGCCTGTAGCCAGCTGACACAGTGAGAGAGGCGGGCCGAGTCAGAGGGAGCTGCTGGGAATCGTATTTTGCCACGTGTGTGTCAGGAGCCGTAATGAAGCTTTAATCCCACTCTGTGGGAGTATTACGGCGGCTGAGCCCAGCTCCTCACCATGAGCTGCTGCTCATCAGTAGTTTAGTAGTTTACCTTCATCAGCACTGGCATTGCATTCATGATCTCTAACGCTGTTCTGTTTCCACCCGAATTCATTTTCGTTTTTAGCCTTATCATCACTGGTCTCTTCCTCCGTTCAGTCCCTGCACCACCACAGGATCATTCATCCATTCATATTATGTATAAAACCCCATTTTCATGCAAGTGTAAGTGCAGTCTAGTGATGCAACAATGGAATACAATTTGGGTGGGATCAAGCATATTTTTGAACCCAGTTGCAATTTTGGTGGCCAGAAATGATGTGGCCTGCAACATCACAGGATATTACAACCCATTACAGTCTCCTTAGACTCTTATTCTATAAATGAAATTTTGACAACTTCAAGCACAGATACAAAGTCCTGTCATATTTCTTGTAGCATTATATTGTGAATGTACACTATTTAAACCACCCACTTCAACGTAGGATTGCAGTTTCACACAATTACTAATTAACCGTGAACAAAGCTACGTGCGACAACCCATTCAGCCTACAGCAGTAAACCCCCCCACCCCCCCATTCCTACTGAAGTGATATGGAAAGTTGTTACTGCAGACAGTCTTTAGCAAAATTACTATAGTGGAAGAAGTGGGTAAAAAAAAAAATTAACACACAGTGCAGGGTAGCCAATCAGAACACAGAGCATCTATGTGTATCAGTCTTAAGGACACATTAACAAAACAACCTGTTTAATTCTATGTGGCGAATAAATGGCAATGTAAAAATGAATTCAAACAGTACATAAAAAACCCACTTCAGCGTAAGATTGCGTGAGATCCCCCCACAATTACTAATCAAATACAACGGATCTATAACATTAAATAGTTAATATAAATACACTTACCTTGAAAAATAATTGATGAAATACTTGAAAAATCATGTTCATGTGTGAATTCCTTTAACATGAGTGCTGCCCCAATCATGGAATCATCCATACACACACATATGGCTCACACACCTTTATTATTGTTGTTGGTTGTTATTGTTAATGTTAATACTATCTGAATGTGATTCCTGGTTCATGTGTTGTTGCAATTTTAGCATATATCGAAGTGAATTCAACATTAGCACATGCTTTTTCGTGCATGTCTGTGCTGTACTTTCTGCGTAATCTCTCTGAAATCTTGTAACATTTGACTCCTTACAGATGCTTATGTTGTTATCGCAGCATGAGCTGCTGATAATAACAGCACAAGAGCAACAGCTAGTCATTTGAGTTCACATGTCATTTGTCTCATACATGTGTCCCATGCAGTCATTCTGACAGCTACGACTGTCAGACACTGTCTGAATTTAGTAAATATTGCAGGGCATTCGGTCTTCAGCTCATTGTGAGGACCAGGCCCTGAGATCTCAGTGTGATCCAGTGCAGCTGAACAAGTGAGACGGTACTATGGGAGGCACGCAGCAAGTAACCTGTTGGCTTACCTGTAGTTTTGAGCTAGACTAAATGCTAATCTTGGGAGATCAGACATTCTTTTCATATTACACTCTTATGCCCATTGCCTTGAAAATAACCCTCAGACTGCTGCCGATTACACAGCAATAGGTGATCAAGGGACTGTTGTGCAACAGCAACATTTCTGGCTATATAAACATGCTGACCTTAGTGGGTTTTGCACTGTTTGTATGTTGCATTATGTATTAGTGGCATACTGATGCAAAAGTTTTGACACAGCTGTACGTCAGGCGCTAGGGATGCACCATCAGAATCGGCTAGAATAAGCAGTTTTCGCTCCTGGCACACATTCAACAAGTTGCAAGCATCACACTCCTTCATGCTGCAAAATGTTAAGTTTCTAGGGCTGGCCAAGAGAAATATTACGTTACACTGTTTTTAAATGTCCATTCAGATAGGGAGACTGTCTACTTAAGTTCGCCTGGACTTTGCTTCCTAAGACTGCAGTGATGATACAGAATATAAATCTAGATTTAAAACAGAAACCTCTTATAATCTTAGTTCAGTAACATTTTTTTCATTTAGGCTGGTTTGTCGAATGAAGAGATCAGTTTATCTTCCATGGCTAACCGAAGTATGTCTTGAAGCTGTCTCTGCGCTTAAAGGTGTGTCGGCTAGGTTTTGTGTTGGAGGTTGTGTTATTATAAATTAGGACACCAGTGTTTTAGGAAACTGCATTCTGTTCTGTATGAACAGTCAAAAACCGACACCTACTAGAAAGGAGCTAGGACTCATTTGAAAAGGTTATAAGTGTCAGGTTGGCATTTTATTTTTAAAAATGTGAACCAGCATACAGAGCATGAAAACTGATCCTTAAATAAATAAATACATTTTGATGATAAGAGATTGTCTCTGAGCTGGCTAGGCATCTTCATTTGATAATTGATGAGGGTTAATATTATTTTTCCTTGCATAAACGTGTATCATGAGACATTTTCAGATATTTTGATGGAAGATTCTGAAAACACGAATATTGTTTGTTAAATGGTTTGACGGTTCATGTTGATATCACCTTTGCTTACAAAGTTCTGCTGACAAAGCTAGTGGAACTAGGCCTTCATGAAGTGCTATGAAAGTTCTACTGCTGTATTGTTCGTAAAGGGACAAATTCTAGTAAATGATCAAATGTTTTATGAAAGAGATAAAAGATTTAAAGGTGCTTTGGACTTATGATGACTTTGACACTGAAAACAGTGTTCATATACAGAGCTTTTACTAATGAAGCTCTCAACTCATATAATGAATTAAAGCGCTCAACTCCAGTTTCTTTAGTAGGGTGAAAGTGGAGGCCGTCTTACCGGAAGCCCATGCCTTGAGATTTCTCTCAGCAGATGTGACTGGGACCCCTCAAATAGATCAGTTTGCTAATCAGGGCCAGTACACTCGGCCTGACACAAATAACAGGCAAAGAGGCCACACTGCTGGACTGAAATGCTAGACGCAGCTAAAATTAGAGGCTCGTTTTTGGTTGAGGAGTTGAAGCCTTCGCTCAGAAACACTGCTGTCCAAGACTACATGCCCATATCACTGCTACTGCCCCCTTCCTACCTATCTAAATTCTCTTATTAAGGGAGTAAGAGATCTTTTCCTTTAAAGAACAGGTGGTTTGAGAACATTTTGACACTGAAACATACACATGAAGTGGTCATGGTGACCAACACTGTGTAAAGAGTGACTTACAATCATTAGTTACAGGGACAGTCCCCCTGGAGCAACTGAGGGTTAAGTGTCTTGCTTAAGGACACACTGGTAGAAAGTGGGGGGGGTTTGAAGCTGTGACTTTGTGGTCATCAGGTTCACAGGCAAGTGTTTTACCCACTAGGCCACTACCACCCCGAGATCCCCTAAAGCACAGGCCAGACCCCGAGACCCCCTGAAGCAGGGGTCAGACCCCCCTCATTTAGCTGTTCTAAAGGAAAAATCTGAAATTGGATATCAATACAGGTCACCTATAATAGTACAGTTACTGCCAAAAAGTGAAGTGAAGAATTATGTTCACTGGTGCATTAAGTCTGATCAGTGCATCGCTCTGCTGAGAAGGTCCACTAACCTGAAGGCACATGTTCTCAGTGTTTCTGTGTATCTCTCTCTTTCTCTCTGTCAGGACGGCCCACGCCAGAGCGAAGGGTGAAGCAGCTGACCAGGCTGCGCTGTCCGCCTGCCAAAACTCGGACATTGCCCGAGCAGTGGCCAGAGAGCTGTCCCCTACCTTCCATCAGCCAGGTGAACATCTCAAACACACACACACACACACACACACACCTGCACACAGTTTAATGCATACACAAGAATGCATATAGCTGTAAAACTTTGATCAACGTATTGTGATACTTCAGCTGCATTTGTTAGAATAATAGGGAAAATCGAGGGTAAAAAATTCATAGATCTGTCCAAAGGAGCCACACATTCAGTGGTGAACGAACAGGACAGCATATCACCAAATATTTACCCTGCTGATCTATCTGCAGCATACAGAATATATCCCAATACCCCTGAAACACAGCCAGTACAGTGCAATATATAAAAATATATTAAATAGTGTGCCCTTTTAAACTGGGCATGCTGTTGAATCATTTAAAGTGTTTTTTTTTGTCCCACGAAATAACCCCTGGACACCAAACCTGGATCCTGGATAATTAATAAACTCATATTTGTGTGTTCAGAGTATTTTTAAAAATAGTAACACCAAAAAACACACCAAAGGTAATTAAACTGAATTGTGACCAAAGGCTTCAGTGCACAGACCTTTGATCTATAGGTGTTAACAGACAGAACCTATTAAAATGTAAGCCTGGTACATTTCCTGAAAAGTGTATGTGCAACGGTACGTTTAATAAGAGGCCTGCCTTAGCGCGCTAACGGGTTAAAGGAGTTAAATGTAATTTACTGCAGTGCGTAGGCTAATATGTATACACTCGCTCAGAGTTTATATGAATGTCAGTTGGACTTTTTCTTGCAGTTTTAAGGAACATTTTTTATGCTCATGAGACTTTATACTTCACAGAACCAGTGGGAGTCTCTTTGAAGCTAATCCTGACTGCTAGCCTAGCTACTGAGCTATACAAAGTTTTTTGAAGCCAATGAACACATCTGAGAAATCTTCCTCAGTTTACAACCAATCAGAGCAAGCCTTCTGTGAAGGTTAATTTTCTGAAATTGTTCTTTCCATTTATCATTATATCATTACTAGTGTATTTTGTCTATATTTACTGCAGTCATTTTACCCCAAACTCTCCAGCTCTACATGAACAAACACAGCACATCTAAACACGCGTCAGCACCCAACCCCCCCACCCCATCGCACGTGTAATGTCTTTGTGTCCTCGTCTTTGTGTCTGGCTTGAGTACGTCTTTATTAGACGAAGAGTTTGTTGAGCAGATGCGAATGCAAATGCATTCTGAAGGGGAGGCATGGCATTTGCATAAATTATCTGCTGTTCTGTTTGCTGCACCCAGTCAACTCCCACTGCTTTTAAGCGTGGGGAGATTATTTTAGGAAAACGCGAGGGTCGGGTTGTTTTTTTTTTTTTGGTTTTTTTTTTCACCGACAGGAAATACTTCTGTTCAGTGGATCCCCAAACTGCCGCGCTGTGTATTTTAGGCTGGATCTCGATTATGCAATAGTGCACTACCTTTGGTCTTATAATACTCTATAGAACCAGGTTATAAATATTTGTCTTCATATTTTTTGGTCACATTTCATATTTAACCTCAAGACATCGTTATATATCAGTGATATATAACTGCCTTTCATTTTCATCCTGAAGTTTCAGGGTGTAACAAGACATTATGAATTGTGGCTTTTGCATCGAGATGGGGTGCGTTTTCAGTATAGATAGAAAAGCAGTGACAGCGTTCATTTTGTTTCTTTTTTTCTTACAGTCCAGTCACTAAAACAAGACTACAACATGATTAACAAAACAATTCTAAATTTGTTTAAAAGGAAAAAAAAGAGTAAAAAGGAAATAAAATAGTGTAAAAAAAATAATATCATGTAAAATGAGAGCCTGATTGTTTGTGGTACAAAATTGATCAAACTGTGATTGTTTTGTAATTCACCTAAAATGACGCTCCTACTTATCTGTACACATTTTTGCATAACATTTGTATAAAAGGATTTACTAAACAAAAATGGAGCACATGAGCCACCAAGAAGGACTACTGCTACAGTCATATTGTTCTGTTATTATTAATATAATGTTACTCTGTCAATATGATTAGTAACTTATTACTAATATTGTTATTGTGTCATTATGATTAGAAATTTCGTACTTTGCCAGTAATGTTAACAGTGAAAAGGGACAGCCTATGCATAGACTTTCAGAAATTCTGAAAACATTATTTTTGCAACCAAGGAAACCTTTAAAATGCATAAAACAATAAAAATGTGATTATATTGCTGTGTTCTTACTGTAAGAAAGAGCAATGGCCCACAAACTGGCCACTAATCACTGGTGATTGTTCAAAAAGGTAGCAGGGTAAAGGGAATGTGGACTGGGACTGAACTGCGGGGTCCAGGCCCCTTTTCTCAACCGCAGATCCAGTGTGACCTCTATGACCTCTAGTCCTAATTCCATGTGTTATCCTTAATCATTTTAAAAATGCTGAGTTGTGTTAGGTAACATAGGCAGAAGGCTAATATTGTACAGACACAATCACTCCAGTGTACATTAGAGATTTAGTTTTGACCGGAGGTATTTAAAATCCCAATTCTGATCTCTGATTTAGCGTTCCCTACTGAAGATGAAATTACATTTATTGATAAAGCTCTCATCTCGCCAGAATTCTGCTGTTTCTCATAGTAAGACCTATTTTAGATATGCCAGCTAGTCTGACAGTTCATGAATTTTGCATGTGTAGTATTGAATCTTTGAAACTTGAATCGCTATTTTTATGATAAAACATGTATATCATATTCATTCATTCTCCTCAAAAATCGCTTCAAAAGATGTTTATTTTCGCAGAAGAACAAGAGTTTGGACTGAACAGCTTTTACTGAATGTAATAAGACTTGTTTTTTCCAAAGATATGAAATATCTTTATCACCCTAAAAATCAATCATTTATAATTCATCTAAATTGGTATTTTGTCATTTTATAACAAAGCATACAGAAAAATACACTTTTGATGCACAATGGAAATGCAATAAACTGTCAAAAGATTTATGTGAATAGTAGTACAGTAAAAAAAAAAATCACTCTGCACTTCTGACATTATTTATGCAAGAATTATAGTCCAGTACCTTTAATGAGCTGTCGACTGTAATCGACTGTACACTGCAATTTCATCAGAAATATTTTTTTTTCTACTATTAGGTTTTAGGTCTAAATTAGAGAACACAATATTAAAAAGTCGCTTTTCCAGGCTTTTCTCAGTCACACATAACAGTTCGCTCATCTGTCAGTAATCTCTTTGTGCCAGAGATGTCTCCCTGCTCTCCTCTGTCTCTGGATTGCTCGAACGCCCCTAAATCTCACAGCTCCTTTTGTCTTCTGCAGTGTTGCATAGGTATCGCTGCCAAGAGTCTGCTGAGACTTCAGCACATTCTCAACAACGCAGTTAGTGTTAGTGCAGAGTCTGAAAACAGCCAGGCCATTCCAGCCTTATCTCTGACCCCACATCTGCTTGGCACAGTCAGAACCCGGCGGGCTCACAAAAGGCCAGTGTGGGTCCAAGTATTTGTCTTGGCCCAGCAGAAGTGAACCTGATTCAGCTAATTAAGGGCTTGGTTGAACTGATATTTTGGCCAAAAAGCATGAAGTGAAAGCTCACAGCCACCAGTTACCACTGAGCAAAGTACACACATTGCCTACATGATACACACTCAAACAATCTTGACAAAAATTCAGGCTCAGAGATGGCTGCTGTGTGTGTGTGTGTGTGTGTGTATATACAGTAATCCCCCGCTTATTCGTGCTTCAGTCTCTCACAGATTTTTTCTAAGAATCGAACTAATAATTGTTAGTGAAAACTCCCGGAAATTTGTGCAAACCACAGATATCCTCTGCATTTTTTATTTTTTATTTTTTGCTTTTGTGACGTCCAGCCCTAATCCATCACGTCCCCTGATGCTGGTTGTATATGTTTGAGCATGTCAGTTAGCAAGGCAATTAGATGCAACTGAACGGAATGAGACTCTGCTGCTCAGTGCTGCGCCCACACATAAACAACCAGCACGAGGATGAGGGGCGTGGCGGACGAGGTCTGGACGTCACAGCTTTTTTGTGGCAGTATATCATTTTTCACGCATTTTAGTGCTAAATATTTAAGAAAAATATAATTCGGGGGGCTTGAAAGTAGCCAGCCCGAGAACGTTATTTATTTCTCCTTGCTGCTGATTGGCTGCTGCCCTGTGATGCAGCTGCAGTCCAGGTGCATCTCGAGTGTTCTCGTGTTTTTCCTTTTATTCTTCTTAAAGCCCAGTATTTTTATTACAGTAAATTTAATTCATTTATTACTGTATTTACCTACTTATACCAAAGAAAACAACAGCGCATACCTAAGAAAACACGTGTGTATTAATTACAGTACAGTCTATACAGGGTTAATATCGGTATTTTACTAGCACTGAGGGAGACTGCAGTTCAGTGTACACTGTACAGTACGGATACGCATGTACTCTTGGAACGTAACTCCTGCGTATATATTGTGTGTATGAGTGTGTTATACAGCCATGGTAAAAAAAGAGACCACTTTTCCCTTTTTTTCAGTTCACTGCAGTGTGTGTGTGTGTAAAATGCACAAGTTGCTAGTGTTGCACTAGTTTAACATTTACAAGGTATAATAAATGTTCTCTAAACATTTTTTTGTTATGATATTTGAATCACACATGGTCAAAAAAACTTTTTTGACCTCGCTCCGGTGGTTATTTTCTCATCTGGGTGATGTCGTCGACGATGCGATATCATATTTGATGTGTTTCCGCACACATACCCTACCGGTGCCGAGCAACGCCGACACACCATCTTTGCCCGATCTACAATTCGCTCGCCATTGCCGTCGTAATTCACTGGGAACCCAAAATAATCCCACACGCTCGATTTAAAAGACGCAGGCGGGTCTTCCAGCTCATCTGTGCCGTTTTCAGTAGCCATGTTATGAGGCTTTCATGAGATGCGAATCAGCTTGAAGCTAAACTTTTTAAAGGTCGCTATTTAATGTTTCCATAAGAAACTCACACTTGTAAATTTTGTTCCGCATTACTTTAATTGCATCTTCCCTGTCGTACCATGTATTCTACATATAACATCATGTACCAAACCGTGACCCATGTACCGTGACGGTCCGGAATGAATACATGTACCGTTACAGCCCTAATACATACATACACACACACACACACACACACACATATGTATATACACACTGCTCAAAAAATAAAGGGAACACAAAAATAAGACATCCTAGATCTGAATGACTTAAATATTCTAATTAAATACTTTGTATTTTACATAGTTGAATGTGCTGACAACAAAATCACACAAAAATTATCAATGGAAATCAAATTTATCAACCTATGGAGGTCTGGATTTGGAGTCACACTCAAAATTAAAGTGGAAAAACACACTACAGGCTGATCCAACTTTGGTGTAATGTCCTTAAAACAAGTCAAAATGAGGCTCAGTAGTGTGTGTGGCCTCCAC
>JBBPCX010000040.1:26307682-26323931 GCA_037974365.1 Hydrocynus forskahlii | reverse complement strand
TGTGTGTGTGTGTGTGTGTGTGTGTGTGTGTGTGTATATATATATATATATATATATATGTATGTGTGTGTGTGTGTATATATATATTAGTGCTGGGCACATTAACGCGTTATCGTGTTAGCGCATTATTTACTTAACGCTGACAATTATTTTATCGCGAGTTAACGCAGGTTTTTAAAAAAATCCTTTTATTTTGAAAGTTTTTGATTTTTTTGTGGTCGGGTGTGCACGCAGCACGCAGCTATACACATAAACATATATCCTGTGTTTATGGCTCTACGTCTCGGCTGGTTTTTCATGGGGGTCAGGCGCCTGACACCCGCAAAAACCAGCCAAGACCTAGAGCGCTGCGTGGACATAAGTATTGGGACACCTGACCATTACACCAACAGAGACTTTAATGACACTGTATTCAGATACCTAGACTTTAATATGGAGTTTGTCCCCATTTACAGCTGCTATAATGGTTCTGCCCCCCATGCTCTGGACTCAGGGTAACTTGTTTTTCTATAACAAACTAGCTTTGGCTTTATATTTGATTTGATTACATTAATGTTTAAGTTGAGAAATTACAGGAATATTTGAACAATAACTGTGTAACTGTGTTTAAAGGGAACACTGCTGTTAAAAAAAGCTCCTTATTTGTTTAAAATGTTTGCAAACCAAATGTTATGGCACTTTTGCTCATATAGCAGTACTTCACAAATAAAAGTGCGCAATATACTACTTTTGAATTAATTATTTCATTTTGTGTATAACAATAACCATGCAACTAATCACGATGAAAAAACGTAATCGTTGCCTAGCATTAATATATGTATATATATATTGTCGCCCCCTTCTGGTGCAGATAGAAATCCTCCCCGGTTTTACTGAATGTTACTGTTTTTTAAATTATTTGATTCCAACTTACACATTTTTCAAAATTGTTTATCGTCCCAGCCCTAGTGGCAACATGATGGCGGACACTTTTGAAGAGCAAAATTTTGTGCTAGTGTGTTTAAGTTGATTTGTTGTGCTGATCATTTTGGCTCCAATATTAAAACGACATTTGCATTTTGATTATGAAGGTAAGGAAACTTACAGTTAGAATCCTATCACTTGGTTGCGTAGCAGTTGCTATACAGTACAGACGTTGTAAAATAGCTATAGGATATTCTGCATGGTGTTTTATGTATTTATTTATTTAAATGTATTTATTTCTTATGAGGAACGATTGATTATTGCACTGGATTTTGCACATGTAGTGGTCAGAGACTGTGCTGGTTTAAGACCTTTTCACCCCCACTCTCACCGGACGCATGCGCATAACACTGGTCACGTCGGAAGAAGCTTTCAGGTTCGAGCAGTTGAATGTAGACAGATGCCTTAAAGGACTTTTTTTTAAACAGTGTTATAGTTTACCTCAGAAAATTAGTGATTTTGAAATTTCGTCTTAATTGGAGATTTTATTGAAATCTGCTATTATTCTGTAGTATATTTATTTGTCTGGTGGTGCATGAAGACGTGGTTTTACTTTAGATTAATTTTTATGTGGCAGTTTTGTGCCAGTATTTGAACGGAGTAATATATAAATGCATATATTTTATATACATAGTATGAATATATTTAGTTGTTCTATACCTAAATTATATTGTTCTACAGCACATTTTCTTTTGTTTTTTTTTTGGCTGGTTAGTTTGGTCATCTAGTGTGCAGGGTACATTTTGAAGTTTAGGTTCATTTTTGAGAGTGTGTGGGCGTCATGTGGGCGTGTGTGTGCGTGTGTGTGATGGAAGAGACGGACCTCCGGATTTCGGAGCAGTAACAGGGCGACTGTTTTTGCAGAGGGTTGGTCAGACTGCGAGAGCATGTGAGAAGGAGGGAAGGAAGCAAGAGCATCAAATGGGAAAAGTTGAACCATCTTCAAATAAAAACTGTTTTTTTTTTCCCCATTTTTTATTTGATCTGCATTTTCTTTTTGTTTAAATATCATTTTTTAGGACAGGGGAGTGACCCCTCAAATTATATTTACATAAAGTGGCTATGTAAATGGCTATCTTTTGTTCTCTCTCTTTTTCTCTCTTCTGTTTTTATTCCATCCCAAATTGAAACCAAACAAACATGTTGTAAGACGAGACCCCCATATTGGTCTGCCCGTGACAGATATCCGCGCTATTTTTAAGCATTTATACAAAGTTCAGCTAAATTTGTCTGTATTTTTCTAAAAAATAAAAAAACATAAACCTATTTCAGTAATGATATGTTTTGATGGAAAAATATATATAATTGTATTGCATTTGATAGTACTGGGTATGAGTCAATTCGATATTTTCAGAATCGTAATGTTTTCATTTTAAAAGCTGAGTTGAGAAATGTTGATGAACTTTTTTGGTACTGACTGTCCCTCAAGCTCTTTTTTTTTTTTGGAAATTGTTAAGTTATAAATTATAATAAAAAAGAATGACTTTACCATTTTTAATGTATGTATCTTTAATGTCGACACCCCCTGACATCGTTGTTCACATTCCAGCATTACTGAAGACGGAAGGACAGAGTTAAAGAAGTAAAGCTCTGTAAAGGATCTGAATGGGAGTTCCCTGTGCTGTAGAGGTATAGAGCAGCTCACAGCCCCTATAGTTACAGTGCAGTTTATTTTAGAACCCTGCCACCCCCAAACCACAGTGTGAAAACTGGTGCTTGTCTAGGGAACAGCAGTGGTGATCCTCAGACAAATATAGTGACCGACAGCTGCTGCTGGACCAGATCAGCCTCTCTGTCTTTCTCTTTATTTATCTTTCTTTCTCTCTCTCTCTCTCTCTCTCTCTCGTTCTCACTCACTCTCCCTTTCTTCCCTTTTACATCCATTTATTTCTATCTGGTTCTCTTGTCTTTCTGTCTTTCGTTCCCTCTGTAACTGTCTGTTAGCCTTTCTCTTCTTCTTGCTTCTCTACTCTTCTTCCTCCCTTCTCTACCCCTTTTTCTGCCTCTCTTCTTTTTTTGTCCTTTCACTTTTTCTTTCTCTCTCTCTCTCTCTCTGTCTATCTGTCTGTCTCTCAATCTGGATTGGAAGGTCACACTGCACCTGCTTTATTGCACTCTTTCTGCATGTGAACATGGATGACACTGATGTTACTATAGAAAGAAGCTGGAGGGAAGCACCACGCCTTCCTGTGAAGCTTCACGAAACTGGCATCCTCTTGCTGTCACTGATAGTCATGTTAGTATTTTTTAGATGGTAGTATTTCTTTGAAGGATTCAACTGGTAAAGATTTTTTTACACCGCCAGACCCTGAGCCACCACCCACCCACCATGAATGTGGTTAGTCAGTCATGACATATTTGTTGTTCCAATACTTGCTTAGTTTTGCACTGAAGCTACAAGGCTAATTCAGCTAACAATCAATGGAAACTGTTCCCCACCATTTAACGTTGTGTAAATCATCAAGTCTCTCTTGCTGGTTAATGACACTGTATGTTGTTATCTATAACAATACATTAATGTAGCGTAGTGTGAGAAACCATATAAGCAAGTAGATTTGAGAACTCTGCACAGATTTAGGCAAGTCTGATGATGAGTATAATTAGCATTATTTGCTAGCTACACTATTTGAACAAGAGTATTGGGACGCCTGACCATTACACTAAGACTTAAATGACACTGCATTCAAATACATAGACTTTAATATACAGCTTCCGTTCTTCTTGTAAGGCTTTCCACAAGATTTTGGAGGTTCTGTGGGAGTTTGTGACCATTCTGTAGAGCATTTATGTGGTCAGGCACAGGTGCTGGACAAGAAGGCCTGGCTCACAATCTCTGTTCCAGTTCATCCCGAAGGTGTTGGATGGGGTTGAGGTCAAGGCTCTGTGTGGGCCTGTCAAATTCTTCCACACCAAACTCATCCAACCACATTTGATGGACCTTGTTTTGTGCACTCGCGCACAGTTATACTGGAACTGAAAAGGTTATTTCCCAAACTTTGTCCACAAAAGAAGCATGGCATTGTCCAAAATGTCTTGGTATCCTGAAGCACTAAGATTGCCCTACACTGGAAGTCAGGGGTCTAGCCCAAACCCCAAAAAACAGATGCGTCCCAATACTTTTGTCCATATAGTGTACATTAAGGTCTGCTCTGGTGCAAAACTAAAGAAGCAATCTATAAACATCTAATGTCTTATGTACTATTCAGATGGAATTAGTTTTGCATGAGGAGGTGAGGTAATCCAGTTATTACTGGTATTTGTCTGTCTTAGTCCTTTCCACCATATAGACACCTACCAACTATAATTCAAACCCAGTAAAAAATACCCAGGTTGAATTAATCCTATTGCCATGTTGGTACATATTACATGAAAACGTGTGAAATCCGAGTTTTTTCCTTTTTGCTGACTGTTGGCTGTAAATTGCCAAGCTAATGACAGTGCTAAACATGCAACATTAGGATGAACAAGGTCAGGTCAAGTAGAGCTTTATTGTCTTGCCAGCCATATTCATATAGTACACAGTGAGACAAAATATCGTCCTCCTGGACCTTCTAAATAGTACTTAATGGATTAACTGTGTCAATAGGAAAATTGTATCATCTTTTTGCTGAAATGTTCCCGTAAGAGAAGAGGTGGGAGAATTCATGGAAGACACAGGACAGGAGGACGGACTGCTGAGTCATGCACACTGTGCCAAGAGACGCCGCACAGTAGGTGTTTCTCTAGAAACACTGATGTTCCACTCTCCGAGCGCAAGCAGTCTCAACACACAAGCCTGAACAAGAACATGGGTTTTAAACAAAGGTGTGTCTGCAAGAGAAGATGATGTCATGTACCTGGGAATAGCAGGCGCGTAGTGAGATAATGAGACAACTGTCCAGGTTCACCATTAATTTCAAATCCCTTCCCCTTTCCACACACACACACACACACACACACACTTAAAGAGTGCAGCGAGGACAGGAATTATGATAGCTCTAGTCCATGGATCGTATTGCCTTGTCTAAACAATGGCTTGTCCAGATCTTGCCAAGAGAAGGATTTAACCCCGTAAACTCTGAACTCATTGTTCATTAATTCCTCTTAAGATTATTCAGTATCTCTTCTGAAAGTAACCTGTAAATGATGTAGTTATGACAGTGAAGAATTGATCTGGACCCTAAATTCTTCCATCCACAACAGTTCTTCATTAAGTGTGGGCAAAATCACGATACATTTTCTATACATTTTTTTATATAATTAAGGAACAGAAGGAATTTTAAAACTGGAACAAGATGGGAAACAATAGTAAAATTAAATAATTGCAAGATGATGCCTTGATGTGGTGCAGTTTAAGCAGTTACCATACACTGGATGTTGTTTACAGGATCTTGGTAGTTCTTCCCTTGTGATACACAAAGTTGTCCTTTGTTGAAATACTGACCATACCCACGACACACTCAGAAAAGTGCATTCTGTAATAAATTACATCTTGAGAATGAAAAATTGTGATACTGGACAACCACTCTTACAAAGCAGGGTCGTCGAACTGCTTTGCTAAATGTGCAAACCTGATTCCATAGGTCCTTTTGCTGTCTCTTTAAAATGACTCTCCTGCACAAATGGCCAAATGGACCGAGGGACACCAATGAGAAATATTTTGTGGGGAAGAGTCAAGGTCGAGCCGCATCAGTTACGGTGAATCCACAGCATGCGAACGAGAGACAGCGACAAACCTCAAACATCTCAGGCTACACACATAGCCTCACGTTTCACAGGACCTCCCTTTACTGCTTTTTTCGTACTGTCTGAAACACTCCCACCAGCAGGAACGGTTCTCGGTGGGGGGTCAGAGGCCCTATACAGTTTCTTCTCATTCAGCCATTCAGCTGGCATCAGACTCACTGCACATACTGCATTCTGAAACAAACTTCATTAGATGGAAATGACCAATCTGTTGTACTTGTGTTGTGTTGACCCACAGGCTAGTCCATTGCATGACAGCTTGTTCACTGAAAATTAAGATGTTTCAATCTTCATAAATGACTTTAAAAGAACGTCCAAACTTCCAAAGTCGCTAAAAGTACAGGGAAACACAAGACCAGCAGTATTATGCTAGTGACCGGCTTCCACTCATATCCATGTTACCATGTTTGGGTAAGCTAGGTCTTTACTTTCACATTTCCATGTATGCATTGTGCATATGCTTTTATCACACCCCACAGGTCGATGAATATAGGGTTAGGCGTCTTGCCCAAGGATGTTGATTGGATGTTAATATGTATGCCCTCTTGGTTGGGGGGATAAATCATTGAGGGCAATGTTAATACCTTACAACAATCACTATCATTCACTAACAACATTATTATTAGTGTTTGGGTAGGTACTAAAACAAGTTTAATAAATGAGAAATTTTCTTAATAAGAAATTACTTTATCCTTCACTCAGTACTTCCTAGAAATCTCACCGCTCTTTTCTTTATTTCTTTACTACTTCCTAAAACCCAAGCTAATCTGTGTCACCTGGACATTTAGGATTTAGGTTATTTAGAAAGGAATAGCCAGTTATGGCAAACATCATTTAAAAGGCATGTTGATATAAGTTGTCTGCACTCTGAAGAAGAAGCTGCTTGTTTAAAATGACCACCTAATGCAATAACACCTAGAAACTCGCCGGTTAAAAAACATTCATCCAGCCATGCATGCACAAGATCACACAAACGGGCAGTTTAGCATCTCCAATTCGCCTGACATGCAAGTCTTTGGACTGTGGGAGAAAAGCGAGAACCTGGAGGAAACGCACAGGAAGACACAGGGAGAAGATGCAAACTCGGCCAACCCATCCGGGAATCAAACCCAGGACCTTCTCACTGTGAGGGGAACCGCACTACCCACTGCACTCAGCCAACAAATCATATGCATAAAAATAGGATAGCTTACATAGCCGTTTCTGATTGAATTTCTTGCCTGTTTATTTGAGGTTGGGGCAAACCCTCTCTTCCTCAGCATTTTTATCCATAGATTTTATATTACCTTTTATATTAGAAAGATGATTGTACAGATTGCTAATATAAAAGCTAATATAAAATCTATGGGGAAAAAAATGATGAGGAAGCAAAAAAGGGGTCACCTCAGACTCAGCATTTTATATCCATAGAGTTCATATTAGTTTTTATAATAGCAAGATTATTTGACAGCTCATAGAAAGTGATTTATTTTTACCACTTGTGCTGCGCTGCTCATCTTCACAGTCCTAATCATGCCATTGGTTGTCCTGAAAGGAAAATTATTTAGCCTATTATTTGTGATTAATAATATAATAATTCCCTAATTGGTAATTACTCTATTTGCACTAATATGTAAGTTGCGTAGAAGAGGAACTGAAGTGTAGGCCCTGAATGAAGTTGAGCAACAGTTCAACCTGCAGAAATGTCCTTGTCCAAGCTGAGGTTTGTTGTAAGCTCTGGGAAAAAGCAGCCCTGGCCATTTTGCCCTCAAAGTCAGCTCCACCAACTGCTCCCCTGCACAATTCACATTGTATTTATTTTTCGGTTTCCTTCACCTTTGTTCCTGGTGCTTCATGGACAGGCCAGTTTACATGGCGGCTGCTCCTTAATTAACCCCGTTCTTTCACATCCCCCCTCCCCACCATTAGAACTAGATTGATAGGCCCCGTGGGTCAGAGCTGTGAGGTCGGAGCGTCCGAAAACACCTGCTGCCACCCGTCAGGCCTGGAGTGCTGCGGCCGGTGCCAGAATGGCCTGTAACACCTCAGTCCTGCGTCCCTGCCGCCCCAGAAAACGCACAACACACAGGGAAGTGCTGAGGTTATGAGGTTATAACATCATGATATATGATATACATACACATGATACATATATATGTTATATATCACAATTCGTGATACATAGCTGACTCGCTGAAATGGACAAAATGCACCAGTGCCACAGACTATTTAGAGGCTATAAAATCAGGGGCTTAGAATCACTAATACAAGCTGTTCGAACAGGAACCAATTGAAAAATCCATTCATTGGTAAATAAATAAAACAACAAACTAAGATAATGATATATTGAGCTGCCATCCATTTAGATCCTTCTTAACATACCATTTACTGAATACTATACTCCTGGTATTTCATGGATGGGGTGGTTTACATCCAGGCTCCTTAATTAAGCCTGTCCTATTACACCCCTATGAACACCATTAAAACTAGACCATTACAGGCTGAATTGTGCCAGAACGGCCTGTTACTCTTCAAACTTGCATCGTTGTTGGCCCCAGGAAACACACAACACATGGTGAAATTCAAGCGTAGCGTCGCTAAGTCAAGAATTGCTAAGTTTATATAACATTCCCTTTCCCAAAGACAGTCAGGCAGCCAAGAAGGGTTTGCTTCTTTAGTTTTACACTGGAGCTATGAGCCTAACGTAACAAACAGTAAGTGGAAGTTTATACACCACAAGCTCATATCATACAAAGCATCAAATGGCGTTAAACCACACCAAGTTGTTGAGTAATCTCAAACAGACCTTTTTAGATGGTTTCTAACACATAACAGTTTTAGCAATGATGGATGAAAATGTAAGTTTAATAAATCAGCCAAACTGTAAACTCTTGGCTTGTGGACTATATTTGGGGTAAGAAATAAACTCTTCTTCTTAAGTTTTTAGACCTATGTCTCTAATACTCATGCTACTTTCAAAATAGTTAGTTGGGGGTGTCTTGGAAATACTGATGTTCAATTAATGTAGGTGTTTTCATTGCGAGAAATTCTGTAGCATTTCTATTGGTCCATGCATCAACAAGATTTCACATCATGTAAAAGGTAGCTGCTGTGTTCCTGAAATGAAGAAAAATAAAATCTGAAAAACATTAACAGTCATATATTGACATAAATAAAATTAAATCAAATTGAGAACTGTATCATGTCAAGTTAAATCATAAAATTGGATTCATTGGTTTATGGTAAGTTTATCCATCCATCTAAGCCCTAGTATTTTAGACTTACCGGTAAGTCCAAAAAATCTTGAATGATTGATCTAAATAAAGTCTGTTAGAGCAGGACAATACTAAAGTGTACAGTGCAGACCTGCAATCATGTTGGGAATTTAATCTGTTTAAAATAAGAAATATGAAAGGACAGTGACATGTGTTTGTGTACTTTTTTTGTGACCTAGATTAGTTGTATTTTCCCTTGTTTTGTGGATGGAAGAGACTAAAAATTTTATATCATGTCAAAAAAGAAAAAATGACAAGCTCTTGTTCTCGATAAGACATAGTATAGAAATTAATAACAGTTTTAATCATCCATGATTCCAACAATCCCTTCGATTATGTCGACTGCCTAGAAGATGACAAAAAAAATCAGTTCAAAGCAAAAAGCATGCGACTTGTGTATTGAATGATATGAATCACTTTGATATACTAAAACAATAATTCACAGTGATTAATCAGTAGGCTATCTGTCAGACACTGACTCACAAATCACACACTGCCTGTGAACGTGCAAAATCTCAGCATGGCGCTGGCTTTTCATTTCAGCCTGTTTCTTCTGCTCCTTCCTCTGTTCCAACAGTGGTCGTCATGTAGGTAGCATCCTCACTAGTTAGAATGAACTGCTTTTATTCATTTTTAGACATGCTAGCATTTCTGAGCGAGGTTTTCCTTCACATGATGCTTCGGAAATGCCAGATAACAATGTCTAAAGCTATTTACACATTTTAGTGACATTTTTGAGAACTGTCGGTTGGAGCTGTCCAATGATAATCATTTTTAGGGTGAGAATAGGGTTATTTGAGTCAGAAAAAGAAACTTTTAATGATAGCAAAAGGTGCAGTTTGCATAGCATAGCCTTCCCAGATCATAAGCAATGGCTTGAGCTAGCTGTCCTACAGCACTCCCAAATGGTGAAAACGGTCCTCACTGCCAGTTTCTCACATGCAGTCACCTTTTCGTTTGAAATTAATTCCCTTTCAAGGTCGTCAGTTATGTGTACTGTGGCTAAAAACAGTGGCCTCTGGGAATGAAAGGGAAAAAAAACAACTGTTTTAGGCATGCCATATGCTAGCTCTTGTTTCAGCTTCAATGGGAGCTACACTCTGAGGGGAAATACTCACCTCAGGCATTTCAAATGGGTTTGTATAGACTGAAAATGATGGATGGATGGTTACTATTTAGTAATGACAATAAGAAAATGACAGAGTACAAATAACTCAACATGCACATACCCACACAAACAGCATAAAAACAAAATAGAAGGAAAATGTAGAATATCAACTGTTATATGCATTCCTCTATTCATCAAAAGTAACACTTAGTAAAACCCAGTAACACTATTAAGTGATCACTCTGTCAGAAAAGGCCTAGACCTCACCCTTGTGAACCCCTGTTTAAAGATTTAGGTTACTTATTATAAAAGTTAAGTATGCTTTTTTTCCTGCTCCTGAGAAGGTACTGTTTTGAAGATATGAGATTTTGGTCCAACTGTGTCAAAAAATATCTAGATTACTGATCACTGAGAGGTGAAATGTAAACTTGCCACAAAAAAAATAATAATAAATAAATGAATTTTAAAATGTCAAAAGTCTGAAACTATACTAAACATCCAACCTGTAAGTTTAACAACATCTTGCCATATCACCTCAGCAGAAAACTCAGAAGCCTAATGTGGCAAAGTTAAGTTGCTTCAGTAATATTTAGAATAGTTTGAAATATTTGCTTAAGCTTTAAAAATGACCAGTGAATGTTTTGAATATGTATATGTAATGCTGATCATGGTAAAATAGCCCCCCACCACCACCACCCTCTCCTCGCATATATCTCTTCGCCATCAATTACTTTTTATGAATATATTTTAGGTCGAAATCCAGGGGTGGTGGTTGTCTAGTGGGTAGGATGCTTGCCTCTGGACCAAGAGGTCATGGGTTTGAATCCTACCTTCAGTATACCCTCACTGGGCTCCTGAGCAAAACCCTCAACCCCAAGTTGCTCCAAGACTGCCCCCTGTAGTTAAGGATAAAAGTGTCTGCTAAATGCCGTAAATGCACATCTGCTAAATACCGTAAATATATGTAAATCCTCCCCAAATTCTCATAACACAAATTCACACAGAAATACTCCTAATTCTTGTGGAAAGCCTTCCAAGAAGACTGGAAGCTGCTGTAGTGGCAAAGAGGGACCAATCTCCTTTGATCACATATTTTCATGTCCTCACAAGAATCGTCAAGGTCAGAGAGTTGCACCCACGCTTCATTTTTGTACAGGATGATGACACTGCATCCCACATGTACAGCCATGTAAACTCAAAGGGTGGATGGAGGGCAAGGTTTACCTGCAGTTTGCATCAGTCCAATAATGAGGGTGAAGACTGGGCCGATGTTGAAGCCCTCCACGCAAATGTAGGTGTGAAAGGAAAAAAAAATCTGAAAAGCTTGCTGCTGTATTTTATATTCTGTGGCATCACAGCACTGTGATGATCTTTGAGCCTGCCTAAAGTCACCATGCAATAAGTATCCTATAGAATCCCCCAGCATGGAGCTGTGGAGCAGTGGAACTGCATTCTCTGAAGTGTTGGGGCCTGCTCTTATTGCTGGATTTGATGGCATGGCTCAGTGCCATTAAATCCTCACAACAATTCTCCAACATCTAGTGTCTAAAAGAGTAGAAGTAGATACTGCAAAACAGGGAGAGCTAGAGAGATAGTTTAGATAGACTCAAAATATTTTTGGAAAATATACTGTACATTATTGTTATTGTTGTTTCATAGTACTACTACTATTAATTATTATAATACTACTACTATTATTATGATTATTATTGTTATTATTACTGTTTAATTTTGGATTTCAACACATACATATGCTGTAGTGATCCATAAGGCTTCATTTGGGACTCAGACCTTCACAATCACTTTGTGGCATAATTTATAGATGGTCCCTTAGCTGTCAGCTGTTCCTGCAACCCCCATCATTTTAACATAAAATTAAAGAGGTAACTGAATGTTTAAATACAAATGACAATCATTCACACATATCGTTCGAAAACGTCATTCTTATTGAACTGCATCATTTGGTTCTTTTAGCTGTATAAAGTGTTGGCTGTATAATCTGTTAGCTCATCTCAGAATTAAAACCCTAGTGTGTAATGTAAAAAGGTAGATTTATAGCATTAACATCATTTTTTATTATGGATTAGACTGATTATAGGATTAAGATCAGTCTGTTGTTAAATGTGGCTATAGACGATTCCATCTTTAGGAAAACACTGGTGATCACCTGTTAAACTGGGTTTACACTGTTAGTCAATGGTACAATACAAATCTGTAAATATACTATTAACATACCACAACAGGTTATTTATACCTATACCCTAAGGCAACCTGAACCTTAAATAGGCTTTAAAATGACACTGCACTCACTTTCCCAAGAGACAGATGCATATCAGTAGCATTTCGTAAATTACCGTTTTTAAATATAATAAAAATAAATAGTTGTGTTTGTCTGAATGTATAGACAGTTTTATGATATGTGCTTACTGTCGTTGTCACACAAGATGCTCATGGGCTGCGAAGAGCACAGCAGTTATTTTTCTGCAACGCTCTTCACAGTGAAGAACCCCAGGACAACTGAGGCCGGATGCTTATTTACTGTAAGCACAGGGTTCAATCCTACATCTGAAAGGCTCACACGAACTCGAATCTAAAGCTTTTTAAAGGATTTTCATTAGTTTTTTCCTCAGTTCTTTCCCAAAGGAGACATAAACGTCAATCAGCTCTCAAAAAAAGGGAAGTATGGTGGTGGGTTTACCATAAGAGAAGTGGGGAAACTCAGGACGCAAATGGGTGGAAGACACAAAAGAACCTTTTATTCACAGAAGCTTTCACAGTTCAGTCTATGTTGCCATTTCCAATATATAAATTCAATGTGTAACCAGTGAACTGTTCTGACCATCAGAACAGCGAGTCCCTTGCTGTTTTGACTAAAGACCCACTTATTCACTGAACACTTTTAAACTAATAACCACATTTTATGTCATAAATTAACCAAACAAACACAAACATCACTAAAAAAAACAAAGACACACCAAACAAAAACCCTCTTGTTTTCTCTGTCCACTACTGTGTGATCTTAGCTTGTTTGCAACTCTTGGTAATCTTTGTAGACTACAAAGCACCCATGTATGTCACTCTGAATAAGAGCATCTGCCAGATTCTGTAAATGTAAACTACAAATAACAAGTGATTGCAAACTTTTGAACATTAGGTCACATTGGAAACTAGCTTATAGTTTTGATGAATCTAATGAATAAAAAAGGTGGTAGCCCACCTCTCTGTACCTGAGAACATTATAAATGATATTTAATGTATATTGTACATTATATGGTAGCTCTGAAAGAGACTAGTATTGCAATAAATAAAACTAACAAGACAATAATTAGTGAGTTTATATGTTAATGTGCTACCACTCCCAAACTTCTCCATAAGGAAGTCCAGGATAAATTGGTATAATCATCTAATCATTAATCCCTTGTGCTGCTCAGGTTAGTTACAAGAACTACCTGTTTACAATCCACCCCCATCCACCCCCCATCTAACCACCGACGTTGTTCACGAATATGGTTATGTTTACATTGAGGGTCAATTCCCGTTCGTAGTCATCAAAGACGTACAATCTGACGAAGAAGAGGTATTCACCCTGAAGACACAAGAGAGAGGGAAATTAAAATCACTCTGATAAAACAATGACAACCAAACACGTGGAATGTGTTTAAAGTTAAAGATGTTTAAGTGAAATTACAATAATATGTGTATACTGTATTTGCCCCATAATACACCCTGACACCTTCTGCGTGATTATTCACAAAACCAAATGGTAAAAAGAATAATCATTTTTCATTTATATGTATCCCACATCCATGACAGTGCACTATGTTATATGTTATTTTTAAAGAACTTACTAATAAGTCTGATCCAAAATGGTTCTTTAAATTCACAGGAACAGAGTGATGGATGCTTTCTGCAACAGAGAAGCCAATAGGTCAGCATTCAAAAGCTGTTTACTATCATTGTCACGCCTTGAGCTTAGAAAAAGCACTAGGTTAATAAATGATGATGATGAGAATGGAGATGATGATGATAGCAGAGTTCATACCTCCTTTAATGATGTTACAGAAGTTATACTGTGCACAAGGCTTCACTGGTGTGGACAATTCCGTCCATAGTTTATTCTTATACAGCACAGATATGTGGTATCCAGCTTGTTTCATGGTAAACACTGTGAGTTAAGATGCAAAAATGACATGTGATCTTGTGACTTGACATTGTAACTTGTGATTGGTCCTGCACATATACTGGCAGGATTTTTTTTCCCCATTTCTCTACCTTTCAGCTTCAGCTCTGGAATGTTAGAGGGTTATTTCATGAACTGCTCACTTCAGGTCTTCCTCAACCTTTCTATTGGGTTAAGTCAGGACTTTGACTTGGCTATTCCATAATTTATTATTTTTTAACCGTTCTTTAGTAGAATGACTTGTGGGTTTAGGGTCACTGTCTTGCTGCATGACCCATTTTCTCTTGAGAAGCCTTAACATTTTCCTTTAGAATTTACTGGTAGGATTCATGTATCCATTAATGATGCCAAGCCTTCTTGGCCCATAAGGAGCAAAACAGGCTTAGAGAATGAAACTGCCACCACCATATTTCACAGATGGCAATGTTTTCCATTACCAGTATAACACTTCTCATTTACACCAAAAAGTTCTATTTGGTCACATCTCTTGCAACCCTGATATGCGCTCTATTGAAGATGTTTTAGGTCATATTCAGCAGAAATATCATAAAGTCTAAAGGGTAAAATAAAATGCAGCTCAAGCTAGTAAGGAGTGAATAGGATATAACTGTGTTCAAACAATAAAAGAAGAAAAGATCATATTTATGCAAATGTCATTTACATAAATATGTAAACTCTTACTTGGAATCATTGTGTAGTTAAGGCTGAATTGTTTCATCCAAAAGTGGCAAGGCGAGACACTTAATGAGAACTCATACACTGGTCCTGTATGAATATACATACAATAATATAATATAATATTAAAAAAATAAATACATGTATACACACATACACACACAAGTACTGACAATACTTGCAATAACAATAAAATAAAATACAACAAATATCAATGCTGTATCCCGATTAATATAATCCTTTTTAGAGAAATGTTCAAAAACGCTACTTCTGAAACTATTTAAAAAGAATTCACAGCATTTTTCAAATTAAACTGTGTTTAGTTGATATTGATAGACCTAGATGTGTTCATGAATTTGAAATGTGTGAATTCTTTTCAGACTGTGAAGACATACGGTGCATGTGAAGATGACGAATACAGAGATACACTGGTACATTTACTTACGAGCATCTAATAAATGCTCCAGCATTTTATTTATGAATATTTTTCACACTAAGTGATTTCAGATCCTCCTACTGCATGTGATTGAACAATTTTTTAACATTTATTGAAAGAAAAAGTAATTGCCCCTCAACCTAATAAGTGCTTGCGCCATCAGCTACAACAAAATGCGTCCTATCAGTCTTTGACATCATAGGAGATCAGTCTTTGACATCATAATGGAGGAAGTTTGGCCCACTTGTTTTTGCAGAATTGCTTTAATTTCAATCATGAACTGCTAGTTTAAGGCCCTGCAACAATATCTGAACCATTCATAAACCTTCATTTGCTTCTTTAACCCATTCTGGAGCATCTTTGGAGCACCTGAAGAATTTGTTCATTAATATTCATGGTTCTGTCAAATCTGTAAAGGAAATTGTGGCAAAACACCCCCACGCCATCACACTACCATCAGGTGTGACTGATGGCATGATGCATTTATTGTGGAGTGTTGGTTAGCTTTATGCAACAGGACCCCTATCTTCTAAAACGTTACGCTTTTAACTCATCTGTTCAGAGAATATGATTCAAAAAAGTTTCCTCAAGGTGCATTAGCAGACTGATGACTTCTGAAATAAATTTACCATAGTCCAAAATTTTCTCCATCTGGCGATAAAGGCTCCCACAGCTCTTAACTGGAGTCCCAGAGACTTCAAAATGGCTTTGTAAACCTTTCCAAACTGATATATTTCAAAAACTTTCTAATCAAGCTAATGTTCCGTATCTAGATTATTGAACCCCAACTGTGAAATAAATTTAGTTTGAGTAAACATGTAATCACTTTTTCACACACACACACACACACACAATACAGAGTCAGCAACTGTCTGTATAACAGTGTTCATGCTAGATTTTTAGGCCTG
>JBBPCX010000040.1:26297450-26307582 GCA_037974365.1 Hydrocynus forskahlii | reverse complement strand
GGTCGGGTTGGTACACAGTTAGTGATCCTGTTCCACTACGGTTCTACTCCACATTATGGCAAGAACCACTTAACTATGTAAAATGAAACAGTCCATCATTACCTTATTACAAAACATATTCTGGTTTGTTTAACTCTTTTTTTTTTTTTGGTTACGGCATAATTCCATGTGTTCCTTCATCATTTTGTTTGTTTTCAATATTAATCTACAATGCAGAAAATAATAAAAACAATGAAAAAAATTGAACGAGAAGGTGTGTCCAAACTTTTGACTGGTAGTGTAGATATATTGCCGCAATCAAGCTATTGATTGACCACTAGTATTCAGCTGTAGCTTGGCAGAACTGAGGCCAGGGGAAAAGCCTCAGCTTGGACAGAAGACACTACAGCCTCAACAAGTAGCCAACTAGTTATCTTAAATTAACACTAAGTGAAAGCATTCAGGTTTAGGATAATGCTTAGCTACTTCTTCAACTGCTGTACCTGTTGAGTTTAAGGACAGGGTTAGAGATGAGGTTACATTATCACCCTCATTAGCTCGACAGGACACTGTGAAAGAGTTTAGGCTATCTAACTTTGTCATTATGTAGCTGCAGCCTAACTTATCTGAAAAAAAAATGCCTAATGTGAGCTACCTCACCAGCACTTTAGCTATTTAGCTCACCCCAGCATACCACTAGCTACTTGGCTATTTTCCATCCAAGATAAGGGCTTAGTCTGCAGGGGTGCCATTTTTTTTAGCATTCATTTAAGCATTCACAGATGAGTCAACCCACCTCAGGAACATTATCTAATGGCCGGCAACAGGGCCATTAGACAAGACGGTTTGAGTTTTTTAAGCAAATACACAAAATGGGGTTAAACAGCATCTATGGAAACTGCACAAGGACGTTAAGGACATTTTAACAAAGGTGGATAAAGCTCTTTTTTGTAAATGGGTAATGTATTTTCAGTGTCTGGTATAATTTGGGGAAAAGGGTTGATCAATGCTAGACCATCATTGGACGCTTCTTTCTTTTGAGCATTTCTTCCTTTTGCCTAGTGGAATATTCCAAATAGTTAATAAGGGTCTTCAGGTAATGGGACTAAGTTAACTTTTAGGTGATAACGGTTCTTTATCGTCTCTCTCTTATATCAGCTGGAACAAACACGGTGGGATTACATCATGGGCGGTTTTAGAAACAGTGATTTCAGCCAGTACAGCATGAACTCTTGCCATTATGTCATGTAGTTGTTCGGGCCAGCTGCTTCAGCAGCCAGGCTGATTCTCATCTTCTCTGTTTCTCTAAACAGGGAACAATACATTTCCCAATCCCACTCTGATTCTCCACATGCCCACTTTGTACCATTATGTTGTATTTTTCTGTTTACTTGTATGCCATGGACTGCGTATTTTACACCCATTTCATGTTTATTATAAAACGGATTGTGTATTTTACACTCACGTCTTGTTTATTATGAAACGGATGGTGTATTTTACACTCATTTCATGTTTATTATAAAACGGATTGTGTATTTTATACTAATTTTATGTTTACCTGCTCTGGGACACGGACTGGAAATGATTTCGCTGCCAACTCTGGTGCAAAATAAAATCCCTCTCCTGGTATTAAAGGGATACCCCAGCAATTTTCAACCTAATGTCCATCTGAAGCATCTGTAGTGTATTAATTATCTCAGACAGTAATTCTGACGTGTACTTAAAACGCTCACATCAGAAACTAGAGGGAAGATGCTGTTTTTTTTTTCCTATTGTAATTGGTAGGGGTCACTTAAATTTGTCATTGTTCAACCCAAAGCTACACATGTTAATTATTACGAGGATGTATGCAAAACCAATCTTTTACAAAAAATAATAATAAAATGGTATAAATAAAATGGTATAAAATAATAATAAAACTGACTATTACTATGATCCACTGCCAATCTCCACCTACCCCTGTCCACACACATATATCGCCCATGCTGTTTTTAGACTTTGCTAATCAAATTCATATATTTAATCATACTGAGTAACACTGAACAGTGTGTAATTCATTATTTTACTTCCAGCATCATTTGTGATACATCAGAGCACGCAATCCATGCCACAGGACAAAGCTGGGGGCCTTTATACTCCTCTAACTCATGCTTGGCAATGAACATGGTGACCTTAGGCTCATGTGTGGCTGGTCCATAGCATCCCATTATACTGGTAATGTGGCAATGGCATCCCATTCTGCCAGTGAATACCCGTGTCAGCACTAAGAGAATCTTGAAATAGTTTCGAATTGCTCAATTAGAAGTGCTCTCTGGAGACTTTTGGGCATCAAATTATTTACACACACCAATTAAATGTAAAATGTTCAAGTAATAACCGATTAAAAAAAAAACAAAGAGTGGAAATTATATTCTGTAATACCTAATGACAAACTTCGGAAATATTCAGTGGGATATGATGTTCCCCTTAGGGATCAAAGTAAGTGTCTGTAACCACACACACACACACACACACAGATATATATATATAGAGAGAGAGAGAGAGAGAGAAATGAAAGTCATTTGAAAGTGATTTAAAAGCACCAGTATCTGCATTAATAGTTAGCATGTCTGTAATACCTGTCTGTGGTGCCTGATGTTGAAATACTATATATGGTAATGTGAGCACTTGGCATACATATCTGGCATATGATTACAAAAAAAGGCAATGGAATGCACTAAAATGAATTCTGCTTCTGCAATGATGGACATATTTGTACTCACACTTATGTGTAGTCTACCATACACACACACACACACACACACACACACACACACACAGACACACTGCCCTGCTCCATGAATATGCTTACCGACTGAGCCATACTTTCTAAGTGATGTAGTTTCTTAGAGTTCAAGTAACATTTCCTCAGAATAGCAGCTGGAGTGTGATGGAAATAGCAACCCAAGTACCTTTTTTAATGCAATGACATCAGAAAAGTGAAAGACTTCTATAAAGGTGGTCCTGAATCGGTTAGGTGAGGTCAGTTCATCCTCGGTTTTATTGGTATGGTAACCTCAGCCAGAAGTGACGAACACTAGGAAAGTGCTATAACGCCACAAGAAGTGCTATTACACCAGGAGAAGTGATATTACACAAGGAATGCACTTTTCTTGCCTAAAATTAGAATGAAATATATTAAAAATGTTTATTTTTGTTTGACTTAAACTATGCATTATATATGTAAATGTATATATGGCCATTCAAGACCAATTTCCAAGACCCAGATCAAGTCTAGACTACCGCTTTCAATGGTGATTCAGCATTAACACTGCAATTCAGGCTAAGACAGGGTTAATCTATATCATGGAAATTCTATGTATATGGAGATGCACACTGCAAATGCATTACATGAATTGCTTTGCATTTCTAGCTTATTTTGAATGAGAATAATTACGCATTTTGGGTAGATCTTACAATGTATTTTTATGTATACATATAACCAAATAAATTACCATTAGTTTTTAACACAAACTAATAATTGAATAAAAGAAGTTATTAATGAGATGTTATTAAATGATAATATACTGCAATGATCTATTTATATCATTTTTTTTGCCAAATGACTTGCCCTAAGATTTGATTCCTTTTTGTGAAATATGATGAATTTGGACATTCATTCTTGACGCTACACAATCATTGAGGCTTTTGCAGTTTCAATTTCTGGTTTTATATTGTCATAAACTTTTGAATGGTGTGTATATTTAAAAGAAATGGGTACTCAGAAACTCGGGTAGAACGTCTCACCACTTCATGCTAGGCCGTCTGGTCTGGCCGCAATGGTAATGCAGCCATTTCCACTTCCTGTCCAGACGAGACGACTGACCAGAGTGGCTCTCGGTCACTCAGATTTCATCAAGCAACACGCCGGCTCCTCCTTTCCGTCCCGACTGCATAAAAATTCCCATTGATGGAACATGACATTTTACAGCTTACAGTATGAACTCACACACTGTCCCACATCACACTCTATAATTCAGATCTATTTAAAGGGCCTGCATTTGGATTGTCCACAAAGAGGCCTGTTCTTTGGTCGGCCAGGTGGAGCTCAGCTGTCCAGCACTGCCTTCACAAACTGAGCACTATAAAGCATACACTTATTTACAACAGCAGAACAGACTGGACCTCTTATAGAGCGGCACATGACCTCTGAAGGAGGAAAAAGTGTGAATTGCTGGACTGAGGCTGAGTTTTTAATTTCATCTTGAAATTCAAATGCAATTATGGAACTGCATATTTAAAACATTTGTAACTGCATATTTCGTTTCAGTGTCAGAGAATGCTTCAAGCAACCTAGGATCCATTATCCATTATCCGTTAAGGGTCCAATAATACCTGGGTGGGGGTCTACATGCCTTTTTTTTTTAATGTGGTATGCTCTATATGGACAAAAGTATTGGGACACATATGTTTTTCAGGGTTTGGGCTAGGACCCTTATTTCCAAGAAGACTGAACACTGTAAAGGGGGATCAACTCCATATTCCATATCCAGGCGGGCTGAGCGTTTAGCATTTAACACACACTGAATCGACAAAAGTATTGGGACACACCTGTTTTTCAAGGTTTGGGCTGGGCCCCTGTTATAGCTGCAAAGGGGGTCTATGTATATGAATGCTATGTCATTAAAGTCCCTGTTGGTGTAATGGTCCCAATACTTTTGTCCATATAGTGTTTCACCCAGGTACTTTTCATCTTAGCAACAGTAACAATTCCAATAAGATTCATACTAAATAAACTCGCTCCTATCAACTATTCTAAAAAAGCTGTAGTGCAATAAATGCTTCACGCAGACTTTGGACATTGTTGGATGGTTGGATGGTAAAACCCTGCAACCCGATGAGATCAGCCTTTTCTGGGAAATTAAAGAGTTGCCCTTGGATGATTTCACTACAGGCAGCATCCATCACTTTTCTTGCTTTGTATGGCTGGGGTGACCAGGTCCAGTCTCAAATGACTGCAAGAACTGCACGATCGTGTTTACCCTGGTCCAAGAAACTGGTTTCAGAAACCTTTATAATAAGCCAATGACTCAGGAGCGTTAGAGCAGGGAAAACATGATGATGAAAGGCTTTCACATATCATGGTTGTAGGACAAAGATAGAAAAAGACAAAGACTATGGCAAAAAGTTCATAGGCAGCATTACTAAAACTTTGTAGGAATCTCATTTAATGCAAAACATTCAGCGACTTTGTATTTGCCACTTTTAATTAGTGTGCATGGATGTCTGTGCTGGTCATTGTAAAATGGATCAGCATGTGGATCTGCAGTTTCCTGTGCGCAGCTGTCTTTAACTATACATAAAAGAAACTCCATGCTATGTTTATTGTTAGATCGTGGCGGTTTCTGTGTGAGTGTGACCACGTTCATGACAAATTTCACATCACATTTATAATATGTCTGTTGATTGCTTAATCAGAAAAGATCTTTCTTGCTTGTTGATATAAAGCGGCTTGTAAGTTGTTTTGCTATGATAGAATCCACAACTGTTGCATCATAGAAATAGTTACAGCTACAGATTTGCCTATTTTTGAGTTGGTGAGTTTTTACTTTTTGAAATGGATAGATGGCCAATGAGGGTAGATGGCAATTGGGGGAAAAGGCACATCAGTCATAGCTGGGTTTAGCTAAGGCCGACAGGTTTTGGTCCACAGCCTAAAGAGTCACAGTGAGAGTGACGATGATGGTGGAAGCATGAGTGTCCCCTCCCATCACATAAACACCAAACCAATTTGAGGATCTAGTCAATGACAGCATTAAAAACTATATTCTGAATTGAGGACCAAATACTGATCTAATGAATATATATATATATATATATATATATATATATATATCCATACATTCATTATGTCAGCTACATAAATTATATAAATCATTTATGTAGCTCAAATCAGAAAGGATATTAATAATCATCCATCAATGGTAAATCGAGATACATAAGTTTATGTTAGATAAAACAACATCCAGTATATCACCACTGTTTATTTTCAAAGACATCTTCCTTGTTATATCTTCTGGGCTGTGTATCACATCGGGGCCACTGAGTTTACAGGGATTTTCCAGTAAATAAATCTGACACGTGAACCCCTCCTCTGCACCCTGCTGTCAGACCACAGCTGAGCTCCTCTGAGCTCTTGACCTCGCCAGAGCCGTCAGGTTCCCAAGCCTCAAGCTGGTGGCCTGCTGCCACATTAACCATAATGACACGCTATACTTAGGACATTTAACAAGATTATGGATTCCCACACATAGTTTTCTGATGGTGTGGGCTCGGTGCATCTTTGGTGGGTGCAATGAGTTATTAGGTGGCCAATATAAATCACTCTGAGGGTTCTGGACATCAGACCATAGACTACACGGCTGAAATGAGCGGGGTGATCTGCTACGGCATAGACGAAAGGTGAAAAAAGATAAATATAGCCTATGTAAAATGTAATCACAATTATTATATGCATTTCAAATAGTACATTTTGACTAATAATAATGATCAAGAAACTCTTAATGCTGACCCAGTCTTTGGGAAATCATGACTTTGATCCCCAGTGATGCCACAGCCTTCCGTGACTAGGGATCCAAGACAGCACAGCTGGCTTAGGATGGCCTTTGCTCCCCCATGACTCAGCGTGTAGCCAGCCAGCATATTCACCTGAAGAATCTGATGAGTATCTGATTTTTACATTTACGGCGTTTAGCAGACGCTCTTATCCAGAGCGACGTACACTAGTTCTCGCATAGTCCACATGTGTTCCTCATACCTGAAAAGCTATACTTCAACCAACATCCACTAAGTTACTGCCACCTAAGTTACACACCTTAACAGATCCTGTCAAAAGAAAAGTCAGAGGGTAAAGGGCAAGTAAGGAAAACATAGAGTTAAGAGGGTAAGTGAAATTTAGCTACATTTACATATAAAATGTGATTGTATACATTTTAGTACTGTCGAGAGAACACAAAGCAACCAAATATCGGCTGCTGCCCTGTGACGCATCTCTGGCAGCTGCAGCCCAGCATTCCCACATCAGAACAGTTTCCCACATGGAGCGTCTTGAGTGTTTTGCTGAGTGTTATTGTGTTTTTCGTTTTGCTCTTCTTAAAACCCTGTATTTTTATTACTGTAAATTAAATTAACATCTGCTTATACCAAAGAAAACGACAGCGCATACCAAAGAAAATGCGCCTCCATGAATTACATTACAGTCTATACAGGGGTAACATCGGTATTTACATTCTAGCACTGCGGGAGGTCAGTGTAAACTGTCCAGTACGAATGTGGGTTTACCTTTACATTTTTTAAGGGTAATGTATTAAGTTAAAAATGAAAAAGGTTAAAATGAAATGAAAGTGTTTTGGCATATCTGGGTGCATATTTAAAGTTTACACTACAAAAATAGGCATTTTTAGGCCTTTTTTTTTACCACATCACATATTCGTGGTTTTTCATCATTTGTGGGTGCTCTCTGAACGTAACCCCTGCAAATTTCGGGGGTCTACTAGACACTGTATGGATAAAAGTATTGTGATTGTTCAGGGTTTGGGCGAGGCCCCTTACTTCCAGTGAAGGGCAATTAAAACATTTTGACCAATGCCATGCTTCCAACTTTGTGGATAAAGTTTGGGGAAGGCCTTTTATATTCCAACATGACTAAACCCCAAGTTGTTGGTGTGGAAGAACTTGACTGGCCCGCACAGAGCCCTGACCTCAACCCCATCCAACACCTTTGGGATGAACTGGAACGGAGATTGCGAGCCAGGCCTTCTCGTCCAACATCAGTGTCTGACCTCATAAATGCTCTACAGAATGAATGGGCACAAACTCCCACAGAAACTCCAAAATCTTGTGGAAAGCCTTCCCAGAAGAGTGGAAGCTGTTATAGCTGTAAAGGGGGACCAACTCCACATTAAAGTCTATGTATCTGAATGCAATGTCATAAATGTCCCTGTTGGTGTTATGGTCCCAATATAATGTTTACACTGTATTGACAAAATGTATTGTATCAGTACAATAAACCTTGAAATAAGGGAGCTTAGCAGTCAGTATTCCAAGTATTTCACTTATTTCCTTCTGTAACTACTTCATTATGATGTGTGTTTGCTTCTCAGTGATATTTTGCGCAGTATTTGCTATGCGAGTGCAAATCAAAAACAATTTTTCAAAACTGACTGAAAGATTAAATGTAAAAACAGATCGTCCAATAAACAGCGTAAAACTAGGTTGTTTAAAGGGAATTTTTTTTATTGATGTTGTATTTATACTTTACACCTCAGGTCAGTTCAGTATTTCTGCAAGCAGATCTGTGTTTAACAAGTGAGTTGCCTTATTAATACAAATTAAATCATTTAAAAACTACCTGGAGCACAGTGCTGAAATTTTGCATTGTTGCATGAATTACATTGCTGCTTATTTTTTCTCACAGAAATCCACGATGTGACCTCCCCAGAAGGAAGAGGTGAATTAGGCCAGTGTTATCAGGGGCCTGACTGAAGGTTATACAAGGACGTTTTAGAAAAAAAAATAGCCGCAGCACACCAACCAATCACAGCACAGCACTGCACTGGTGTTTATGAGGCAGTAAATCAGTGCTGATGAAATTTCATGGTAGTTCTCCAGAGTTCAAGAGTAATTATCAATCATTACCACTTCGGGATGACATTGCAAAAGCTGCACACTAGCTGACTTCACTGTTATTACAGTATACCGTACGTTCACAATCACTAATCTCATTTCTGCTTTCACAAATGCCAACAGCAACAACCACACTGCCCTAAGATGGTGTTAAAGTGGGATGAACAGGGGCTGATGTCATGTTTATGGTCAAGTCGAAGGCTAGGGATCACGGAGGTCTGGGAAACTCCATAAAAATTAGCCTGAGGGCTTTAATCTGGCTTTTTTTTCTACTGCAGGAAATCTCAGGAAAAAGTCACTAATGGACTGGGAAAAAACACAGAGGGACATTCAGAGAACAACCCAGTTCAAGTTAATCTAGAGTCTAACTGTTCAATTAGTTTTTATCTTTTTTTCAAAAACTTTTTTTCTATATGTAATGTCAGATATGGCCCCCAAACCCCTACTCCCACTGGAGTCACTGGAGGCACAAGAACACATACACACACACACACACACACACACACACACACGCAAACACACACACACACACACACACACACACACACACACACAGTCAGGGAGCTGCCATGGTCAAAGAACAGAATAATGCTCTCCATTAGATATGTCCGTGTGTGTGTGTGTGTGTGTACGTGTGCGTGTGTTATGTGTGTGAGTGAGTGTTTGTGTGTGAGTGTGTGCATGTGTTATGTGTGTGTGTGTGTGTGTGCTGTTGAAGCCAGGGACATTTAAAAGTCAGTTTTTGTACCTTAGCACCAGGATGCTTTGCCCAAAAACATCACATTCCTGGTGAAGCCGAGCTCAGAGGCCCTTTGATTACTGTGTTGCCTCTGTTCAGATTTACCAAGATCTCGTTCCTCTCCTTCTTCTCTCACGGATTCTCAGGGCGTGATGGGCAAGAAAGGGTTTCCAGGAAAGGCTGGGCCTGAAGGAGTTAAGGTCAGAACTCACATACACAAATACAGACAAACAGACAAACACACACACAAACACTACATTTACTCTTTCACAATCTGATCTTCAGATGCACTGCCATGTATTTGTGTGTGTCCGGAGACAACAACAACGACGATAATAATAATAATAGAGAATCAGAGAAAAACTCCATTCAGAGCAAAACCAGCCCGGCTTTACCTGTCACACCTCCACACTTTACTGTCCTTCAGGCTAAATATGAACACATTTTCCAACCACAAAGTTTAATATACAGCTGCAAATCGGCTAACTCAGTAGCTTGCAAACTGTTTCGGTGCGGAACTATCCACAAAGACGAACCACATGTAAACACTTAGGACAGAAATAATTACTGCCCCCACAGGTAAACACCAAAAATGACACAAAGGGCTGTTGGCTGGCTTTAAACAACATTGTCACGGCCCGGTATCATGTAAAACAATATTTTCAGGGACCGGTATCATGTAAAACAATATTTTCAGGGACCGGTATCATGTAAAACAATATTTTCAGGGACCGGTATCATGTAAAACAA
>JBBPCX010000040.1:26273477-26297350 GCA_037974365.1 Hydrocynus forskahlii | reverse complement strand
CACACACACACACACACACACACACACACACGCACACACACACACACACACACACACACACACACACACACACACAGTATTATAGAAAAATGAAAGGCTAAAATAAATTTATCTTACACTGGAAAAAATATACTTTCATTGAAACGTCAGGTCAGGTATTTGCTTTTTTTATTTTGTCCTGACCAGTCAATGCTACCTGATCTAACATCACTACAAATTAGAGCTTGGCTAAGTTTATTCAGGTAGGGGATGAATTTATAATTCATAATTTATAGGCTGTACTGTATTGTCACTGTGTCTCATATTTGTGCAACATAAAACATTAAGAGCTAGTCCACATGATCTATTCTAATGTGGTGAACATGGACACTGTAATAGGTTTAAGGGGACAAACACACAAACAGTCTGAATTAAGATTTTGCAACAAAATGTGTTTTATATTGAGAAACATCACTTCAGCTTTTATGATGGCCAAACCGACTCAGGGATAAGGCCGCCATGACGTCCGTTTTTTGGTTGTTTTGAGGTAGATATGTACAGATCTATTACAACTTAAATTTTTGCATGTCTGGAAAAAGCACTGCATAAAATGTGGCCTGTTGCTTAAGTTGTGGCTCATTCAGAATGTGAACTTTTCATTTTTTTTTACCAGTATACAATTTAAAAAATAAACAAACAACAAAAGGAACAGAAAAAGGCCATATTAAAGTGTATTTTCTACAGAGGAGGTGCACTATGAAAATCGACAAATCCTGTCATCTGATCTGGTGGCCTAGTGGTTAGGGTGTTGCCCTTGCAATCAGAAGGTTGTGGGTTCAAATCCCATCACTTGCTGGTGAGGGTTCCCTTGAGGTACCGTCCTCTAGTTGGGGGATGCTCCCTGCTTCACTTGGCGAATGGGTTAAATGCTGAGAAAGAATTTCGTGGTGTGGTCACCTTACTTATAAAGTATTATAGATGTATATATGCTTTTGCTCTTGACTTGCTCAAGTAAATTATACAGTTTCCAATTTTATAGATGACCATGTGTCATACAGAAACCACAGTAGGGAGCCTATTTCACATAACTTTATCCAATTCAGCATGGTTTTGAGGGAAGCATGTGATGCTTATTGGTGGGGTATGGGTTTCTATTACTAAGCCACATTACCCTCACAGCTTCAGTGCAAAACTCAAAAAAGCCCATTTTAGACACTTGGCTGATCGGCGGCATTTGGGGTGAGGTGGAGGGAGCGGACTGTAAATTTGATTTTTGGCCAAAGTCTCACTTCAAGCATCCAAGAGTATCTTGGCAATGATGCTGGCTCTTCTTCTTGATAGGTTACTACAGATAAAGAGACTGTTTTGCAAAGCATCCACTAAATCAAGTCAAAAAAACAATTATCTCATGTAATCTTTAATTTATGTGTAGTATTGAAGAACTAAGTCAAGTGTAAGGAGTCAAACGAGGCCTCGCAGAATGACAACTTTTGCTTGTTCCAAAACAGCACTATGCCGGACCTTTGCCTCATTGGCATTAGTATGAAAACGTACAGTATTTTTCAGACAGATCGCAGTGTGAGTGTCATGGCCTCTCTGAGTCATTTGTTGGCTACAGTGTTGCAGGGTCTGACAACACACACCAAGCCAAAACGTGAAAAAAACATTCTCATGGTCATCACCTCTGGTGGCCGGCCAGCTCCACGGTCCTGCCTGCCAAAGCCTAAAAGCCCTGAGCTGAAGCCAAGCAGATCTGGATGAAAAATGGACCCTGTGGCTGCGTACAAATCCTGGGAGGGCAAGTAAGCGCCGTACTGTACATGGATTTCTACTCAATCTCTACTTTTCTTTACATTTAGATCATTTTTCTTTTAACTTTGGACAACTGCTACATTCACTTACGTTGAAACGTATAAACAGCATCTCCTTATTTTCTGACAGATCATGTGTGTA
The DNA here is from genome assembly GCA_037974365.1 of Hydrocynus forskahlii. Classification (NCBI taxonomy): domain Eukaryota; kingdom Metazoa; phylum Chordata; class Actinopteri; order Characiformes; family Alestidae; genus Hydrocynus; species Hydrocynus forskahlii. Next base: position 26,295,418 of record JBBPCX010000040.1, on the reverse strand, counting down.
TATACATATATATGTGTGTGTGTGTGTTTGTTTGTGTCCTGGAAGACAAGTATTGAACTAGAGTAGAATGATTTTTTATCATTTAAGTACATGCGATGATGTGACGAACTGTGATGCTGCCGCCACCAGTGTGACTCAGTGGCCTGTTTACGGCCTTCTAATCCTATCACTGATTTATTAAGTGTGTTTCTCTTGGCTGTGGTGAACTCTGAATGAAACATGAGATCGGAAAGCACACTTGCTGAAGAGTGCAAGTGAGTTTGTGTGCGTCAGGGTATGTGTGTGCATGCGTGAGCCCTTGCACGTGTGTTTATGTAGGCCGACATGTATGTGTGCCAAACATCTGCTCTTGCTCTGAACATCTGCCCTACGAGTTAGCTGACAGATGTTTTGTAGATGTCAGCACGTTTTGGGAGGCACATTTTTTTGTTTGTTTGTTTTGATCATACTAACCTTATCTTTGATTTATTAGTCCGTCCGTATTTGTTTAACACGTTATGGCCATTATTGACTAATCCATGCTACCAATGTGGTATTTCATAGGTACTACTGCAAGGTTTACTAACCATTGCCGAGAGTCAAGTTTGTCACTCACCACATCATCTCCCAGCTAGAGGCCTGTGTGCCTTATCATTTAGTCAATGAAACTTAAAGGTTTGTCCTCAGATTGCCTCTCGTCTCTACCTTGAGTAGCTTCGCTGTCCGGAAGCAGCTTGAGGCGACATACTAGCACGTCAGAAATGTTCAAAAACCATTTCAAATGAGTCTGAGTTGAATCTTGAGCATCTGGAGTGAAAGTTTGAGTCTAGTGTCAAGTCTCTGAGATGCGAGAGAGAGTTGAGTCTCAGGTCTTTGGGGTTTGAGTTGAGTCTCGAGTCGTGGGAGTGCGAATCTGAGCCAAACTTGGGTGCGAGTCGGAATCCAGTCTCGAGTCTCGAGGACGTGCACAAAGTATCTGTAGTGTGAGTCCGAGGCAAGTCTCGGGTGTCTGGGTTGTGAGTTTAAGTCAAGTTTCGATTATTTGGGTGTGGGTCAGAGTCAAGCTTTGGGTCTTTAGGGCAGTGTCGAACTCCGGTCCTGGAGGGCCGTGGTCCAGCACGGTTTGGTGATTTCCCTGCTCAGAAACACCTGGTTCACCTCGCCAGTTAATTGTGGGTTTAGGGAATGTGTTTGAGGAGGAGAACCATCAAACTGTGCTGGACACCGGACCGCCAGGACCGGAGCCTGACACCCCTGCTCTAGGGTGCGAGTCTTGAGTCTCTGGATGTGACTCAGAGACAAGCAAGCTTTGGGTCTCTAGGTGAGAGTCTGAGTCAAATTTTGAGACTCTGGGGTGCAAGTCTGAGTCAAGCTTTGGGTCTCTAAATGTGAGTCCAAGTCAAGGCTCGAGTCTCTGGGGTGCAAGTCTGACAGACTGCGTTGTACACAAGTAAACCCTGCTAAAATCTGTCAAATCTGACATGGCTTTAATGTCAATAGTTTTTACAGTAATGTCAACATGTTCAAAGCAGTAGAGCAACATCAGCCATGCTACAGTCGCTATGGTGCAATGTACAGTTAGCTAAGTAACAGTGAGAAAACAGCTGAAGCTAATGCTTAACCTATCAAAAAGATGTTAATGATTTCATAGTTTTGAGCCTTTCGTTACAATAGCACGATATGGAAAATAGTGAAAATAAAGAAGATTAAAAAGTGAGTGCGTCCAAACGTTTGTTTTTTCCTGTGTGTTTTCTAGTATCTGTTCTCACTCCATTCAGCTTTAGTTTAGCTTGTGAATCCAATGTATTGTGTAAGCCGTGAGGCAATGCCTGCTAATGTCAACATATTACACACATCATTCCCAGAAGGTCCTACTGGCCTTAAGATGAAGCGGCAGGGAAAACTCCCCTAATGGCTCATACAGTACTATTACAGTGTTATTACAGCCTCAGCCCACTCTGTTTGCTCAGTTCCTCTATGAAAAAAAATGCAAATTTGAGAAGTGCCAGACTAATAGAAGAACTTCAGGAAACAACAAGATATGACAAACAACAAGCAACAAACTTGTTCCAACTTGGTGCAACAACGGTAATGTAATGATTCCAGCTTATTCGTCATGAACTTTGATGACCTTTACAGCGTGAAAAGTCTCCATCTCCATCTCACCAAGTTGTGAAAAGCAATTGTTCTGCTGCAGGTGGACCGTGCATTTTGGCACCGAGGCAAATGTCACCAGATACTATTCATTTCTACACATGGTGTAACAGTAATAAGGCTATGGCAGCCTTCTGCTGGAGATGGAAATCTAATAAAGAAGTCATCCAGGCAACTCAAACTTTTATTATGAGATATATCGGGGTTTTAATATGGGTGCATTCAGCTCCGCAGCTTCTTTTACCAGTCCGGGATTTGCAGATTAAAAGGCTGCTGTGCTTATTTTCCATTTTAAAGAATATAAACACAACAGTTATACATAGAATTCATGCCTTCAGTGAACTGCTGTTTGATTACAGGCTTGTTCTTTGCCAGCTTTGCTTGGACGCGCGTTGAAATCTAAAGCCAGCACAGCACTGAGGAAAAGCAAAGCTGTATTTAGTGACACAAAGACACAAAGCACTCTGTAAGGCCTCTCTCTCTCTATCTTTCTCTCTCTCTATCATATAAAAAACGGCTGGGAGATTTAGATATTTACTTGAAACTAGCATTTGTTTTCTTGGGTTGTAATAACACATTAAAGACTAAGAAAGTTTATTTCAGGCATGAAAATATTTTTGACAAAAAATATTTGTTTACTGCACATCATGCTAAATACAAGAACACGTAGTGTCACTGATACAAAGCACCACACCACACTTATGAAGAACAAGCATGCCAATGGTGCCATTGTCCGAATGAATTCTGGAGGGGGAGAGCATTCACTCTACATTCTACACGGTGCACAAAAACCTCAGCAACAGATGGGCCACAGTCACTGTAGAGCTACAAAGCGCACATAAAAAACGTGGCCTTAGGACCCTCCGGACAGTCCTCAAGTGTGACCACTTGCCTATAAGGTAGGTGTTTGGCCAGTGAGTGCAAGGATATCAGATACTCTCCTTCAGCATCAATAACTGCACACGCATTCTTCATGAATGAACGAAAACTAGCTTAGACTTGAATGAAGATCCATTTTTCCAGATGTTCCTCAAAGATAAAATGTGCCTGCAGGATGTTCCACCGTTTTAGTGATCTGAAACTGCACACCCACTCTTTCAAGATCCTTTTTGACAGGGTAAAAAGTTAGGGGTCAGGTGACTGGACCGCTCCGTTTCTCTCCTCCTCGAATACAGCAGCCTGTGTCATGGAGTCCATGAACTTCTGAGCTGATAACACTGTGCCAGTGAAATCTATACGCTGCTTCCACAACAACAAGTCATGGGTCACCAAAGACATCAAAGCCTTCCTGAATGAGAAGAAGGAAGTATTCAGGTCAGGTGACAGGGAGGCAGCCAAGGAGGCACAGAGGCGCTTGTCTGTGGAGTTAAAGAGGGAAGAGATGGCTACAGGAGAAAGCTGGAGCAAAGGTTGCAACAGAAAAAACAGCAGGTATGTGTGGAGGGGCATGAAGACAATCACAGGCTTCAAGACCGGCAGCCAGGGGACTGATGGTGATAAGGAGAGGGCCAATGAGTTGAACCTGTTTTTTTAACAGGTTTGACAGCAGGCTTCATCCAAGCTCCAGCTCCAGCATGACCCGCATGGCATGCAGCGCTCCTGCTTTCTCCATCAGTGTTATGCCAGAATGTGGCTCTCTATCCTACCTCTCTCCTTCTGCCACCATCTCACCAGCTAGACTCTCCACCCCCTCTTTGCAGGTTATGACTCCGACAACCATGGACCATCCAACCCCATCACAGAAGACCAAGTGAGGAGATAACTATGCAGACTCCATCCTGCAAAGGCATCGGGCCCAGATGGCATAAGCCCACAAGTACTCAAGCTGTGTGTCCCCCGGCTTTGTGGAGTACTGCTGAGGATCTTCAACTTAAGCCTCAATACCAAGAAAGTACCTGTGCTGTTGAAAACCCTGTGTCTGGCTCCTGTACAAAAGAAGGTGCGTCCCAGTGCCCCATCAGACTACAGGCCAGTTACACTCACCTCACACAGCATGAAGGTCTTCGAGAGACTGGTCCTGGACACCCTCCGCTAGGGATGGGCATTGTTTGAATTTTTCCCATTCCGGTCCCGGTTCCGCTTAATCGATTCCGGTTCTTAATGATTCCCTATTTCGATTCTACAAAGGTAAAAAAAAACCCCAAAAAACCAAAAAAGAGGACAACTGTTTAAATGTCAAAACAAACTTTATTCAAACCAAACAGTCAACTGATTTGTTAACAATAAAACAATTAGCAATTTTACATTAAATGAATAAGTGAAGACAGTAACATCACGTAAAACAAATGTATATTTGGGCTTAACTTTTTTTTTTTTCTCAACTAAAACAGGTCCTGGCAGATAACCACACACGTTCTAGCAGATGTTTAATACAAGAACGGCTGCCAGTGTCAACTGACGCAATTTCATCAGGCTCAAAATCGCGTCTATTGGCCTACTGGAGCAGAAGCATGCTCTGTAAGAGACATATGGGTGTGGTGTAGGCACATGTACACATGTATTTTTACATACTGTTGTTGTTTTATACTGTTGTTTTTGAGAGACACCAACAAGTTCCTCGTATGTGTTCGCTCAGTAAACACGATTCTGATTCTGATTCTGAAATGGCTGTACGACTGGCGCTGTACGACGGGCTCTGGGTCCAAAGTCCACTGGACACTTTCTGTGTCTGCTGGCTGCAGCTTGCGTGGATGTCTGCCGGCAGGCTGCAGGACTAAACGCCCAAACACTGCAGCAGCATCATATCAGGAAGCATCTTGTGCGAAACTGGGCACTGCGTCAATTGACTCACGCAGCCTTTATGGGGACAGCCAGTTACCTGCCGTTCTAGTGTTAAGAACTGATTTACAGAACCGAAAAAAAAACCAACCAAAAAACGAGTGGGTACCCGGTACCGGGTATTTTCGAATCGGTTCTTATTTGGAACCTAATTTCGTTTCCCATTCCTACCCTCCGCCCCCTGGCTAGGACAGCATCACCTCCAGATTGCCTACCAGTCCAAGATTGGAGTGGACGATGCCATCATCTATCTGTTGCACCATGCCTACAGCCACTTAGACAATCCAGGTGCTTCCCTGAGGATCATGTTCTTCGATTTCTTCAGTGCCTTCAACAGCATTCAGCCAGCCTGGCTGGGGAGTAAGCTGTCTGCTATGCAGGTTCATGCTTCTGTAGTCACATGGATTATGGACTACCTGACTGATAGGCCACAGTACATGTGGCTACAGGGATGTAAGTTAAAGTAAAGTTTTAACCCATACGCCAAGTGAAGCAGCGGGCATCCTGGAACACAGCACCCGAGGAGCAGAATGTGGGGATGGTACCTTGCCTCAGAGGTGCTACTAGCAATCCTGGGATTCAAACCCAGAACCTTCTGATCGCAGGGGCACCTCCCTAATCATTAGGCCACCAGCTGCCCTGGATATATGTATGACACATTGCTGTGTAGTAATGGAGCTTCTCAGGGAACAGTTCTATCACCGTTCCTCCTCACCTTATACACATCTGTCTTCCAGTACAACACAGAGGGGCTGCTATCCATGATGACCCGGCAATAGGATGTATCAGGCATGGGGATGACTCAGAATATAGGACTGTCTGTGAGCAGTTTTGTTGAATGGTGTGAGCTGAATCAACTGCGGCTCAACATCAGCAACACAAAAACTGGTAGTGGACCTGAGAAGCTCCCAGTGTCCTGTTACTTCTCTGTCGATAAGGGGGTAGATGTGGAGAATGTCCAGGACTGCAGACACCTTGGTGTTCATATTGACAATAAGCTGGACTGGTCTAAGAACTCTCTGGCCACATACAAGAGTGGTCAAAGAAGGCTGGTCTTTCGTATGTAGACTCCAATAATTTGATGCTTCTTTGTGCAGTTTCTTATTGGGTATAAATCACTACCATTATGTGTATCACTATATGCATTATTATTTTACTAATATGTGAAATAGTGCAATGTCGCGCAATTTCTTATCGGGTGCTAAAACATCATCATTATGTGCAATAGTTTTACCATGTGCAGTATCATGTGAAGTTTTCTTATTGGGTGCTAAATCATTTAATCCTGTGCAATATCCTCTAATTAGTATGTGCAATGTCTCACTATGTGAACACCACTACTTATATCAGTGTTATTTATCTACTACCTGTCTCTACTAAGTGTTATTTGTTATTCACTTTTCTATAGTATTTATACCCAGCATTGGTGTATATAGCATCGTGTATTTCACACTGAGGTTTTTCTGCGGATTGTTTATCGGATTTATTTAGACTTTATATTTCATATTGTAGTTGTCTCTGTGTATCTGTGTGTCTGTGCAGTCATAACATAAGCAGGTTCACCTGGGATTATTGGTCTTACTGAACTGAAAAGTCTTAAAACGTATGAAAGACAAGATGTTCCCAAAAGCTCACACGCACTGTCTGTCCACTTAGTTACCATACTGAACTGCTGGACACCAGTTTCTCCAAGAAATACTCCTTAACCTGGTAATGCAAAAACTCAAATGACCATACAGTAACAGAATACGGTTTGGGCTTAATTTCAAAAATCACATTTCGTCGAAGCCTTGTATTTTCATACCGAGTCATCTTGGTCTTGCTATTGTGACTTGGCCATGAATCTGTTAAACACATTTTCTGTTAAAAATGGTTCTACCATTAGATGTCATAATCCTGAAATGGAAATGTAGACGTTCCTTGCCGGACATAAATCAGACTATATTTCCTTTTTTGGTTAATTCGATCTTTTATTTTATAACGTCTTTGCTTTTCAGATGTGGCTATATCTTCTTCCAAATTATTCCCAGACACATTTATTTCACAGAGGAATCATTATGCATTATGTCACCCTTCTGTATTTAAAGGAATATTACGCCTAAAAGTGATAACATTATAGACAGTGAATGAAAACTAGGTTGGGCCCAGTGAGCCCTTATATTTACTAACTTTAATGACATACAAAGTGACCGATAAAATCCTAGTAAGTTTATAAATACAGTAAATCAATACAATTGCCCTTAGTGGACTCAAAGGAGCTTCTTAAGTACCAAATTCTTTGGACCTCCAGTTACCAGCATGTGGCACAATTGGGATTTAAAGCTGAATTCCATCTGAGTAGAGAGCCACAGGGAAAAATAGCGCTTGTTTAGAATCCAGTCTGCAATAACAGCCATAATTGTCAAAAAGTGTGTACATGGTTAACCAGGCATAAGTTCAACTTTCTCCAAGTAAGTGCATATGTTTAATCTAAATGTGTTCTTACACTTTAATGTGTGCATCTTCAAGAAAGTATCAGAGAACATTAGTTAAAGTGGCTAAAGTAATGTTAAGGTCAAACCACAAGTCAGGTACCTTATAGTTTATCCCTCATTCTAATAAAAGAATCTCTGTTTAGCTGTCCTTTGGATCTCCACACTCAGGCCAGGATGGCGATCAAATTAATATTAATAATACACTTAAATAAAGGATTCTTTATAGTGATGCCACAGAGGAATCCCTTTTGGTTCTCTAAATAACCTTCCAGTACTTTTACAAAGAGCTCTTGATATGTTTCCAAAGTCAGTGTGAGCGATTGTTACAAACCGTGACATTTCTGAGTAACACATGATGTCAGGGTGAGTCTCTGAGCTAGCCGAGTGTTTTCTCCTGATGATAGGTGTGGTGGGTGGAAGGGGGAGGTGAACAATTATACTATTATGATATTATGAAGGTGCACGGTGGGAGCACATTGATGTAATCAAAACTCAAGATGACTTTAAAAGGAGGTCTTTTACTGCATTTTTCACAATTGTTGTTAAGCATCGTAACTGTCAGTTGTGCTTGATCAGTATCATTTTCAAACACTCAGCTGGAAAGTTTTGGGACTAGGGTGGAGTGATATAATTATACTAATGTACACCACGTAATTGAAAAATGATGATGGTACTTCAAAATTTTTATGGCCTCAGAATTCTATTACAAATCTAGAACATGGCAAAAAAAAAACGATTCTGATCCTTTACATAGATGGGTGTTGGTAGAATGATGGGGAAAATCAGGGCCAAAAAATCTCGCAAAAACTTCATTACAGTGGATCAGCAAAGAGCTTATTACAGAACAAGGTCAGTTTTGCCCATTGCTCTAACAAGTTTGCGCTCTCATAAATGAGACTTTATTCCCTATACAAGTGCCAGTTTAGCAGTAGCTAAAACTGAGTCTTTACTGTGACACATCACAGATCCGGTTCAATTTTACCAGGCACCTAAATTTGCCCTCTTATATATTAGTTTATATTGTCCACATGTCTTTCAGTAGAGCACCATGTAGAGTAGCGCTGTCTGGATATGTTTACATTTACGGCATTTGGCAGACACCTTTATCCAAAGTGACACACACTCATTAGTTACAGGGACAGTCCCCCTGGAGCAACTAAAGGGTAGTGTCTTGCTTAAGCACACAATGGTAGAAAGTTGGGGTTTTGAACCAGCAGCTTTGTGGTCATCGGGTTCACAGGCAAGTGTTTTACACTCTAGGCTACTACTACCCACTGCTTGCTAACATATGAAGCCTGCTTGCTAAGATAATCTGTAACCTAACATTGACATAGCAAGGAGGCTATGTTTCCAAACAGTGCTACACACCACAGAACAGGTTTAAATTCAGATTTGATCACATATACGCCAGCATTTCACTTTTGTATAGTTTTGTCCTGCTTAATCAAATCTGAATTTAAATCTCTTCTGTGATGTACAGCTCTGTTTGGATATGTAGACTGCTTCCTAAGATAAGTTACAGATTAAACACCAAAAACAGGTTAAAATTCAGATTTGATAATATGTCACATACTTATGTTGCCTTGAGTTTCATGACGATTGACATAAATGACATAAATGACTCATGAACTGACCTTTAAAATAGACTAAAAATTCCTTTGATTTATTATGAAAGCTAGCTTGCTAGCATACCTGCTATCTAAACTACAGACCAATAGAATTTTTAAAGCTTCAGAGAGAGTACTCAAATACTCAGAAACCACCCTTAAAATCATATTTTATGTTATTTGTAACCATAATTTTTTAGTGTTTTCATTTCTACATTTCAGTAGTAGGCAATGTATAGTGTATGAATTATATATTCAAAGGCAGCTGAAGTCCAGCTGCTAGCGCACCATAGCTTGTTGTAAAAGCCACGATTGTAGCCTCTCATTTATAATACAGTTTTTGGAGCCAAGAAGATGCTAAGGCGTAACAAATTAGAATGACTGGTTTATTTAGAAGGTTAAATGGGAGAATGTGTTTGGCTACAAATGTTGGCTCGAGGAAAAAAATAAAGCTGCCAAACCCAAGACTGGACAAATATACAAGTTACGAGCAAATACACAAGTATCTGAATTATTCAGGCCAGCCCTGGTATCAAGCTGTTTTGTTTTTCTTTTAAAAAACACATTTACTGCAATTAGTGCTTTTGTTCCGACAGACTGAAGTTTGCTGGTATGTTTCAGTTAAGCTTTCAATTCACAGTCAGGTCTAATCCTGTAGTTTTATGCACGCAATTAATGGCTTCCTCACAATTTTTTTTCAGCAGATGATCATGCTTCATGCATCATTTGGTTATGCATAACTGGTCCTGTTCTAAAACAAAGGTGAATGGAATCAGACAGTAAGGTAAAGTAATGTACAGCTAAAGTGTGAGATTGAGGTCCATTATTCTAGTGACAGTGGACTAGACTAGTCATAGGTATCAGTGTAATTTCTAAGAAAAGTGGAGTACTCACAGTTCAGCAGAAAAGGGGAGGGGTCTTCCACTATCTGCGTCACCCGGCTCTCTCTGCCAGGCCTCACCTGCCAAACAAAACAAGGCCCATCTGAAAGGCTTCTTAACTTGGCCCTCTGCTCACTCTGAGAGAAAAGCGCTTCAGATCCAAACACAGAACAAGTGCAAATATATAACGAGCATGACAAGAAAAAACAAACCTGAGAGAGGCCCGGCAAAATCATATTATCGCCATAAAATAAGACCTTTACACTCTAGAATGCTCATACTGTTCAAAAAGCATAACATGAAGCACTCAGAAAAAATAAAGGGGACAAAAGGGGTCTTCAAGATGATACAATGGAAGAAGTTTAGTCGGTCCAATGTGATTCTGCATTTTCCTTCCATAGGTCTGCAGGCAGGCTGAACGTTTATCATTTAACATACACCGCGTCGACAGAAGTATTGGGACACATATGGAGTTGGTCCCCCTTTGCAGCTATAACAGCGTCCACACTTCTTGGAAGGCTTTCCACAAGAGTTTCTATGGGAATTTGTGCCCATTCATTCTGAAGAGCATTTATGATTCCAGACACTAACGTTGGACGAGAAGGCCTGACTCACAATCTCCATTCCAGTTCATCCTAAAGGTGTTGCATGGGGTTGAGATCAGGGCTCTGTGCGGATCAGTCAAATTCTTAAACACCAAACTAATCCAACCATGTCTTTATGGACCTTGCTTTGTGCACTGGGGCACAGTCATGCTGGAATAGAAAAGGTTCTTCCCCAAACTGTGTCCACAAAGTCGGAAGCATAGCATTGCCCAAAACGTCTTGGTATGCTGAAGCATTAAGATTGTGCTGAAGGTAAGGGGCTTAGACCAAACCCTGAAAAACAGGTGTGTCCCAATACTTTTGTCAATATACTGTAACTACATACGGAGTAAGGGGTGTGTGTGATGGGGTGGTGGGTGTAGTGTGTGAAGCTGATTTGTGGCTTGAACTGTCCCTTTAAGCATTGTCCCTGCTGTCCTGCTCCAGGTGACAGGGAGGGACTCTAGGGGTGCACCTTGAGGATCGGTATATAAAGCAGAGGGATAAGAAAAGCGCGGTGGGAAACTGCCAGGGTGAAAAGTGTATGAGAGCGAGTGAGGGAGAGAGAGAGAGAGCGAGAGAGAGAAAATCAGTCAGAGAGCATAGGCAGAGCAGTGCTGGTGAAACTAAAAGAAGGTGAGAAGAAGCATTTTCTGATCCATACCTTAGCAGGCAGCCAGGATCTGTATGTTTCTCGTTTCTACTGGGGTTCATCCCGTGCTGGAAGTGAGGAGGATGAGGAACAGCCATGTTCTCCTCATGCTCGTGTGTCTCGCCAGCGAGGCAAGTGCATGGACCTTGAAGAACGACACGGATCTCCTCCCAGGAGCCAACACGAGTGGGAACAACAGCGTGGAGGAGCATCTCAACGCTTCTCAGCCCAAATCGAGGAGAAAGCGCTTCATCTCCCAGAGCGACATGATCGCCATCCTGGATTACCACAACAAAGTTCGGGCCAACGTGTTCCCACCTGCAGCCAACATGGAGTACATGGTAAGCATCCCATTCTCCACAACAGGTCCATAAATATTCACACAAGTAGTGATTTTAGCCACTTTGGTGCAAGTTGCACGCTAATTTCGCCAGTGGAATGAATGCAAGCAGCTGCCTGTGAGTCTCAATCATTGTGCCAAACTCTGGATGCTGTAATATTGCTGTGAGGATTTGATTGCATTCAACCTCAGCCTGACACGAATGTTATGGATTATTGACCGCTTTAGCTCATCTTGAAGTGGTCTGTGATCCATAACTTGTCATTCAACATCAGTGCAATGGAATCAAATCCTCACAGCAATGTTGCAATATCCAGAGCAGACACTGCAGACAGGCTGCTGGTTAATACCCCTGATTTCAGAAGAAGCACTGCATGAGCAGGTGTCCACAAATTTACGGGATTATGGTGTTATAGGGTTAAGATTAAATTTAAAGTGCCCAGATTTAAATTATACTCAAAGTGTATAAATTCGTTGGATTGACTTGATTCGATTGTGCACCCATGAAGATCACGGCAGCAGCACAGCCATTGCCAAAAGTGCAAGTTTGTGTAGAAACGATGTGTGTGTTTGAGTCAAGTCAGTTCAGTGCATCACTTTTCAGTGCAGGAGATGCAATCCTCCTTCCTGCGAGTTTTACATTTCAGTTTATAAAAGTCCAGAATGAGATTAGTGAACATTAATTAATTAATTAATTAATTCATTCATTCATTCTTTTATTTATTTATTCCCTTTAACCCTTGAGCATGCCATGATAAAAAATACTGGAATCAATGTACATACATTAGTTCAAATAATTCCCACTGAGACCTTTAGAACTGATGATCAGTGCTGATATTTGGTCCACCCCTACTAAAAAGGCACCTGCCTCAGGGAAGAAACACTCCATTTGTTATCACCTTGGTGCTTGTTACACCCGAAGCCAGATGGTCCTGAGTGGAGGTGAAAAGAGCAGCACTGTTGGAGAAACAGCTCCACCCTGGGTTAAAAAGTTCTGCCGTCAGGTGCATGGAAATGCTCCATCTGCTGGACAGTCTCAAATGTTTGGCTGTTGTAATATAGCCTTATATGGCCAGACAGGCAAGATGGACATATTTTCAAACATATTTCCTAAATCTGGGATCAACGTGGAATTTAAAGAGATATGTGCTGCTTGTATTAGACATAGCGTTCATGTTTTGCCATTGCTTTCAGTGGCACGAGTTTCACTACCGTGTGTTTCACCATCATATGACCAGGTCTGTTTGGACTGGGTGAATGTTTTTAAACTGACACTGCATTCTTTTCTAGAACATACACGCACACACACACATACACACACACACACACACACACACACACGCACACACATGCAACACATGTTATCAGGGCAAGCAATAGCCCTGATGACGTGTTGCATATGTCTATGTGTGTGTGTGTGTGTGTGTGTGTGTGTTCTGGAAAAGAATGCATAGGGCAATCTGGCACTTATAACTTCAGCCTGATGGGTGGATCTAAACTGCTATTGGTCAAATAAACAGATATTCGTCATTGTGTTGGTTTTTGTGACATCACAAAAACAGTGAATTAAAAATGGGTCCCTTGTGATATGGGCCCTATAAAATCAACTTGTAGACTTTGTGACTGTATGTCTGTTTGCGTTTAAGAAATGTGAATTTACTTATTGTGATATTAAACTAGATCAGAGATACTAAGTTTACAGTTACCTACAGTTTTAACATCTAGAAATCAAAAATTAAATGTCATACCTGTTTTGTCCAGATGCTAACTGGTTCCCCAGGTACTTTTGATTCATTGTTGACCAGGTTAGTAATTGTGGGTGAAGTAATATTTAGCAGTTCTCAGTCTTGCTTTGTATGAGCAGGTGTGGGATGAAGGATTGGCCCGATCTGCGGAGGCCTGGGCTGCTACCTGTATCTGGGACCATGGACCACCATACCTGCTCCGGTACCTGGGCCAGAACCTTTCTGTCCGAACTGGCAAGTAAGTCTGTAATTCAGGGGCGCATGTGGTGAAATGTGCCCCTGAATCAGTTCATGAGTTTGATTAAATTAAAGAGCATTTTGAAGAGCCAAAACTATGGTAACGCAAATATACAAATAAAGGACACATCAAATAAACAAACATTACAAACAGTGTGCTGCATCGAATATAGGCCTATAGATGACTAACCAAATACAACACTGTTACAATATAATAGATACATTATAAATACAATAAATATTTACAAATGTTTTAATGCCCTTTGGGGATGTATTTTTTTGTAAATGTGGATTTTCAGCTCTGAGCTGCATTCCATGTGTTTCAGCACCATGGACAGGCTCTTGGGAAAGGCAGGAAATACGAATACATTTTCCGTCCCAAATATCTATTTGTGCTGTTACATGACTATAAAATCTACACTGAGTTTGTGTGTGTCCTCCTCACTACTGGTAAACCTGATTATTCAGCAGTTTTTCAAGGCAAACCATACCACACTGAAATGGAGATCACATATTAGGTGCAACTGCTCAGCTTTGCCAGTAATAATAATAATAAAATAATCATTTATGAGTTATATATTCTTATATAATAACAATGTTAATTGTTAGTGTTACAAATGATTGTGGTGCATTTACATTTATTAATTTTGTTTTTGGTATTGCATTAATTCTAGCAATGGATTTTACTTTTTTTGTAATTGAAATACTATGAGAGGTGATGAGGAGTCTGGCCACTTTCGATTTCTCCCATTTTCCCAAAAACTACACTGCAAAAGGCCACAGGGCACCCGAGAGTGAGTCTTTCGCGAATGGAAGTGAATGGAACTGAATGACTGAAACAGTTTATGTGGATCTGTCTGGTTCAGGTTGATCTGTTGTTTGAACATGTGAGGTATAGGTAATATAGTAAGCAGTGGAGGTCAAAAATGGAAATCAAATCTAGCTTGCAGCTCTCGTTTATTCTCAGCCATAAACCCAACTGAGGGCAAGCCTGAGGAGAAGGAAACATCTGAATTTGCTTTTCTATTTTTGAATGCTTTGATTATTGCATTTATTGAATAATACTGCACCTGTGCAGTGTATTATTTGCTATGCTGGGCAACGATAACACATTTTAAAATTGTGATTAATCGCATGGTTTTCTGTGATTAATCATGATTAATTGTATTGTATGCTTTAAACAAATAAGGTGCTTTTTAACAGCAATGTCCCCTTTAACACAGCTACACAGCTGCAGTTCAATTAACTTAAACAAATTAAAAAGCCATTTGCCCCTGCCAGGGCATTCACATTTTATCTAGTTTGTTATAGAAAAACAAGTTACCCTCAGAGTCCAGAGCCACGATCATAACATTATAGCAGGCACCTTCTGATCAACAGCAAGTTAACATTTATAATTTATTTATTTATTTATTTATTTCTGAACAGGTACCAGCCGATTTTTTTTTTTATCAGGGAGCAGCATAAACAGTCTATATTCAGCAGCAAGTGTCCCTGTTAGAGTGAGGTGAAGTGGTCGAGCACAAAACAAGCAACGAACTTTCAAAATAATAGTAATAAAATAAAATAATTGTCGGCGTTAAGTAAATAATGCGTTAACGCGATAATAAGGTGTCCACTTGCCCAGCCCTCATTATTTGTTTAAAGTTGTTGTGATATACTGATATTGCAGAAGGGAACAATAAGCAAATGAGCCCCCCAAACAAACACAGAGTTCCTATTCATGTAATCCAACAAAAGTAAATCATTTCGGTACAAATATCGCAGACCAGTCTTTAACCATGTCTTATTATCAGAACCAGAATCAGAAAACTTTGCCAGTCCCAGAGGAAATTGCTTAATTCATTGGTTAATTGATTTGTCGGTATGTTTTAAATATTGCACCGTATGTAGCAGTATAGCGGTATTGTGGTATTTTGTACATATTGTAGCCCCGATTTAAAGCCATACAGTGAGACTTGCTCTGTTCTTTTTCCGTTCCCAGCTATCGCTCTATCCTCCAGCTGGTTAAGCCCTGGTACGATGAAGTGAAGGATTATGTCTTTCCATATCCCCGAGACTGTAACCCCAGGTGCCCCATGCGCTGTTATGGACCCATGTGTACACATTACACACAAGTAAGTGTGAACGCAGTTTCTGCAGTTTCTGGTAATGACTGATATTTAAGGCATAGATCGGCGATGAATATCGAATGTGAATATATTTGCTCCAAATGTAATGTCAGTCAAGACATGTTTAATGTATGAAGCGTTCTTTAGTTTTATGGACAAAAGTATTGGGACACACCTCAAAGATTTAATTCAGGAGGCCCTTACTTCCAGTGAAGGCAAATCACTGAAGGCATAATGCTTCAGCAGATCAAGACAGTTTAGACAGCACAGTTTGGGGAAGAACCTTTTTTATTCCAGCATGACTGTGCCCCAGTGCACAAAGCAAGGTCCATAAAGACATGGTTGGAAGAGTTTGGTGGGGAAGACCAACACCATTTTAAAGTCTATGTATTTGAATGCAATGTCATTAAAGTCCCTGCTGGTGTAATGGTCAGACGTCCAAATACTTCTGTCCATATAGCGTAAGTTAGCGTACATAGGCTTATTCGACTTGTTTGCTTCATTAGCCTTCTAGCTCCACTTGATAACTGTAGAAGCAAACCTCAGACACCAGACATGTCGTGGCTCATCGACTACATTCAGGAAATTATGCAGATGAGATTTTCTCCACGCTAGGCCTTTAAACTCCACTCTCTCTGATGTGCTCTGGTTTCGTGCAGATGGTCTGGGCAACATCAAACCGAGTCGGCTGTGCGGTTCAGGTGTGTCACAACATGGTGGTCTGGGGGGCAGTATGGAGGCAGGCGACTTACCTGGTCTGCAATTATTCCCCAAAGTGAGTAACGGCTCTTAACACTATGGGAATGCCGTCTGTACATCTTCCATTTTTCATTTCGACTCATAGATTATTAACACCATACACTCTTAAATAAGAGTGCAAGAACGGGTTCTTTGGTGTGATGTCACAGAGGAACCAGTTTCAGTTCCTGTGAAGAACTTTTCATTAATATTTTTCTATTGGGAACCTCCGTGGAATGGAACCTTTACATTACATGCAGGTTATTTATTCCTTTAAAACACTCTTCCCACTCTCATGTCTGCTACAATAGAGCTTTCTTATTAATAAAATAGTTCTTCTATGGCATCACTCAAAGAACCCTTTGTGGATTTATTTTTTTTTTAATTAAACTGTAGCAGAGTGGTCCTCAGTCCAACCCTGGAGAGCTCTAGAACAGCGCTGCAGACTTTTTTTTCTGCTTCGAAACATCTGATTCTACTTATGAAGGTTTTGGTAATTAGCTGATGAGCTGACACAGCTGTTGTAGAGCAGGAGAAAAACACTAAGCTACGAAGATCTGTGGTCACCTGGGGGGCCTCGAACTGAGAACTGCACTGAAAAAGTGATGCACTGAAGTTATTTGATTCAAAAGTGTAACTTCATTTTCATATGGATAAAACAGCAAATTTCCCAGTTGTGGGACTAATAAATGTTTATCTTAGATTTTACAGAACCCAACGGACAGAATGGGCACAATCATCAGGACATACAGGATATCTGAACATGTTCTGTGTTCAAATAATGTTAAAACCATTGTGGGAAAGCGACGATTTAATATAGTTTAGGGTGTAGTTACTCTTTATAATTCTACTTTTTTCAAACACTATCATAATCATCATAAGAAAATAATTTCAGTTCATTTTTAGCACAGCTCATCTTTATCCATTAGAATTAAACGGTCATTTTTAACCAAAGATAAAAAAATAAGCTGTATGTCAGTTAAAGCCGACCACCCTTATGTGATGGGCCCTTTAATGTGGGAACCTTCAGAATCATTTCAAATGTATTTTCATAATGAGTTTGGGTCACGCACGAATGTTTGATGATCACACTCAAAACACATTAAGGTTCGCAATCTTTATAATCTATGTTCATAATCTGAAATACTGAATAATTTGCAGGGGAAACTGGATAGGAGAAGCTCCGTACAGAGTGGGCGTCCCGTGCTCGGCGTGTCCCCCGAGCTATGGAGGCTCCTGTAGCAACAACATGTGCTTCCCTGCCGTCAACTCAAACTTCATGTACTGGTTTAAGTAAGCTATCTGTTTTTCATGCCAGTCAGTATGTGGAGTACATCATTTAATATACAGTTACTGTCTGTTTTGAACAGCAACATTTTTTTGTGCATAATTTTATATGAATCCTATGTAAATTTCCAGAAATTGTGCTAATGTTAAATTTCTGATGACTCTTTTGTAGTATGGACCATCATATTGATGCTTTTGATGATTGAGATAATTGAGCTTTATCCATACTTACTGTGTATTCCTGTCTTACCGATGCTTATTTTGATAAAGTGACTTGCTGTCAGGGTTTTTTTTTTTTTTTCCAGGGTGCTTAAACACGTCAATGTCAAACCTTCTTTATAGACAGGGTTACTGTTCTGTGCTCATATGTCAACAACTATGGTCTTTTAATAATTTTAAAAGTGGCCCATGTCTGTGTTGTGTGTGTGTGTGTGTGTGTGTGTGTGTGTGTGTGTGTGTGTGTGTTCAACATATGCTAATACATCTCAACATCTCACCAAAGGCCTAGCAGATCACATGATGAAATTTTAGGTAAAAAAATTTAACAAAACCACACATGCAATAATGCAGAATATCAAAGCTGCCTGCCAAGTTTACTGCCTTCAGATAATAAAATACATTTTAACTATTGAGTTTATGTGCAGCTTCAAGTTATAGCTAGTTTCAAGTTATGTAGCCCCACAACAGATTGATTTATGGAAGAGGGAATATTACAGGTTTTATGTAGTTTTCCTATATTTCTGTTATATATATATAGATATATAGATATATGAAGCAATAACATGAGTTATAAACATACATACATAGTTTAAAAAAGTTTTTAAAAGCCCCCTCTAATATATTAACATGTTTTGAAAATAAGTATGAAGCCTGATTTAATTTTAAATTAAATATTGTTGTCCATTTATTTAAAAACAAATATTTGGAGTACAGCTTTGAAACTTTGCGGGGTTGTTTGAACAGAAGTTTGTACCTGTTTTTACCTGATTTGAACCTGCTAGGCCTTAGGTGGGCGGATATAGATGGACCAACATGCAAGAGTTTTTTTTTTCTACCAGTACCTTTCACCAGTCATTTAAGCACAGACACTGAGATTCACGCTTATGGTGCTCATTAAGATAGTAGACTATCTTATGCTGCATTTCACATGTGTCAACACATCTGTATAAGAAGTAGGAGAGTTCCAAGATCAGGTGCACTGTGGACCCCTCACACATACACACCCCTTCAGTAACTTGGTGGGGTGTATTTATAAGCTAATTGAATAGTGAAGTTGAAATTGTACAACTTTTGGTACTGTTGTGTAGGGTATTTACTGTAGTTAGTTACTGTAGGCTGCATTGGGCCTTTATTTAAAGGGCCCTTATCCTACATTGTCTTGTGTTGTATTTTGTCCAGGTCCACCAAGAGCATTCATAATGATTTATACACAATCAGTTTCCGACTTCTTCCTATCCCTTAAAATTGAACAGGCTGTTTGGTATGTTTAAAGGGGACATATTATACCTCTTTTTAAACAAGTTATAATAGGTCTATGGGCTATACAAAACATGTTCATGAAGTTCTTTGCACAAAAGCACTCTCACATAAACAGATCTCACCAGCTTTATTCTTGACAGTTTCAGTCCCTTTCAAAATGAGCCGTTTCAGGGCTCTGTCCCTTTTATGCAAATAAACTGTTGCTGGCCACGCCCCACCCATCCCATGCTTACGCTGCACATTTACCACATGTGAAAATGGCAGAAAACAAAGCCGCTATCCAGCCCTAAGTGTAGGGAGTTGTGTTGTTCTTTGCAGCCAAAAACACAACACTTCATGAGTGACTTGCCTTTGCCTGTAGCCACAGCGCTCAGCGTCTTATGCACGTGCTTTTTTCAATTGACTCACAGAAAACGGATGGATGTTTTTTTTTCGCACTTGGGGTGTTTATAAGAGCAGTAGAGACCCAAATGGAAATACAAAAGGATGTAAAAAGTGAGTTTTGCATAATATGTCCACTTTAAATGACTGTTCCGGTTGGCTGCCCAATCAAAAAGCAGTCAGTTCTGTATAACTTCAGCATTAATAGGCGGGGCTAAACTGCTGTAGGCTGAGCAGCCAGATGTTGGTTTTTTCACAAAAGCTATAGAGCTATAACTTCTAAATAGACCATTTTTGCAGCTTAGTTTCCGTATACGAACTGTATAGACTTGGTATGTTGAAATCTTACCAATGAAAATGTTAAATGTTCACTCCTTAAGTTCATCAAGAGAGTCATCACTAGGCAGAGAATGCACTGAGGATGTATATTTACTTCATTTTTATGTATTTTAATGTTTTGCCCAAAGTTTATGATTTAAATTTTGTACTGAAAAAAAATATCAATAAAGTGGTGCTGAGTAATTTTTCAGAGTGGTTTGATGTGAAAAGTGCCTTTCTAAAGAAACAGTGTTGATGGGAAACAGACATCTAAATTTAAAGCCTCTAAAAGCTAGTTCTCAAAAAGCTATCATGTGAAATGCTTACAGATACACTGCCTGATGCCTCACACACTGTTTTGTGGTTGTTTTGAGAGGACTTTGGCCTGTCATATGGTTTGTGCGAAGGGTTGCATGCAAGATGTCCCAAAGGAAAACTGATTTTTCAGGATATATATATATATATATATATATATATATATTTCTGACTAAATAACCATCATCAGCATTACATATAAAAACTGAAATGACAAAGTGGAGGTTCGCTGGTGGTTTGGGAAGACTGAGTGAATAAAGCTGTAGCACTTCTCCATGCTGATCAAGCTGGACCACGAGAAACAACAAATCAACCGTCTGTTTGTTCTGGCCGGAGCCTGCGTCCCTTTTTATTTGTCTTAACTTTCCGGGCCTCCAGTGCTGGCGCGACATCTGAGGCCATCGGAAATTGAAAAATAGCCCTCCTTTGGAAAACAAATCTATATTGGTTCAGCTTTCACTAGCAAAATATAGGTCAAACTGCTGCATACATTAGCAGCCTGCCGCTGAAAACGAACGGAGAACCAACAAACCTGAAGCACGGGAGAATGCATTAGTGTGAGGGACACACCTGCTTTAAAAAGATTTCTCAGCCAAATGTACACGATTCACACAATCTCCTGAATGTACTAGATCGTCCGCGACAGATTTGTCGTCCATAGTGGGCTTTAAACTGCAGACCTAAAGCCTTGTAATCTTAAAAAGACTGGTTTCTGACACAGCATGACATTATTTATGAAAATGAAAGAAAAAAATGTTTCAAAACTGTAGTAGCAGCTGGCCTGAAGCCTGAATTTTGTCCGTACTTTTGTCCCTGTTGCTCTGATAGGGATAAAGCACCATTCAGGGGCCTAATAAAGATTAGGACACCATTAGTAAATTCCGCTTGGGGCCTCCATGTACTTCAATGATTGAAGTACATGAAGGCCCCAAGCAGAATGTAAGAAAATAAAAAGAAATAATTTCTGCTGTCACATTAATAGGAATCTCCAACAAGCTTGGTAATGGCGTTGACTTTGTCTTTTTAATGAAGGTTAAATTAACACCTATAATAAAGGCCCCTGACCAGTTCAGCAACACTGAAGCGTGTGCATTTATCGCTGCTTATCCTCCTGCTTGATCATTTCACGGCTCTTATGTGTGGGCCATAAGTTACAGCCTTTCCTCAACTTTGTTTAATGAGAGTTGCTGTGTCTGAGGTTATTTTAAAAGATTAGGCCACCATGAGTGAAATTCTGCTTGGGGCTTCTGTATACCTCAATCATATTATTCTGAGAATAAAAATTAATAATAATTTCTGCTGTGAATGTATTAATTAGTAGCCTGGGCTGAAGCTGTTGCAGTGACTGCAGCCCTCTTGTTTAAATGCAGGCAGGTTGCATTGATGACTCTCTTTATCAAAGTTATTTTCAGCTAATGAAATGCCATGAATTCCTTTACCACCAAAGTACAGTGGGTCTGAAATATCACTGAGCAAACCACACTGCTCATGCCAGCAATATCAGTAATTGGCCAGACTACCCTGGACAATCCTCATGGGAGACCCATGAATACATCAGCAATCCCCAAGGGAGCTGCATGAACCAGAGCATAAACACTAATTCAATTATCTTAAAACAACAATTACTATATACAGAAGAAACAGAAGATATATTTATGCAATATTTCTCTTGCAATATGTGCAATATTTACTATGAGCAACATTTGCAATTTTTCTAATGCATCATTAGTCTGCTTAATTTAATGTCTGCTGCCACCAGGGGCCTGTACCTACACGCATACGAATATATATACTGTATATATGTATGTATACATATATATATATATACTGTGTACATACATATATACATACATACATATATATACTGTGTGTATATATATA